>JZKD02S0203926.1:0-22264 GCA_000966675.3 Picea glauca
ATTGTTATATTATGAAAATGTTATAACGGTTGATTTTAGCTTTAGCTTGTCAATCATATGGTGTTTTCATACTGTTAAATGTTATATGTTGCCCATAATTTATTATTCCATTTTTATGTGTGATCAATCAATCATTTGATTATTAAATGGAATTTATTTCTAATCTTAAATGATGGATAATATCAATACCCAGAATTGAGTTTTCTTTCGTTCTTAAATAGTGATTATCTTAAGATCACATGATTTTTAATTAATTGTCTTCTTGTTGTTATTAATTTACTCCAATATCAAATACTTCTTTGAATGTATTCTGGAAGTGATAGTATTGTTCTGTTATAGGTTTCCCTTAACAATAGTACAAGAAGGAGCTCATATAACATAGAAAGATAAACACCAGTTTCGTTGATTAGCGACAGATTATTATGTGTGTTATTTAGTTAAGTTGTTAATGAATGAAACAATGAATGTATGGTTCATCTTTGACTATCCACATGTTCATGTTTCATTAACTTATTTTGGCAAGATTCTTTAAATTTATAAAAGAAAAACAATAAATATTTTTATGTGCTTTCTTTATCTGTTTCCTAGAAGCAATCATTTTTCACAACGATTTTCATAAGTTTCGATTAAAACTTGCAGCTTGTAAATCATGTAAATAAATGAGACTTGTATATCTTCTGCTTAAATACAACTACTATAGTTACATTTGAACATATGTACATATATATAGTGTGTTTAGTAATTAGTTAGTTATTTCTCTCTTTTATTCGTTTCTTTCGGGATTCTTAGATTGGCTAATGGAGCCATTAACCCGTTAGAATGAGTTATACCAAATCGCTTGGGTTATTTAGACAACCCCTGACTGAACTCACTCTTCCAGTTGACGGATGGTCAATTTCGACCATCAACAGGCACATGTTCTTCTCATGGATCTAATGGTTGTCCTAGCTCCCAGTGTATCTTAGATCTATGGTTGAGAGTGTCTTTGAGCCTTCGTCCTTCGAGACTTCGTGACTTTTAACATTTCTTGGTGGTGAAACTCCCAAAGTAATTCTATAGGAATGGCATAACTTGCTTACATAACTTGCTAACATGGCACAAGCCAATTTCTTCTTGAAACTTATCATCATCTGATTATGCCATGTGTATTTGTTGACGTGGTTTGTTAACATGGTCTGCCACATATCCTTGCTGATGTGATCTGCTAATGTGATCTGTTGATGTGTTCCTATGACGTGGTATTCTAACCAACAACATTGATCCAATAGTCCTCATCTGTCCTCCAAATCTGATGGTCCTTATTCATTTTGGATTTTCGTGCTTCAGGTTTTTCCAATATCAAAATTTCTGGAGCGTAACCTCCTCATATCTTTATATCTGAAGTGAATCTTTTTCATTGATCAGGATATTATATTGATGGCTAGATCTTTTTTCGATGCAGCTCTTCTAGCGTATCATGTCCTTCTACATGGAATTATCTAACAATTGACGGAAATTCGTATTTCAGGAATTTCAAATCTCAAGCTCTCCAGAGTGTAATCTCCTCACATATTTAGATCCGAAGTGAATGTTGTTCATCGATCATGAACTTAGATTGATGGCTCGATATTTGTATGATGCGACTTTGCTAGCTTATCATGTCCTTCCACTCGAAGGTGATCTAACAGCTAACAAGAATTCGGATAATCCAATTCTCAATAATTTTTCCCTACTTATCCTATCCTTCCACTCAAACATGATCGAACTGTCATAAGGACACTCAAAGAAGATCATAGATCGACGATGATTTCAAAAGAACAACTTGTGATTGATTTAACTCGACACCCAAACTCTACAATTTGAAGTTGTGCGATGTTGGTGAGTTAACCACAATCATTGATCTTCAAAGCTATAAGATTGGACAATCCTGACTAATTGTGGGATTGGAACAAGCACAATGTTTAATTCTCCTTTCAATCTCCACAATTCATCCATGTCGTAGATTTGGCGATTACGCATCCGACAGTCATGATTTAATCTGACATAAACTCATTGTTTGTTGGATCAACCACAGTCGTAGATATTTGAAGCTATGAGATTTGATGATCTAGAAAAATTGAGGGATTGTAACTAGTGAGTAGTTTAATTCATCTTTTGCTCCCCACAATGCATCCTTATCATTGATCTGTCTTGCAAATCCGATGGTCTTGATATGATATGATTTTTTTCACTCCATCTCTTATGAGATTTTGAGCTTCATTCGTTAACTCTCTTGAGATTTAATCTCCATTCAATTTTGTACTTCACTTTCCTTTTTGAGCTGTGATCTTTGCATATTGTTCGCTATTCCTCCTGAGCTTTGATTTTCATATTGTTCGCTTCTTCTCCTAAACTTATGATTTCCCTGTTTTCCATCATTGTTTCTTTCCTCATTGATGCTTTTCTTGCCTGTAAACATACCATCGTCATTGTTTTTATTGTCAATACCATCATCGTTATTGTTCTTTCCACAAATGACAATCACACGCTACCTGTAAACATGCCAACGATCTCCCCCTTTGGCATTGATGGAAACCCTGAAGGACTGCACTGTTCTACTTATACCTCCAACTGTTGCATCCATACCACACCTTTTCTGCCCCTTTAACATCAATGTCAAAAAAACAATTCCCCCCCTGAGCTATTGCAGTACTTTTCGAAGGTATCAAATATTCAACCAATACATACTCCCCCTGACAAGATGGATTCTCTTATTTGAGTCCTACAGAGTATTTGTATCTAACTCAGAGTCTTCTCCTTCTGATTATTGTACATTTTCGTATTCAACTTCAGTTGTGTCCTCTGTAGCAGACTCAATATTGCTCACCTCTCTTACTAAGACTCCTTCATCAACCTTTTATTTTCATAACTAAATGACTCCCCGTATCACTCTTCTCTGATCTTCTATTACAACAACTTCATTTTTCTTCTATGATTCCTACAATCCAAGGATTTTATGATCATATTCATCATAAGGAAAAATAATAACCATTACAAGCACTCCCATACCTCCTTTGATTCATCCGTGAAGGTGTCTCTCTTCTAAACTTACTTTGAGGTGTCTGAGTAGCTTCTATGTGTCCTTCTTGATTTGATCTTCTAAATATTGTAGTATTTCTTTCATTCCTTGAACATGAAGAACCTGAGTCATACCTACTTTCCCTTTTTAAAAATTACAGACCTGTGTCAGACTTGTCTTCACCCTTTACAAATCAATGACTTGCATTAGGTTTCTCAGGAGTATTGATTTCTTACTTGTTATATCCAAGACCAGATTTGTCATTTGGTGATCTCTGAATATCCAAGATCTTATCCAGGATCATGGAACTATTCAAGAACTTGATTTGGGTGTTAGACTTCTCAACCTTCTTTCTAAGATTCACAACTTTTGCTTCCAGATTATGACATGATTCTTCTTCTACTTCTTCTTTTCTTGCATGGGAGGATTCAATATCAACATCATTATCTATTCTTATGACTTTATCCACCACTTGTCTCGAGTTTACATTTTTTACCTTACAATCTTTGGACGTGAATACATCCTCACAGGCTATGTCACACATTTACTTATACTGAGAAAATTATGTTTCAGACCATCTACAAGCAGAACATCTTGGGAATCTCCTTTGCCATTACTCAAACTCACCATCCCTTTACCCTTGATTTTACCAATTTCATCATTCTCAAAGGTTGCATTTCCTGTTTTGCTTTTACTTATGGACAAAATCGTATCCTTGTCTACAGTGATGTGCTTGGAAAATCCACTGTCTATATTCCAGTAGTTCTTTTATTTTTTATTTGAAAGTACTACACCACATTTTTCACTATCTTTCTTTTTCCATGTGCTGGAATTTCTAGCAAAGAGATTTATCCTTGGATCTACTTTGTAATTCTTTAGATGGAAGTTTTCATATTTGTGGCCGAAGTTATGATAGTTATAGAATTCAATCTCATTATTCAATAGGTCAAAGTGATTTTTGCAACAATATGTACTCATTGATTGTTTATTATTTCTTGACCTCCTCAGTTGCATGTCTCTAAACTTAGTTTGACAATTTACAATCTATGGTTGTTTGTTACTTGGTTGTCTCATTCTTTGTTATGGAAGATATTTATTCCTTGGGTGTCTTGATTGCTCATGTCTAAATCTTAAGGAAAAATTTACAGCTTTGTGGCCAAAGTTAGAACAGTAGAAACAATATCCATAGAAAAAATCTTTGTACCTGGAAAATGGTTGTCTTCTTTGAGCAGGTTGATTTCTTCCATGCTAATGATTTCCTTGAGTAGAGAGTGTATTATTTATTTGATCAACAGATTCAGTTCTGGCACATTTTTCTTTACTCCTCCTTGGTGGGTGATTATCTTCCTTTGTTTTTGCAGGTTTGTTTTTTTCATTAGTTCTAGATTTGACAAACTTTATGAAGTCTTTGTTGCTTGTCTGACCACTACTTGATCCCTCTTCATAACCCACACCAGTTTTCAAATTGGAATTCCTTTGTTGATTCAGAATGGTGGCTAATCCTTCTAAGGCTTTGATAATTGACAGATTCTAGTGATACAAGGCTTGGAACTTATCCAACTCTTTCCTAGTTTTCACTACTTCTTCTAGATCTTCACATCATGACTTCTTTTTTTATAATTGTTGTTTCAAAATGTCCTCAATTTTATTTGTCTCTTCTAATTCCACTTCTAGTAAAACAAATTCTTCACTTGGTTCTTTACCATTTTTTTCAAACTGCATCAACAACTATTTTTGTTTTCTCTTCTAAAGTCTGAGTATGTCATTCTCTTCTAAAGAAACGATCAACTCTCCTTCCAAGTCAACCACAACTTATCATTATTAGAATCACTTCCCGTTATTTCATTATCATAATCCTCTTTTTCCATAAGCACAAACTCATTAATCTTCTATTCACAGGAAGAGTCATTATCTGTGTCTTCTGAAGAGTCGTCATTGTTTTCACATAAACTTTTCTTTTCACCAAATATCTGGGATTTGTACTTCTCTTCACTTTCAGAGTTCTGGCCCTTGTTCTTGTGTGGACACTTAGATGCAAAGTGACCTATCTTTCCACATTTAAAACACTTGAAGGGAAAATTTCATTGATACTTACCTAATCCTTTCTTTAGTCTTCTCACAAATTTTGATTCAATTTCATCAGGCTCAGATTACTCATTCTTATATGCTTTAAAATAATCTTCTCTAGTGGTGGATTTATCTTTAACTATCCTCATTTCATATGCAGTCAACGTTCCTAGAACTTGATCAAAATCCAAAGATTTTAGATCATTAGGTTATTGTATAGAAGAGACCTTTGGGTTGAATCTATCTAGAAAAGATCTCAACATTTTCTGAACTAAAGAGTCTTCCTCAATTTTTTCACCAAGTGATTTCATTGCATTTACTAGTTCCTCAACTCTTAAGAAAAATTTATTAATTGTCTCATCCTCATTAATCTTTAGTTGTTCAAACTGTAATCTGTAGGTTTGAATCTTGGCATCCATTACCTTCTCATTACCTTCATAACTGCTAATAAATTTGTCCCACGTTGCTTTGGCAGATTCTAAGTGCATAAATTTTACAAATTTTGCTTCTGTAATCCCACTCATAATAGAATTCATAGCCTTAGTGTTGAAGCTTAATTATATCTTGTCATCCTTATTAGCTAGTACAACCGTCTTTACATAACCAGTCTCTACCACACCCTAGATGTTAGCACCTAAATACATTATGCAAGTTCTCATCCTAACCTTTCAGAAGCCAAAGTTTGTTCCATTGAATAGGGGGGACTTATTGGTTGAATTTCCTTCATGACTTGTCATTTTTAATCTTATTGATCTACCTTTAAATAAACAAAACTGACTCTAATACCAATTTTTGGACAACTGAGAGGGGGGGCGGGTTAATCAATTGTTATTGTGCTGAAACAATTATGCCCATTTTAAACTCTTTATAAAAAACTCAATGATAATCAAAATAATGCAGGGATGTAAGAAATATACTATTCAACATCAATCACACACATAAAATATACATAGACAGATATTTCCTTAGGAAACCCATAAAGGGAAAAACATCTTCTTCTTGATATGATAAGTAATATTTACTTTATGTGCATTGTCATTCTTAGGAGCACCATATCCTTTTGAGGCTACCACCTCTATTTTACAAGAAACAACTTGTTGAAAGAACTAACTCTCTGGTTTCTCTAGCACCCACTAGAAGGAAGCACCAACTCCCTGGTTTCTTTAGCACCCACTAGAAGGAAGCACCAACTCCCTGAGTGTTCCGACACCAACTCCCTGAGTGTTCCAACACCAACTGGAAGGAAGCACCAACTTCCAATTACATAGGCACCAACCTGTATAACAGAGAACAATAGTTCTCCCTTGCACCACCCTTCCACCCTGGTTTTTCTGGCTGGAACCAGATGGAAGATACAACTCCCTGTGTTCAAGAACCCACTTGAAAATCTTAGGAAAAGAGTCCTCCCTAGCACCTCCCTATCACCCTGAAATACAAATATTTGATTTTCATAAATTTATCATAGGGATAAAGTATTTATCAATGGCTTACCACTCTCATCACTATTCTACTACACTATTTTTCTCTTCTTGCATCAGTGTCTTCCTACACGCATCTCTTGCGCTTTCTATTCTTCTACTTTTTATGCTCTATGCACCATGTCCATTCTATGTGCTATGCCTCTTCTATTCATTTCAACTACTGCACACAGTCTGCTTCTACTCACATGAATCACTCTAAATAGAAGAACCCATCTCTTCTATGTTCTGTGTATAATTATCATGCCAAACCCTCTTCCATATTATCCATGCAACTCATCATCTTATTTGGAGGTTATATTGAGTCAGTTCATCATTAGCGTCTTATCCTAAGATTATTTTCCTCCTCTGGCAGTGTGAAACTTCTTCTTCTTTGTCATAGTTGAGCTTATCCTCTCTGTTGCAAACAGACTTCAACATTTTTCCATCTGTCAATTATCTCTATGATCATTCTTCATTCCAATAGTAGTTACCTCGATGCTCTTTAGATCCTCTAGAAATCACCCTGTAGCTGCTTGAGTTCTCTAGTCGATACAATCACTCCATTCTAGCAGTTATAACCAGTAAATTATGGCCTCTTTGGCTTCTAATCCCCTTCCTTCACGTGATCACTAGTGGTGACCATACGCTTGGGCTTAACGAGCGCTTGAATTCTTTATCAATTCAATGACCATGATTCATTCTTCTGAAATGGACAACTGTCATAAATTCGACATTTCTCCCTTCAAAGCTTTTGGTTTTCAAACCTTTCAAAAATTTTGAATCAGAATTCCCTAACAGATCATATGGTTTACATTCATTTTGCGAAAATGGATCAATCATCAGATTTGATTCTTACAAGGCTTAATCTGATGGCCAGGACTTAATCAATCGTTGAGATGGATGGCCACCATTTACTCCAGGTCTTTGGCTATTATACTTATGCTATCCTTCCACTGTATCTTGATCAATGGTTGAGAGTCTACCTGACATCACATTAATGGTCGAGATCTCCTTCGGGTCTCCAAACTTCGGCGATTTCAACTTTCAACTAGAAATTCTTGAAGTGAGATTTCTTTGAAATATCAGATCAACTCACACGTACTTCCCTTGATGATCAATGGTCGAGATTTGTCTTCAGGTCTCCAGACTTCGCAGATTTCAACTTTCAACTAGAAATCCTTGAAGTGATATTTCTCTAAAATTTCATATCATTTGACACATACTTCCCTTGACGATCAACGGTCAATATTTGCCTTCAGAAATTTTCACGTTCTCCCCATCCACAAAATTCTAAAGTTGTGGATGCACTGACACGTGCCCCTTTTAGATCAACGTTCGATATCTCCTTTGCATCTCCAGACTCCAGATATTTCAACTCTCAAACCCCTTCTTTCCTTCGGAGTGATGCCACTTACTTACGTCACTTGATGACGTGTCATGAGCCTAGTAGCTGTCATGTGTCACTCGAATTTTTTATTTGCACATACCTAAAATGCTGAATCAACTTGACACTTGTCATTGTATAATTGTTCCATGTGTCCTTGCTGACATAGATCCTCAGGTTACACATTTTCTTCTCCTGGATCTAACAGTTGTCCTAGCTCCCAGTGTATCTTAGATTGATGATTGAGAGTGTATTCGGACCTTCGTCCTTCGAGACTTCGAGACTTTTAATATTTCTTGGTGGTGAAACTTTGGAAGCAATTATATAGGAGTGAAGTAACTTTATTATGTCACTTGTTGACATGGCATGATCCAATTCCTTCTTGACACTTGTCATCATCTGATTATGCCATGTGTATTCACTGACCTAGTATGCTGACATGGTTTTCCACATATCACTGTTGATGTGGTCTACTAGTGTGATTTGATGATGTGGTCTTATGATGTGGTCTGCTGACCAACAAAACTGATCCAACAGTCCTCGTATGTCCTCCAAATCCGATGGTCCTTATTCATTTCNATTGTTATATTATGAAAATGTTATAACGGTTGATTTTAGCTTTAGCTTGTCAATCATATGGTGTTTTCATACTGTTAAATGTTATATGTTGCCCATAATTTATTATTCCATTTTTATGTGTGATCAATCAATCATTTGATTATTAAATGGAATTTATTTCTAATCTTAAATGATGGATAATATCAATACCCAGAATTGAGTTTTCTTTCGTTCTTAAATAGTGATTATCTTAAGATCACATGATTTTTAATTAATTGTCTTCTTGTTGTTATTAATTTACTCCAATATCAAATACTTCTTTGAATGTATTCTGGAAGTGATAGTATTGTTCTGTTATAGGTTTCCCTTAACAATAGTACAAGAAGGAGCTCATATAACATAGAAAGATAAACACCAGTTTCGTTGATTAGCGACAGATTATTATGTGTGTTATTTAGTTAAGTTGTTAATGAATGAAACAATGAATGTATGGTTCATCTTTGACTATCCACATGTTCATGTTTCATTAACTTWTTTTGGCAAGATTCTTTAAATTTATAAAAGAAAAACAATAAATATTTTTATGTGCTTTCTTTATCTGTTTCCTAGAAGCAATCATTTTTCACAACGATTTTCATAAGTTTCGATTAAAACTTGCATCTTGTAAATCATGTAAATAAATGAGACTTGTATATATTCTGCTTAAATACAACTACTATAGTTACATTTGAACATATGTACATATATATAGTGTGTTTAGTAATTAGTTAGTTATTTCTCTCTTTTATTCGTTTCTTTCGGGATTCTTAGATTGGCTAATGGAGCCATTAACCCGTTAGAATGAGTTATACCAAATCGCTTGGGTTATTTAGACAACCCCTGACTGAACTCACTCTTCCAGTTGACGGATGGTCAATTTCGACCATCAACAGGCACATGTTCTTCTCATGGATCTAATGGTTGTCCTAGCTCCCAGTGTATCTTAGATCTATGGTTGAGAGTGTCTTTGAGCCTTCGTCCTTCGAGACTTCGTGACTTTTAACATTTCTTGGTGGTGAAACTCCCAAAGTAATTCTATAGGAATGGCATAACTTGCTTACATAACTTGCTAACATGGCACAAGCCAATTTCTTCTTGAAACTTATCATCATCTGATTATGCCATGTGTATTTGTTGACGTGGTTTGTTAACATGGTCTGCCACATATCCTTGCTGATGTGATCTGCTAATGTGATCTGTTGATGTGTTCCTATGACGTGGTATTCTAACCAACAACATTGATCCAATAGTCCTCATCTGTCCTCCAAATCTGATGGTCCTTATTCATTTTGGATTTTCGTGCTTCAGGTTTTTCCAATATCAAAATTTCTGGAGCGTAACCTCCTCATATCTTTATATCTGAAGTGAATCTTTTTCATTGATCAGGATATTATATTGATGGCTAGATCTTTTTTCGATGCAGCTCTTCTAGCGTATCATGTCCTTCTACATGGAATTATCTAACAATTGACGGAAATTCGTATTTCAGGAATTTCAAATCTCAAGCTCTCCAGAGTGTAATCTCCTCACATATTTAGATCCGAAGTGAATGTTGTTCATCGATCATGAACTTAGATTGATGGCTCGATATTTGTATGATGCGACTTTGCTAGCTTATCATGTCCTTCCACTCGAAGGTGATCTAACAGCTAACAAGAATTCGGATAATCCAATTCTCAATAATTTTTCCCTACTTATCCTATCCTTCCACTCAAACATGATCGAACTGTCATAAGGACACTCAAAGAAGATCATAGATCGACGATGATTTCAAAAGAACAACTTGTGATTGATTTAACTCGACACCCAAACTCTACAATTTGAAGTTGTGCGATGTTGGTGAGTTAACCACAATCATTGATCTTCAAAGCTATAAGATTGGACAATCCTGACTAATTGTGGGATTGGAACAAGCACAATGTTTAATTCTCCTTTCAATCTCCACAATTCATCCATGTCGTAGATTTGGCGATTACGCATCCGACAGTCATGATTTAATCTGACATAAACTCATTGTTTGTTGGATCAACCACAGTCGTAGATATTTGAAGCTATGAGATTTGATGATCTAGAAAAATTGAGGGATTGTAACTAGTGAGTAGTTTAATTCATCTTTTGCTCCCCACAATGCATCCTTATCATTGATCTGTCTTGCAAATCCGATGGTCTTGATATGATATGATTTTTTTCACTCCATCTCTTATGAGATTTTGAGCTTCATTCGTTAACTCTCTTGAGATTTAATCTCCATTCAATTTTGTACTTCACTTTCCTTTTTGAGCTGTGATCTTTGCATATTGTTCGCTATTCCTCCTGAGCTTTGATTTTCATATTGTTCGCTTCTTCTCCTAAACTTATGATTTCCCTGTTTTCCATCATTGTTTCTTTCCTCATTGATGCTTTTCTTGCCTGTAAACATACCATCGTCATTGTTTTTATTGTCAATACCATCATCGTTATTGTTCTTTCCACAAATGACAATCACACGCTACCTGTAAACATGCCAACGATCTCCCCCTTTGGCATTGATGGAAACCCTGAAGGACTGCACTGTTCTACTTATACCTCCAACTGTTGCATCCATACCACACCTTTTCTGCCCCTTTAACATCAATGTCAAAAAAACAATTCCCCCCCTGAGCTATTGCAGTACTTTTCGAAGGTATCAAATATTCAACCAATACATACTCCCCCTGACAAGATGGATTCTCTTATTTGAGTCCTACAGAGTATTTGTATCTAACTCAGAGTCTTCTCCTTCTGATTATTGTACATTTTCGTATTCAACTTCAGTTGTGTCCTCTGTAGCAGACTCAATATTGCTCACCTCTCTTACTAAGACTCCTTCATCAACCTTTTATTTTCATAACTAAATGACTCCCCGTATCACTCTTCTCTGATCTTCTATTACAACAACTTCATTTTTCTTCTATGATTCCTACAATCCAAGGATTTTATGATCATATTCATCATAAGGAAAAATAATAACCATTACAAGCACTCCCATACCTCCTTTGATTCATCCGTGAAGGTGTCTCTCTTCTAAACTTACTTTGAGGTGTCTGAGTAGCTTCTATGTGTCCTTCTTGATTTGATCTTCTAAATATTGTAGTATTTCTTTCATTCCTTGAACATGAAGAACCTGAGTCATACCTACTTTCCCTTTTTAAAAATTACAGACCTGTGTCAGACTTGTCTTCACCCTTTACAAATCAATGACTTGCATTAGGTTTCTCAGGAGTATTGATTTCTTACTTGTTATATCCAAGACCAGATTTGTCATTTGGTGATCTCTGAATATCCAAGATCTTATCCAGGATCATGGAACTATTCAAGAACTTGATTTGGGTGTTAGACTTCTCAACCTTCTTTCTAAGATTCACAACTTTTGCTTCCAGATTATGACATGATTCTTCTTCTACTTCTTCTTTTCTTGCATGGGAGGATTCAATATCAACATCATTATCTATTCTTATGACTTTATCCACCACTTGTCTCGAGTTTACATTTTTTACCTTACAATCTTTGGACGTGAATACATCCTCACAGGCTATGTCACACATTTACTTATACTGAGAAAATTATGTTTCAGACCATCTACAAGCAGAACATCTTGGGAATCTCCTTTGCCATTACTCAAACTCACCATCCCTTTACCCTTGATTTTACCAATTTCATCATTCTCAAAGGTTGCATTTCCTGTTTTGCTTTTACTTATGGACAAAATCGTATCCTTGTCTACAGTGATGTGCTTGGAAAATCCACTGTCTATATTCCAGTAGTTCTTTTATTTTTTATTTGAAAGTACTACACCACATTTTTCACTATCTTTCTTTTTCCATGTGCTGGAATTTCTAGCAAAGAGATTTATCCTTGGATCTACTTTGTAATTCTTTAGATGGAAGTTTTCATATTTGTGGCCGAAGTTATGATAGTTATAGAATTCAATCTCATTATTCAATAGGTCAAAGTGATTTTTGCAACAATATGTACTCATTGATTGTTTATTATTTCTTGACCTCCTCAGTTGCATGTCTCTAAACTTAGTTTGACAATTTACAATCTATGGTTGTTTGTTACTTGGTTGTCTCATTCTTTGTTATGGAAGATATTTATTCCTTGGGTGTCTTGATTGCTCATGTCTAAATCTTAAGGAAAAATTTACAGCTTTGTGGCCAAAGTTAGAACAGTAGAAACAATATCCATAGAAAAAATCTTTGTACCTGGAAAATGGTTGTCTTCTTTGAGCAGGTTGATTTCTTCCATGCTAATGATTTCCTTGAGTAGAGAGTGTATTATTTATTTGATCAACAGATTCAGTTCTGGCACATTTTTCTTTACTCCTCCTTGGTGGGTGATTATCTTCCTTTGTTTTTGCAGGTTTGTTTTTTTCATTAGTTCTAGATTTGACAAACTTTATGAAGTCTTTGTTGCTTGTCTGACCACTACTTGATCCCTCTTCATAACCCACACCAGTTTTCAAATTGGAATTCCTTTGTTGATTCAGAATGGTGGCTAATCCTTCTAAGGCTTTGATAATTGACAGATTCTAGTGATACAAGGCTTGGAACTTATCCAACTCTTTCCTAGTTTTCACTACTTCTTCTAGATCTTCACATCATGACTTCTTTTTTTATAATTGTTGTTTCAAAATGTCCTCAATTTTATTTGTCTCTTCTAATTCCACTTCTAGTAAAACAAATTCTTCACTTGGTTCTTTACCATTTTTTTCAAACTGCATCAACAACTATTTTTGTTTTCTCTTCTAAAGTCTGAGTATGTCATTCTCTTCTAAAGAAACGATCAACTCTCCTTCCAAGTCAACCACAACTTATCATTATTAGAATCACTTCCCGTTATTTCATTATCATAATCCTCTTTTTCCATAAGCACAAACTCATTAATCTTCTATTCACAGGAAGAGTCATTATCTGTGTCTTCTGAAGAGTCGTCATTGTTTTCACATAAACTTTTCTTTTCACCAAATATCTGGGATTTGTACTTCTCTTCACTTTCAGAGTTCTGGCCCTTGTTCTTGTGTGGACACTTAGATGCAAAGTGACCTATCTTTCCACATTTAAAACACTTGAAGGGAAAATTTCATTGATACTTACCTAATCCTTTCTTTAGTCTTCTCACAAATTTTGATTCAATTTCATCAGGCTCAGATTACTCATTCTTATATGCTTTAAAATAATCTTCTCTAGTGGTGGATTTATCTTTAACTATCCTCATTTCATATGCAGTCAACGTTCCTAGAACTTGATCAAAATCCAAAGATTTTAGATCATTAGGTTATTGTATAGAAGAGACCTTTGGGTTGAATCTATCTAGAAAAGATCTCAACATTTTCTGAACTAAAGAGTCTTCCTCAATTTTTTCACCAAGTGATTTCATTGCATTTACTAGTTCCTCAACTCTTAAGAAAAATTTATTAATTGTCTCATCCTCATTAATCTTTAGTTGTTCAAACTGTAATCTGTAGGTTTGAATCTTGGCATCCATTACCTTCTCATTACCTTCATAACTGCTAATAAATTTGTCCCACGTTGCTTTGGCAGATTCTAAGTGCATAAATTTTACAAATTTTGCTTCTGTAATCCCACTCATAATAGAATTCATAGCCTTAGTGTTGAAGCTTAATTATATCTTGTCATCCTTATTAGCTAGTACAACCGTCTTTACATAACCAGTCTCTACCACACCCTAGATGTTAGCACCTAAATACATTATGCAAGTTCTCATCCTAACCTTTCAGAAGCCAAAGTTTGTTCCATTGAATAGGGGGGACTTATTGGTTGAATTTCCTTCATGACTTGTCATTTTTAATCTTATTGATCTACCTTTAAATAAACAAAACTGACTCTAATACCAATTTTTGGACAACTGAGAGGGGGGGCGGGTTAATCAATTGTTATTGTGCTGAAACAATTATGCCCATTTTAAACTCTTTATAAAAAACTCAATGATAATCAAAATAATGCAGGGATGTAAGAAATATACTATTCAACATCAATCACACACATAAAATATACATAGACAGATATTTCCTTAGGAAACCCATAAAGGGAAAAACATCTTCTTCTTGATATGATAAGTAATATTTACTTTATGTGCATTGTCATTCTTAGGAGCACCATATCCTTTTGAGGCTACCACCTCTATTTTACAAGAAACAACTTGTTGAAAGAACTAACTCTCTGGTTTCTCTAGCACCCACTAGAAGGAAGCACCAACTCCCTGGTTTCTTTAGCACCCACTAGAAGGAAGCACCAACTCCCTGAGTGTTCCGACACCAACTCCCTGAGTGTTCCAACACCAACTGGAAGGAAGCACCAACTTCCAATTACATAGGCACCAACCTGTATAACAGAGAACAATAGTTCTCCCTTGCACCACCCTTCCACCCTGGTTTTTCTGGCTGGAACCAGATGGAAGATACAACTCCCTGTGTTCAAGAACCCACTTGAAAATCTTAGGAAAAGAGTCCTCCCTAGCACCTCCCTATCACCCTGAAATACAAATATTTGATTTTCATAAATTTATCATAGGGATAAAGTATTTATCAATGGCTTACCACTCTCATCACTATTCTACTACACTATTTTTCTCTTCTTGCATCAGTGTCTTCCTACACGCATCTCTTGCGCTTTCTATTCTTCTACTTTTTATGCTCTATGCACCATGTCCATTCTATGTGCTATGCCTCTTCTATTCATTTCAACTACTGCACACAGTCTGCTTCTACTCACATGAATCACTCTAAATAGAAGAACCCATCTCTTCTATGTTCTGTGTATAATTATCATGCCAAACCCTCTTCCATATTATCCATGCAACTCATCATCTTATTTGGAGGTTATATTGAGTCAGTTCATCATTAGCGTCTTATCCTAAGATTATTTTCCTCCTCTGGCAGTGTGAAACTTCTTCTTCTTTGTCATAGTTGAGCTTATCCTCTCTGTTGCAAACAGACTTCAACATTTTTCCATCTGTCAATTATCTCTATGATCATTCTTCATTCCAATAGTAGTTACCTCGATGCTCTTTAGATCCTCTAGAAATCACCCTGTAGCTGCTTGAGTTCTCTAGTCGATACAATCACTCCATTCTAGCAGTTATAACCAGTAAATTATGGCCTCTTTGGCTTCTAATCCCCTTCCTTCACGTGATCACTAGTGGTGACCATACGCTTGGGCTTAACGAGCGCTTGAATTCTTTATCAATTCAATGACCATGATTCATTCTTCTGAAATGGACAACTGTCATAAATTCGACATTTCTCCCTTCAAAGCTTTTGGTTTTCAAACCTTTCAAAAATTTTGAATCAGAATTCCCTAACAGATCATATGGTTTACATTCATTTTGCGAAAATGGATCAATCATCAGATTTGATTCTTACAAGGCTTAATCTGATGGCCAGGACTTAATCAATCGTTGAGATGGATGGCCACCATTTACTCCAGGTCTTTGGCTATTATACTTATGCTATCCTTCCACTGTATCTTGATCAATGGTTGAGAGTCTACCTGACATCACATTAATGGTCGAGATCTCCTTCGGGTCTCCAAACTTCGGCGATTTCAACTTTCAACTAGAAATTCTTGAAGTGAGATTTCTTTGAAATATCAGATCAACTCACACGTACTTCCCTTGATGATCAATGGTCGAGATTTGTCTTCAGGTCTCCAGACTTCGCAGATTTCAACTTTCAACTAGAAATCCTTGAAGTGATATTTCTCTAAAATTTCATATCATTTGACACATACTTCCCTTGACGATCAACGGTCAATATTTGCCTTCAGAAATTTTCACGTTCTCCCCATCCACAAAATTCTAAAGTTGTGGATGCACTGACACGTGCCCCTTTTAGATCAACGTTCGATATCTCCTTTGCATCTCCAGACTCCAGATATTTCAACTCTCAAACCCCTTCTTTCCTTCGGAGTGATGCCACTTACTTACGTCACTTGATGACGTGTCATGAGCCTAGTAGCTGTCATGTGTCACTCGAATTTTTTATTTGCACATACCTAAAATGCTGAATCAACTTGACACTTGTCATTGTATAATTGTTCCATGTGTCCTTGCTGACATAGATCCTCAGGTTACACATTTTCTTCTCCTGGATCTAACAGTTGTCCTAGCTCCCAGTGTATCTTAGATTGATGATTGAGAGTGTATTCGGACCTTCGTCCTTCGAGACTTCGAGACTTTTAATATTTCTTGGTGGTGAAACTTTGGAAGCAATTATATAGGAGTGAAGTAACTTTATTATGTCACTTGTTGACATGGCATGATCCAATTCCTTCTTGACACTTGTCATCATCTGATTATGCCATGTGTATTCACTGACCTAGTATGCTGACATGGTTTTCCACATATCACTGTTGATGTGGTCTACTAGTGTGATTTGATGATGTGGTCTTATGATGTGGTCTGCTGACCAACAAAACTGATCCAACAGTCCTCGTATGTCCTCCAAATCCGATGGTCCTTATTCATTTCRTATTTCCGTGATTCGGGTTTTTCCAATCTCAAMATTTATGGAGCATAACCTCCACGTATCTTTATATCTGAAGTGAATCYTGTTTGTTGATCAAGAGCTTATATTGACAGCTYGATCTTTYTACGATGTAGCTCTTTTGGCGTATCATGTCCTTCCACTTGGAACGATCCAATGGATGACGAAAATTCACATTTTGGGAATTTCAAATATCAAGCTCTTTAGAGTGTAACCTCCTCRYGTCTTTGGATCCAAAGTGAATGTTGTTCGTCRGTCATGAACTTAGATTGACAGATCGATATTTATGCAATGTGGATTTTCTTTCTTATCCTATCCTTCCACTCGAAAGTGATYTGGTGGCTAACGATAATTTGCATAATCAAATTCTCAATCATTTTCCCCCGCTTATCATGTCTTTCCACTCAAAAATGATCCAACGGCTGTGAGGAAACTCAAAGAATATCAACRGTCGATGATTATTGCAGAACCACAACTTGTGAGTGATTTAACTTGACACCCAAACTCCACAATTTGAATTTGTGCGTTGTTGGTGAGTAAACCACAATTGTTGATCTTTGAAGCTATAAGATTGGACGATCCCGACTAATTGCGAGATTGGAACAAGCACAATGTTTAATTCTCCTGTCAATCTCTACAATTCATCCCTGTCGTCGATTTTGTGATTGTGCATCCAATAGTCACGATTTAGTGTGACTTAAAATCATTGTTTGTTTTATCAACCGCAATCATATTTCTTTGAATCTATGAGATCTGATGACCTAGAAATATTGTGGGATTGTAACTGGCGAGTATTTTAATTCAACTTTCGCTCCCCACAATGCATCCCTTCAATTGATCTAGCTTGCATATCCGATGGTCTTGATTTGATCTTAGTTTTATCGCACCATCTCTTCAAAGATTTTTATCTACATTCGTTAACTCTCCTGAGCTTTAATCTCCAGTCACTTCTATACTGTGCTTTCCTTTCTGAGTTTTTATCTCTGCATATTGTTCGCTATTCCTTGGGAGATTTGATTTTCATATTGTTCACTTCTTTTCCTAAACTTATGCTTTCCTTGTTTTCCATTGTTGTTTCCTTCATCATTGTTGATTTTCTTTCCTGTAAACATACCATTGTTGTTGTTGTTCTTTCCAATACCATCATTGTTGTTTTTTTTTCCATCAATGACAAGCACACTCTGCCTCTAAACATGCCAACAACAATACATAATGATTATAATCTCATGGGTTATATAATTTTTAGGTAAAGTATTATACGAGATAAGAGTTATATTAATTAAAGGGGTTAGGTGTTATAGGGATTAAGTGATATGGGAGTTAGTATTTATACATGTTATTCCAAATATCAGATGGGGTTTATAAGTGTTAAGGGTTATGGGTATTATTGGCTATAAGGAACATATATTTTAAGAGATGATAAGTGTTAGGAACTATAGGCAATAGGGGTTATAATGTCAATTGCTTGTACTAAGGGCCATTGTGGTTGTTGATGATAATATATATATGTGTGTGTGTGTGTGTGTGTGTGTGTATTAAAGATTAGGTGTTAGGTGTGAGGGATCATAGGTTCTGAAGTTTATAATTTTATATAATAAGGGATTATAGAGGTTAATGGTAATGTGTCAAATGGGGTTATGGATGAGTGGTTTAGGATTATAGGGATTAGGGATAATATTAGGATTTATAATGTTGAATATTATATGGCTCCATTATTAGGGTTTATAAAGGTTATATGCAAGGGATTTCAAGATTACAGGTTATTATTTCAGGTATACGAGTTAGGGGATATATGGTTTATAATATTTAGGTACTATAGGGTAAGGAGTTTTAATATTTAGTGGCTATGAGTGATAGGGATATAGACCTATATTGTTATATGTGATATGTGTTATGTTTTAGGATTATAAGGGTTAAGGTTATAGGTACTATAATTACTTCAGGTTAATATGTATAGGATTTATAAGGGTTAGGTGTGAGGAATTGTATTATTTATGTCATTATTTTCTCAACACTTAATGAAATTTTTCCCATTATGATGTTTTTCATAGTAAAATAGGTTCTTGGGGCCTATAATGACCCCTGTCGTTACAAAAACATGCGACACATAACAAGTGAAAAACAAAATGTCATTTTTTAAAGAAGGAAAGTAACAATGACAAAAACTCAATCAACGCAACTCAATGACGAACACAATGCACACAATTCAGGAAAAAAACAACATAACGACCTGATATACTAGCACATCATGGAATTGGAAGCAACATAAGAAAATCAATCAGAAAAAAAAAAGAACTTCCCGCTCGGCGTATCCTGCAAGGTTAGGACCTTTAGGACACATAAGAAATGTTCAATCCTAGGTTCCCATCGATTTTGACTATTTAAGGTCTCAAGGCTGGCGAATGTTCTGAGGAACAAGGAGGTTTCTACATCCCTCTTGACACAAGAATACCAAACCTACTAAGTTAAGTACAATCATCATATCAACCCAACACAATCTACATCAAGACACAAGTAACTAGAACCTTCACAGTGAACCAAGGAACCAATCACATTAAAACAAAAGAAACCAATCACATTAAGACACAAGGAACCAATCACATTAAAACATTACAGAACCAAGTACAAACATCAATTACAATGAACAACAACACCCTCAAGAGAAGCACATGACCCAAGAGAGGCATCATATGCTCTTATCGATCAATGCATGAAATGATCCTAATTCAAGGAATCATGTCACCACGTTATGAAAAGTGCACTAGGAACCCAAGTGCAACGTAAAAATACTCTAACCCTCAATCGACATAAAATCCAAAGTTGCCTGAAACCAACTAGCTCTTTCACACAATAAATGAAAACTATAATGAAAGCACTCAATTCAATCGAGCCCAACAAGGCGCAATATAATCTACAAACAACAGGGTCAAATTGCATCTATCTATAAGTGTCTTAATAGCATTTTACCATCCAAGGACTATTCAAGATCAATAATCCAACCTCAGCTACTATGAAAACTTATCAAAGTACTTCCCTACCTTCCTTTAGAATAAGACAACCCTTTAACATCAAAAAGAATAAAACAACTTATGATTAATAAACACAATTTGTCTGAGGAGGGTTCCATTGATGACACTAAAGAATCTTACATGTTGTTAATTAGTTCCCTACTGTAAATAAAATTTAACTATTTTAAGCGATAAACTCAATGATCATCATTAACCTTTGATCTGATGCAAAAGAAATTTATTAAACCATTGAATGAATAAAGTCCATAACCATAATGGAATTATTTAACGGTTGTAAAAAGAGATTATTTAATCTCTCATAAGATATAATTACCATAATCATTGTTTAACCATTAAAATTGTTATATATCCAATTTGTTCATTTCGTTCAATACACATTCATTGTTTTTATTGCATCGCTGCCAAATCGCTATGATCACAATTTAATTATTAAAACTGCACAAAGCACTTAAATGATTATAAGGGATAAATGTTGTATTCATAATTAATTTATAATAAAATTGTTATATCACATTTCAGCTGAGCCATTGAAGGTGATACAAAACTATTAAACTATTAAACTGTTACTATAATTGAACTATTATATAATTATTATAAGCTCATTTACAAGGGGAACATCTAGAGTTGACGCCAAACTATTATTACTATTCTAATTGTTAGCCATAGTTGTCTGTTATGTAACTGCCATAATCACCATTAAAAAGGAACTTTTAATCTCAAGAAAAACTTATAATAATGATTAAAATTGTCAATCAATTGAACTGTTATATGACAGTTATAATCACAATAAAAGAATGGGTAAAATGGTTGTTTTATTCACAGTTGCAATCACAACATCCATAATAAGAAATAAAATGTTAGGTTGAAACTGTAAACGTCATTAATATGAGGGTTCTTAATTTAAAAAGAGAATTTGGTTATGGAGTACATAGTGGCATCCATCAAAAGTCATCAGGCGCTATCATTCTTACTAAAATCTCAGGAGAATGTACAACATGACTAAACGACACAATTTAAATAAACTGATGGTTAGTACCTAGTTAAATAGTTAACTAACAATAGATTAACACCTTACTCCTTCCATCAATTTTTTTTTAGGGTAGAAAGGTTTAGTACTGAGCATGGAATTGATGCAGAAGTAGTGGAAGAGAGGAGGTCATTGGTTCAACAAAGTTATATCACTTGTTGCAGAAAATCTCGAGGCTCTTCCCACTAAAGACGTGTCAGCCATCAATGCAGCACCAGTATAGGGTCTGTTGTACAGGGAAGGAATATACCATTGGGGACAAGTAGACTGAAATAAAGTCCCTTTTTAAAATGTTCTTTCAAAGTCGACGAGACCAAGGAAGAATAAACAAATGTATACGCACCCAACATTCTGGCAAACTTGCCAAGACCAAGAAAGAATAGATAGATGACTGGCAGTGAATATTTTCTATAAGGGGGAACCACTACTAAATATTGAAAATTTTGTGACGAAAGTACTCTTTCATCACAACATGCAAGAGAAAAAGTTGAAGTTTTTTAAATCCACCTCGTATTCGTCACAATCTCGATGCATGTAGTTTGACCAGATTATTATGGTCAATGTTCATTGCAAAAGCGACGTGTGAATTTAAAATGACCGCTAAAAATGACCTAAAATAAATAGGTAAAAAAAATAAATATTTTTAGGTCACGTTTTTTGCAATTGCGTCAATACTGACCTAAAATTGCACTATAAATATTTAACAATTCTAAGATGTTGTGACAATCTTGCTATAACAACGATGGTTCTGAAAGGGTATTTTTGTGCGGAAAGATGTCGTAGAATGTTCTTAGAGGTGGGGAAAAAAGTAGAGCGGGGAAAAAGGGTGATGGTAGATGTTATTACCCTTGTAACAAATGTTGCATCAGACGTCCCGTAAGAATTTTAATAGCAACAACTACAAAACATGGTAGGAAATATGGTCACATTGATGGTAGATCGAATGAATATCATCCGATGGTAATTAGCTATATATTCATTATATTTCTTTATTTTGTCAATTTTATATAAAATTATATATATATATATATATATTGTTTGAATGTTTGTTATAATATACACTAATTTTGCATGATTGTTTGTAATTATAAAGTTAGAGTTTCCCTCTAACTTTCCGCAGAATATTGCACCAAGTATTA
>JZKD02S0203937.1:0-22264 GCA_000966675.3 Picea glauca
GAACCATCTAAAGCATGCCTTATACGCAAGCCCTGTAGCACTTTGCCTCTGCGTCTTGACACCTTTGGCCCCTGGAGGATTTTTCCCGAGTGTCCTTACTTTGAACATCAGTCTTATCCCTGCGCCCTGAACTTATATATTTGAAACACTCGTTCCTCCTTTGTAACGTAACATTCTTTTATTATTTTTCCAAAATTATTGAAAAAGACAAAAAAATCAAATATACCCCAAAAAGAGGAAGGGAAAAGTATTTTCTTTATTGGAAGCATAATGAGTCGCCCTTGGATAAAGCACATATGTATGTTTGTTCGTCAAACTCTGGGATTTAATACGACCTTAGGAAGTTTTTCTCGCTACATAGAGCTATGTCCTCCTCCATTTGGTTATTCTTCCAAACATATGGAGAGTTTGTGTTGCCTCCTGCCTCGTAAACTTATGTTAATGCCATGTTTCCTGAGTCTCATCATTTGTCGTGCTATTGTCCAAGGGAATTTTTTACCAAGCCTGAGTTGAACCCTCTGTAGTTTGTCTCTTTCCCTCATACCCGGCCATCTTGAATGTCCAGTCAAGTATTTGTTCGAAATCAATGAAGCCTTCAATCTGATCATCAAGATCTTCTAGTCCATGACCGACGAGCTGTCGAAGACCTCTGGGTAGTGAAGTTGTACACTCATATTACACTCCTACCCGAGTTTTGAATATTTTGAAGTTGTTGCTCGAGCTCTAAAGACCTCATCTCCAGCCATCAGGCCTTATCAGCTTCTAAGAAGATGGATACTCTACACGTATATCTTTTTTATTTCGAGATGTAGCTCTAATGTGTATTGTTCGCGGCTACACTTTATATAGTTATATGACATGGATATATAGTGTATTTGATTGGTAGCCATGATTCTATTTTATCCCGAGCATGGGTATGCCCGCCTCGGTGAGACAAGTATTATTTTGCAAATGATACCTCCCGATTTCTAGTCCCTGGGCTCACTTGTTCGGCACATCAGTGAAGATTGTTAATGTATTTCGGCCATCAGATGCTCTTCTGAACTCACACATTAGGGGGCATCTATTATAACCCTAATTTTCACCAGACATGCTTACCTGACATCAGGCCATCTCAGATTCCTTGTTTGCCAAAACACTATTGAACAAATCTTCTTAAAAACCCCTTTTATAAAGGACCACGCGCCCTACTCCATTACTGCACGTGTGTACATGCTAGCTGACCTAAGACAGCCTGCATGTACCTACAAAAGCATGAAAAAAGGAAAGTTGTTGATGGAACACACAACTTTGGATAAGTTAACTAAACCTTTCAGCCATGCATGGCCGGAAGTTCGACCAAATACCTATCTTCTTCTAGCCTATAAAAGAAGGGTTAGGGGTCCCATTTGGAAGAGGAGAAACATAGTAAATAAACAATACTTGATTGCCCATTCCCTTTGTCCCAACCTTTATCCATCCTTGTGTAAATAGAAGTATAGAGCAAAGAAGTTGGAGTACAGTTGAAGAGGAGCCCAGGACCAGGTTCATGGAGCAATGGTCGGCTTCATCATTGTAAGTTGATTTGTTGAAGTTAATAATAAAGAAGTACTTTTCCCATCCCACCATATGAGGTTTTCATGGTTTATTGCATACATATTGATTAAATCTCTAACCCATTAATCTGTAGATCAAATGCATGTGGAGTTATTTGTTTATCTTGTGTGAATGCAGGTCAGCCTTGGGAGGAGAGTTGCAGTCAAAGAGCGACTAAGCGTAAAGAAGGATTGATATCAAAGGCCCAAAATAAGGTATGCTCACTTGATCTTCTTAACTATGTATTTGCTTAAGAATAATGGGGATGAGGTCCAGGATGACGGTAGAAAGTAGGAATCTTTAGGTCTTTTCTGCATGCATGATAAAACCCTAAGTGCTAGTTCGTAGAGGGATTTCCCACTCACAACACCTTATCTACAAATTCTAACAGTATTATAAATCAAAGTTGTAGGAGGGATGCCACCTGTCTGAGGGGGTTCGAATGGCTTCCTATAAGGTAGTTGGAGATGAGGGACATGTGTTCTATCACCAAATCAAGCAACATGACCTGTTTCAAAATTCATTTATCCCAATAGAAAAGATCCAAAAAAATAGAAGCTAGGTGGATTTTCAGTTTCACCTTGTTGTAACAACTCCTAGAGAAAAGGGAATCCAATGAAACCACTTGGGATTCGACCTATTTAGAGTAGGAAGGAATGATACATTATAGATAGAAGTTTTTTTGTTAAGGAAAGGGTCTAGTTCATGATCCAAGAGAGGAGAGAGTTTGAGGAGCAGTTTAGTTGTTTATTTGTAAGCCTGAGGGCATGTTTGTAATCACATTTTCTATCATTAAAGGTTCATGAGAGTTGTTTATCAGATTGTATTCTTTGTTTTCCATTTATTTTGTCATCCTCTTTCTTGAATATATTGCAGGTATTGAAGATCAATGGTTTTCCATGGGTAGGATAATTCATGAGCTGCAAAGGATTTGCAGTGATTTCCTCCTTTCATGATTTATGTTCAAGTATTATTTTAATTAATTTTGTAGAGAGGATCATTGCTTGATGAATATTTTGCTTAGTTTTGTCTACTTCATGCTTTTGTTCATCATTATATATCCTTTTTGTCTAGTAGGCAGCTTGATTTCCTTTGATCTACAGAATGTTATGACTCCATAACCAATGGAATGTCTATGCAGACAGTATGTTGCTCTCTTTCTTGCTCTTTCTTGCTAATCCACTAACCATAAAATCGATTTAAGTATTCAAACTTTGATGGGTATTAGGATTACACCTACAGCAATCTAGGTGTGACTTGTAATGCCAACAATAGGACTAATAAGAAGATTTCAGTCTTCACCTAAATAGACTCATTTGAAGGAAACAAAAAGGATATCCATATATCTAAGAGCTACCTTGGATTTTGGATTGTGGTATCCAAAAACAAAAGATTTTACATTAAATGCATACACTGATGCAGATTGGGCTAGTATTGTGGATGACATGAAGAACACCAGTGGAGGAGCATTCTTCCTAGGAAAGTGTCTAGTATCATGGCTAAGTAAGAAAAAAACATCTATATCACTATCAACAACAAAATTTGAATATATTGTTGCTACCACCTACTGCACTCAAGTAATTTGGATGAAACAAACCCTAGAAGACCTACAAGTAAAGTATGATCGTCGAATTCTTCTTAACTGTGACAATACCAGTGCTATAAACATCTCTGAGAATCCTATTATGCATTCTAAAACCAAACATATCCCAATTAAATCCCATTTTCTAAGAGATTAGGTTTCTCAAAATATAGTCAAAGTGGAATATGTTGATACTAAAGAGAAAATTGCAAACATATTCACAAAACCTTTACCCAGGAATACTTTTGAATACCTTAGATAGAAATTAGGGGTAATATCCATATCTAATTGAATTTCACAAAGGAGGAGTACATGGACAAGGGGAGTATAACCTCAGGGGGAGCAAAGAAACATCCATTTTGTCATTGTTGTCAAAGGGGGAGGAGAAACAGTAAACCCCAATTAAGAAATAAATGGTTTTTATTGTGTTGCCATCAATGCCAAAGGGGGAGAATGTTGAACATGGTGTTGGCATTGATGTCAAAGGAGATAAATATGCTCAATATTGGACATAATGTTATGAAGTTGACACTGATGTCAAAGAGGGAATGTGATATTGGTATTGGCATTGATGCAAAGAGGTCAATATTATGGTCATCATCATCAAAATTGTGCATATGATATTATCAAATGCATGCATTGTTTAAACAATGATTACTTATGGATACTAAATTTGTCTTATATAAATGCAAAGTGGAAAGATCAAAATATGGTGCTAAATAAAATGTGTAAAAGGGTCTGATATGAGACGCTCGTTTGGTCTAATTGCCTAAGCGCGAGGTCACCGCCATTGGTCATATGGTAAAAAGGTTTAAAGGAACAGAATGTAAGTCGCTTAGTTGGTAAGCTTGTGGTTCCATCCCGTTGGTCATATGCTATAAGCGTTATATTATACATCGCTATATTTGGTAAATCTCGTGGCTCTGTAATGCATGGTCATGTGAAATGGTTAGAAGGAAGCGCCTCCATAGAATCTGGTCTATGTGAAATAACAAAGATTCTGGATCGATCATAGAGGATTGAATTGATCCATCACTATGATCAATTTATAAAGAAACATTGCATTAAAATAAAAGAATTGTAATTAAAGTTAATTAAGTGAAGAGGCACGATGGTTGAAACGAAGGGACACAGAGGTGTCACACTCACACCAGTTTGCAAAGTATATAAAAATGGAAGAGTGTTCATAAGAAAGTGTCTCTATAGTCCAGAAAAGAAGATCAAAAGCTGAAGCAGATTCCAGGAAGAAAACCTAATACCTATGGATTAAGGGTGGTTGGGTGGTGCAAGGGCAGGTTGTTTCCTACAGAGGGAGTTGGTGCTTCCTTGTCAGTTGTAGCTGACTAAATAGGGGGTCTTAGCCTCCTACCAGTTGGTGCTGGTAAACCAGGGTGTGGGTGCATCTTGATCAGTCGGTGTTGATCAAAGAGGAAGTATATCTTCCTTCTATGTAACATGTAAAAATAATTTTGCAGTTAATAGAAAAGAGTTTGTGGTTTTCCCATTTGGGTTCCACGATAAAATATTGTGTTAAAATTATGTTTAATAAATAAAAAAATTGATATAATTGTTGTGTCACTGATTCACCCCCCCTCTCACTGACAGGATCTAATCCTTCAATTGGTATCAGAGAAGGTTCCTTCAGCACAGTCTAATTGACTTGAAGGTAGATCCTGAAGATGGATCAACAAGAAGGAATGTATAACAACAAAGCATCATTGTTCAATGGAGGAGGATATGCTCTGTGGAAAGTAAGAATGAAAAACTTCCTTTTAGCTCTTGGCTTTGATATCTGGCAATCTATTGTAGATGGCTACATTGCACCAACTACTCCACCCAAGGATTCCGGAGGAAATAAAATCTGTGATACCAATTCAAAAGCAGTTAATGGAATTCTAGTAGGGTTGACTAATTCCATATGTGTGAAATTTATGCATTGCAAATCAGCCAAAGAAATCTGGGACAAATTGGAGGTTGTACATGAAGGAGATGACAAAGTCAAAGAAGCCAAACTACAGACCTACAGAACTCAATTTGAAAATTTGAAAATGAAAGAAGAAGAAAATATCACTGAGTACTTTCATAGGGTAGATGAAGTGGTCAACTCAATTAGAGTAGCAGGAGAAGAAGTTACATATAAACCTATTGTGAAAAAAAATTCTAAGGTCATTCATTACCTATGAGATATGATGGAAAGATTTCCTCAATAGAAGATAGATCAGATCTAAACACACTCACAGTTGATCAACTCCATGGAATCTTTACAGCATATGAAATGAGAACAGGGCATGATAAATCAACAAAATATGAAACAGCCTTCAAAGCATCTAGGAAAAAGACAAATCAGAAGCAAAATCCTGAATCTAATCATCACGAAGAATCTTATTTGGAAGAAGCCAAATTCATTAGAAAACTTCAGAAAGGATCAGGGAAGTACAAAGGCAAGCTTCTGTTCAAATGATTTAACTGTGGAAAATTTGGTCATTTTGCATCCAAGTTTCCTTACCCCAAGGAGGACCCTTAAGATCAAGAAAAAAAAAATATTCAATATAATAAAAGGGAAAAACCCAACTATAGGAAAAAGTTTTACAGGGGGAAAAAAGAATTTTTATTCAAAAGAGGAAAACAGCAGTTCGTCCGAGTCCAGTGATAACAATGAATCTAACGATGATGAAGTCCTTTTCTTAGGTATTGAAGAGTCTAATGAAACAAAAAAAATCAAATATGAAAAAGAGCTAGAAGATGAAGCAGAAGTTAATATGGAGGAAGAACTTCTCAGTTCTCTGGATGAATTAAGAAAACACAAAACCAGATATAGACACATGAAAGGTTTTGTAGTTGAACAATAAGAAAAGGAGATTGAAAAAATCATGAGCAACCTGAAAAAACAAATCTTAGAAGCAAATAAGATCGAAGAAAATCCGCAAAAATCTCTTAAGGAAAAACAAATAACTTGTGAAAGAATGGCAGCAGAAATAGTTCATCTGAAAAAGGAACTGGATGCAAAAATCATTCAAACAAAATATGAAAATAGCTCTAAAATATTAGATAAGATTATTATAGCTCAAAGGGATTCTGAAAATAAAAATGGAATAGTTTATTCTCAAAAGGAAAGCCATGTTAACTCAAAATCTTATGCATATGCTCTTTGCAGTACATTCAAGAAGAAAAATGAAGAGAAGATAAGTAATGACAAGAGCTCCAGAAATTACCTCCACTCATCAGGAAAGAAGATTCTCTTCGTAGTACATTCAAGAAGAAAAATGAAGAGAAGATAAGTAATGACAAGAGATCCAGAAAATTACCTCCACTCATCAGGAAAGAAGGCAAGACAATACCAAAGAAGTTTTACCAAAACAGGTATCCTCGCATTTTTCTTGGTTACTGTTATCACTGAAATTTCCTCCGCAAATGGTTGCAAGAATTCAGCATCGTCAAACAGTTATGAGGACCTCCATGGACCTGAATTAACACAAAATCATTCACAAAGGGTCAAAAACTATACAAAATAGTGAAAAATTGAAGGGTGTTATGAAGACACTAGACGTGCACGCACATGCGCTAAACAGAAACGCAAGATTCGCGCACATGCGCACAATGCGCAACTGTTGTCACAAAAAGCCACACACCTGAGAAATGGCACATTTATGAGAGTGGTCGGACTCCCACCCACTTCTGGTTCAGCTTCCAAGTTGATTTGACACTCAAATATGGACTGGATTCGAATGGATGGCTAGTCAAAGACCTAGAAATGCCCTAATTAGCCTCTTTACAAACTACAAACTAGTTGAACAATAGCTCAAAGGAATGCTATAAAAAGGCCATGGATACACTTCATTTTTCAAGGAATTTCATAGCAAATTTATGCTGCCACTATTCTCTTGAGGACTCTTCTATCCTTGCCAAGAGTATACTTGCATCATTGCTTTGGGCAATCCATCTCACCCCTTGAGTGGATTAGCAAAGAATTCTTTCACCATTTTCATTTTCCTTTTCAAAGTTGTAAGAAGAGCTTACTTGTGGGGGTCCAAGAGCCCTCCCTTGGAGAAATAAGGGACTCATAGTCCCCTTGCTTCTCGGTGTTTTCTTTAACTAATATTAGCCTTATCATTGGTGACATGGGTCTAATTGTTTCTTTTGCCCTTATGTCCCTATGTTTATAAATTTAGTTGTTGTTTTATTTCTTAGTTTAATTCTTAGTTGTTGTTTTATATTTATTTTTCTAACCCTTTTCCTTACAGTTGTCCTGCTCATCAAACCCAACTGAGCTTGCAAGAACCTCTATTTTTCTCACTAAAGTGACGAAAGAGGCACAACAGATTGGCGACTCCACTGGAGAAAGGTATCAATTTCCTACCCCATTTGGGTTTTTCTAGCTCTTCTTTTGGTTTATTTAACTTGTAGGTGCACTAACCGGCCTAAGTTGACCTGCCAATCAGCCAATTCCAAGTTGAATTGGGAGAATTCCATCTGGAATTTTCATTCTCGGTCGTGTGTCACCTGTGCGCAAGTTTTTAGGCCTACATACATGCATCATGCGCACATGCACTCAAGTCACAGTTTTGTTCTGTGCACGTGCACTTTTTAATTATTTTCTATCTGCGCACATGCGCTCTGTGCGCCTCTGTCTCCACTGAGACTCGCCCATCTGTGCAAAAATTCACATTGTAAAGTTGTTGAGATGTGGGGAAGGCCATTAGCCTTCTTAAAAATTATTTCAAACATGTTTTAAATATGCACCACACTTAGTCCCCTCATCATATAAAGGGGTTAGTCAAAACACATAGGCACTTAGGGGGTTAAAATTAATTTCTTCTTTTGCTTTCATTTTCGCCACATGGATGGCTTTTTTTGACTCACAATATAAGTTGGAAATCATTTTTAATCACATTTAACTTGCATTGGGACTAGAAGTTGGATAACAATCGCTTAGTATGCTCTTCTCTCGCGCATCCAAGCGATCTTGAGAATCAGAAAAAGATTGTGAAACGATTTCATCTCCCTTAAGAACATTAAAACCTTTAGGAGAGGACAACAACCCTTCTTGGGACTCCTCTTAGTTTATTTTTTCAAACACATCTTAATATTGTAATGGGCCCATATATGCCCACATGCTACAAAGATAGGATAGTGTTGAAATTTTCTTTCTTAGATCAAATCACTAGGGAAGTTTAAAGGTTTTGTAATGGGCCAATACATGCCCACATGATCAATATAGAATAGTTTCAAAGATTTTTCTTAGATTACATCAGAATACGGAGTTAAATGGATAGTAACGGACCCACATGTCCACATGCTATCTTCCTAGGGACTTTTGAATTATGCAAGGTTGTACCAAAGGCACTTAGTTAATTAGGTAATCAACACTTGTAAGGACCAAGCGAAGTCCACATGCAGCAAGGTGACACCTAATTCACTAAAAATTGGCACACTTTCACTCACACACAAAAGTCACTTATAACTCACATAGCTTCTTCTTGAAATGTGGAGGTCAAAGTAAGTTTCCTCCAAAGGGATTCTGAAACACCCTACCCTTTTCTTGACGAACCTATCCACTCCCATTTTAATTCAACGAGGTTGGTTCACACCCCTAACCTCTCAAAACAACTACATCTAAAAATTTTCTAAAAACTCACTAAGTTTTCCTCCACAGGAGGTGCCAAAAGAAATTTTTTAGTCTAGGTAGGATTTTGAGGATAGGCATCCAAATAACTCCCCGTTATCTGGTTCTCACATGGTTAAAACCATATAAGTTGTCAAATAGGGAACTAAAAATCCTCCAAGTCAAGTGTTCCTAACACCATAAGGAAGGGAGATACCCGTGAAGGTTTGAAGGCTGAGGTCCGGTTGTTTTGTGCATCCCCCCTTGAGGCACCCACCTCTTGGACGGGATCTAGCCCGTGACCCATTTCTTAGGCCGAAAATCTGAATGTCGCACTTTGACCGAGGTACCTAGTGACCAAATTTTAGGACATCTACCCAGGTGGAAATTGTGGGCTACAATTTCACCTTGATTGGATTTTGTGTGGATATTGAGAAATATCGCCAGATTTTTTGGGATATCCCCCCTTTACCCCTCATTATAACCAATTATTTCATCCTTCACTAGTTTCTGTTCCGGTGACTTTAGACCCCACTATTGAGTACTATGGGAAGGTCCAGTGCTATTTGAGAGGAAGGACGTTACGTATTCTAGGACACTAGCATTTGTTTTCTTTTGCTTCCCCACACAGACAAAACCCACTTATCCACATATATGCTTATTTTTCAAAACATTTTATGTATGATGCACTTCTGACTACATTTTGATTTCGATATATATATTGTGTAAAGTTCAAAATTTGCAACAAAAGGCTCTTGTTCCTTTATTACTCTCACCACCATTTTCACACATTCACTCAGCTAGTCGGACATCATAGGGGACCCACAGAATCCCTGTCGTTCACGACGCTTGCTAAACCTCCCTCCTATCTTAGGGGGAGTGTCTAGTCTTTCCCACTCATTGGCACCACCTTCACACACTCCTGTGAGTGATACTATTTTAGGATCAGCTTTGCTTGGTTCCACATTACTTGGGTCCACTTCCCAAGGTCCTCTATCCACTTTCTCTCCTTTACATGGACGTGGGGGACCAACTTCCTCTCAAGGGGGAAGTACCAACCCACCTAGCCCCCCTCAAGGGTTAGTTTCACAACACACTCACACCATGGCTGGAGTTAACCCTCCCCCCCCACTACAGATTCCATATTTGGCCTCTCTCAACATACTAGATCTAAGCAAACTTACCAATGATCCTATATTGCATGACCCCACATGGCCTGCAATGCCCACCAAACTACCTTCAGACATACCCAAGTTTGAAGGAAAGGCAGGCGATGATCCTGTCAACCATGTCATGACTTTTCACCTATGGTGCTCTTCCAATAGCATTATGGATGATTCCATCAGACTGCAATTATTTCAATGCACACTCAGTGGCCCATCGGCCAAATGGTATGTAGATGAAAACTCAGGGTCCCATGCGACTTTTGAATCCTTGGCCAAATCATTTTTGACCTTCTTCCAATTACCAATCCGCCACGACAATGGTCTAGAACTAATCTCTAATTTCAAACAAACCTCATCCACACATATCGTTGATCACATTCACGAGTGGCGTAGGCGACATAGTTTGTGTAAAGCAGAAACCACCAAACAACAGTGTCTTGACTGGTTTCTTAGATCACTTGTCTCTCTCCTCTATAAGGATGTAGCTTCCACCTTCCCTCAATCTGAAGAGGAATCCATCAGTAAGGCTCAACAGTATGACCTCATCTATGCACAATCATGGTACTTATACACTGTACTTCCTGATCTTCCAAAATCTGTGCCATTTGGCCAAGACAAACCTGGGATGTCTCACTCAGCAGACAGACTGATTAGTAACACCACTCACCATGGTCCACAACCCCAACCACCACCAATGTATGGAACACCTCAATACCCGCCGACATACGGGGGCACTTATTATTAACCCCCACCCCCTTATCAACAACCATACCCTGTTACTATGCCTCCACCCATCAGTGGGCCACCGTCGGCACCCCCAATACACCCACCTAATCAAACAAGTTCTAGTACCCCCTCTACCTCAGCTTATAGTACTAGCGAAAGCACCACGCCTTCCTATATACCTTACGGATTGGTACCACCACAAAATCCATACTTCCCATTTCCCGGTCCCCCACAACCCATGGCTCCCCCACATCCTCATGCTAGGGTGAATTTTGTTCAACCCTCTCTCATTCAGCAATATCAAAATTTCGAACAGCTGAGTACGGAAAATCCGACCCATCCATCAAACAATTCCAAAAAGAAAGGATGAAACAGGAACAACAACAACCCAGGTTAAGGCGGGAATCAACCCCAGCAGAACCAATCTACTGGGGGCAACTAGAACCAGGGGAATCAGAACCTTCGGGGGGGAAATAATAAAAAGAGTCAAGGGAGAAATAACAATACTGTTAAAACCAACTTCCCTTGTTCCCTTTGCAGTGATTTTGGTCATTACACTCAGCATTGCCCCCAAATCGCTAATTTCAAATGGTTGAAAGACTCAGGCAGTCTACCCCATCCTCCAGCACCGCCTTCCCCTCAGCAGGCACCACAACAATACGTGCAACAACCCCCCCCTGTCATTTTGAAAAATCCTATTCCAAACCAAGGTGTGATAAAAACCCAACAAGACATGCAACATCCCCCACCTCAGGTGAGATAGTACCTCAACCCAAACAATCCAGCAGATCGCACGATCCTCCTCACTAGTGAGGAAGAAATCCTTCTGCAAACACGTAATCGTCAGTATCATGCACCCGCTAAGTCTCCTCCCATCTCTCCAGAGACAAACCCTACACTGAAGGGACCCCCGTTGGTGATCCCTCACCCTAATACAGAGCCACCTCTTCACATCCCATTACATAGGAATTTCCACAACCCACAGGCTAGGGCAGCTCATAATTACAGTTTGGTTGATGACTTAGAACAATCCTCGACTGCCATGTCAGTCTTAGAAGTCCTTCAAAATTGTCCCACTCAGCAGAAATATTTACTTTCCACCTTGGGGGCAGTCGACCCTGCAGATACTAGACTCATTACATTTGATCTCAATAGCGGAGAACCTCACCTTCCCACCTTGATCGCTTTTCAAATCCCAATAAAAATATGGAACATCACAGTTCATCGGTGTATCATCAATGAAGGTGCATCTACATGCATTATGTCCAAATTAGTATGGTAGAAACTTGGTTCCCCCGAACTCATACCCTCTGCCATTATCTTACAAGCTTATGATGGACGACCATTGTCTCCTGAAGGGATCTTCCAAAATGTCCCCACTGAACTCGGGGGCAAGACTATTCTCATCGAAATCGAAGTTATCGACGCCCCACTCGATTATAGTATCCTATTCGGTCGTAGCTACATGTACGCTATGAAGGAAGTTGCCTCTTTCGTCTTTTGAACAATGATGTTCCCCCACAATGGGAAGATCGTTACCATTGACCAAGTCTCACATTACGAGCCTAAACCATCTGCCAACATCGATAACATTCTCCCTCTCATCCACACGAGTCATGACGCATACCCACTCATCGATATGGGTCCTGGAATTTTCAAAGATCCATCATTGTTAGGAGCTTACCATGGAGCACCACCGCTCCTTCATCCTTCCAATCAAGTATGTGTCGTATCATCTAACGAAACCCACATAGAGGATACCCTTCCTCCTAGGGAGGCTTCTATCATATCTGACATCCCTTTAGTCACAGAACTTCTCCCTCATGCGCCTCCTATAAACTCGTTGACCCCACCAGTCCATGATTCCACCCCTCCCCAAGGACATATCCCAGTTTGGGAGACAGTTCCCCAAGCCATCACTCAAATCCCCTTCTTTTACCCTCCACCGGGCATCGAAGATTTCCAGGTAGCCGCAACGCTTACCCTCCCTAATATGGTGTTAGCAATCCCAGTTTGGTATTTACATCCACCCGAGATGGTCCCTCGACCGTCTATTCCCCCCCAAACAGAAGGAAACCCAATGACGATTCCCATACTTACTCCCACCATACCCTCTACCCCCCCACCCACTACCCCCTGCCACAGATGGGGGCAGGAGAAAGAAAAAGGAGCCCACAGCTCCACTTCTTCCATGCATCCAACCCCCTTGCACGCTATGTGAGAAATATGGACACCAAACCAACAACTACCCATCCCTACCAGAGTTACGGAATTTGATTCCACTCAATCAAACTCCTTCAACGCTCGTCAGTAATATCACTACCACCCCCGATTCAAGTAGTAAAGGGTTTCGAACCAAATTATCTTGCGCTATATGCTCAGAGTATGGCCATTATACCCACCATTGCCCAGCACCACCATGCTTTCGGTAGACATTAGCCGGAGTATGCCAAAGCTTCCAGAGAAACCTCAGTCCCGCTACGTCATCCTTAACAAACATCACTGACATCCATTATGTCACCACTTCAGTCAATGAATGCATGATATTCCCTTTCTCTCTATGTGAATCATTATATCACTTTACATACCATTGTCCTATGATCATTGAATACAGGCAACGCCAATTGACTTTGCTTCACAGACCCACAGAGTCAATAGTCGAGCTTACCTCGTCACTAGAGGTTCTTCATGTCATTTCTCCCAAACCCGAGGCCCTTCCAATGCCTCCATGGTTCTTAGATGACTTATGTGAGGATTCACCCCCCAATCCCCCCAACTACCATGGGTACTCCTCAGTACTTCGATATTTGTTTTATGTCGAGCGAACCATCACCATCTCCTTGCGTCGTTCCCCCTGCTTCTTCATCACTAGGGGGCAGCCACACGACAACAATCACCGATACCACTCTTCATGATCCCTTGTATTCCCATCACTTCCATTGTGACGAGGAAATACTTGAAGAGTTAAACAACCCAAACTACCCATGGGATGCGCTACACCGCCGCGCACTCTTCTTTCCATAGGAAGCCTCCACGCCTCCTAACCAACACCCCATCTATGCGGTCGAAACCAAGGATTTTATCCCATCAGGACCTATCGACTGGTTCAAAAACCCCATTCCTGTTCCTGATGATTTTGAAGAAGGAAACATGTCCAACATTTCCCCGACCATTAAAATTGACATTTCCATCAAAAATGGCGTCGTCGAGGAAATCACCATTGGAGCTGCTTGCACTCCTCAAGAAATCACCGCCTATAAATCCCTCTTCCAGGAATATCGAGATATTTTTGCCTGGTCATACACAGAAATGTCTGGCCTCGATCCCTCTATCATTGAACATCGCATCGACACCCGGCCCGACATTACACCAGTTCGTCAAAAACAATGACCGCTACACCCATCCAAAGTAGCGGCCATCAAAGCCGAAATTGACAAATTATGCATTGTTGAGTTCATCTACCCCATCGCCTATACATCATGGGTTTCCAACCCTGTACCCATTAACAAAAAATAGGGCATTATCTACGTCTGCACGGACTTTCATGATCTCAATCACGCGTGTCCCAAAGATAACTTTCCAATGGCTTTCATCGATCAAATTATCGAGGACTGCTCAGGCCACGAAGCTCTATCCTTCATGGACGGTTTCTCTGGTTATAATCAAATTCAAATTCACCCAGCAGATCAGTATAAACCGCATTCACTACCCCTTGGGGTACTTTTGCATATCGTGTCATGCCTTTTGGATTAAAGAATGTTGGCGCAACTTTCCAATGGGCTATGACATACATCTTTCACGATCTGGCTCATATCATCCTCGCATACTTAGACGATCTCACAGCTCGATCCAAGAAACACACCCAACATCCTGATGATTTGTGAACCATATTCCAACAGTGTCGTCAATACAACATCCACTTGAATCCCCTCAAGTGCATGTTATGGGTCACCGCAGGGCGCCTCCTCAGCTTCATCATTTCCCAAAGCGGTATTACCATGGACCCCCTCAAAGTCCAAGCCATCACCGAAATTCCACCTCCCCGGAATTTACGTCAACTTCAGAGCCTACAAGGCAAAGCTAACTTTCTACGGTGATTTGTCCCAGACTACGCCATTCGCGCACACGGTTTCCTTCGCTTACTATGTCACGACATCCCATTTCACTGGGATGAACATGCCCAACATTCATTTGATGATCTTAAACTAGCACTCTCCAAAGCCCCTTTAATCAGTGCACCTGACTACAATCACGACTATATCCTCTACGTATCAGCATCAGCTGTTTCAGTAGCAGGAGTTCTCGTGCAGCTAGGTGATGACAATCGTGAGCATGTCATTTATTACATTAGTAAAAACCTCTCAGGGCCACCCTTGAAGTATAAACATGAAGAGAAACTAGCTCTTGCAGTCATCCTCGCAGTCCAGAAACTGCGTCACTACATTCTACTTCGCACAACTAAGGTTGTTGCAGATTCCAACCCGATTCAATACTTTATCGGTTGTCGGAAAATTAACGGAAAGTTTGCTCGATGGATCGTTATCCTTCAGGAGTACGATCTTGAATTCTCAACACCCAAGAGCAAGAAATCCCTCGTTCTCACCGAACTTGTCACGGCCCTCCCGTCTGACACCACCAGTGCCCCCGTCAGTACTAACTTTCCCGACAAACACCTCTTTCACATCACTTCGGATGATCCTTGGTACGGCGACCTCCTCATCTACCTCCGAACTCAAAAGTTCGGTAACCACCTTTCACAAGATGATGTTCATCGTGTTCGCCATCAGGCCCTCCACTACCTCCTCATCGGAGACATCCTATACCGGCGAGGAGTTGACACCATTCTTCGTCAATGCCTGACCATTGATGAGGCCGATAGAGTCTTGAACGACTGCCATAGCGGCGCATGTGGGGGCCATCTTTTGGGAATATCCACTGCTCAGAAGATTATCCGAGCAGGTTACTTTTGGCCTACCTTGTTTCACGATTGCATTCACACTGTGAAACGATGTGAGAAGTGTCAGCTTTACGCCAACAAAGCCCACGCACCACCTGCTCTTCTCCATCCAGTCATCACTGCCAGACCTTTTTGTAAATGGGGCATCAACTTCATGACTTGTAATCCCCCCTCCAGCAATGGTCACAAATACATTGTTGTCACCGTCAATTACTTCACCAAATGGGTCGAATCTATGCCCACCTTCAACAACACCACTGACACAGCAGCGCGTTTTTTCTTTAACCATGGCATATCTCGCTTTGGAGTACCACTCCAACTGGTTTCCGATCACGGGAAACACTTCGAGAATGAGATTTTCGTCGAACTCTCATCTCGGTTAGGATTATCCCATGAGTTTTCCTCACCATATCACCCTCAGTCTAACGGATAGGTCGAAGCAGTTAACAAGGTCCTCAAGATCATGCTACAGTGCACGGTTAATAAACATAAGACCAATTGGCATCATATGTTATTTTCCGCACTATGGGATTACCGTACGACTGTGAAAATAGCTACTGGTTTCACACCATTTCATCCAGTCCATGGGGTTGAGGCCACTCTTCCCATCGAGTGCGAAATTCCCACCGTACGCACCGCAATTGAGATATTACCCAACACTTCTCCAATGGAGCAGCACTTTCTGAACTTAGATTCTCTGGATGAGGATCGTCGATCGTCATTACGGAACAATGAGGCAGCTAAAAAATGATCAAAGGCTACCTTTGATTGACATGTCAACCTTCGCTCATTTCACGAAGGAAACCTCGTCCTGGCTTACGATATCGCTCATGATACCTTTGGCCATGGCAAATTCGAGTCACTATGGCATGGCCCATACATTATCCAACATTGCCTCACCAAATGCGCATACATCCTAGCCTCTCCCGAAGGCCTCTCTCTCAAAGAACCCGTCAACGGGTTGTATTTAAAGAAATTTTATGCTTAAACGTAGTCATTCTACTTCAGGTTATTTCTTTTATAGTGTTTTTAATTTTTTTTACCAGATTAAATACTTTAGTTAAATGCAAATTTACTTCCATATCACCCACGCACGTGGGTCCCACACTCATCCAACCCTCTGTATGGCCCTTTGTACGGCCCCTGCCCAAAAAATGAAACCCTAATTCTATGCATGATGATTAGCCCACTAACCTGAAGCTCGCTGGTCCTCGATTGGATGCCTCATCCTCCCAGAATCTCCAAATATCCTCACTTCTCGTCCAGTCACTATACCATCAAGTACAAATGAGGTGGAAATGTGGGCCCTATAGCTATATATAGGCCTTTTTTCCAAACTTCCACTCACCATTCCGGGAGCTCCGAGCGTCCATTTCTTGATCTGTCTTCAACCACGGGATCAGCATCACGTCATCAACATCATGACAGCCCCTGGGCCTCTTTTCATCCTAAGCCCCCAGGACGCCCTTTTTCATACCCTGACCAGGTACGTATGCACATATTCAAAATTATCAAATACATTCTCATATATTCGATTCTCTTCAGATATTGTTCACGTCGGGTATTTAGTTTTCATGTGTGTAGGTACTTGGTCATCATACATCAACACAACCACTTCAGGTATATACTCAGCACTGGCATGTAGTCATTCTCTCTGAATCTCACATTTCCAGTCACACGCTCTGACATTTGCCTCTAGGATCCCCATTTCCAGCTCTGCAGTACCAACACCTCCATTTGCATCTTCGGTACTATCACCCGGTAGTACTCTTACCCACATGAGTTGTCCCATTCATAGAACCCTTTTGCACTTTTGACACTCATGTTGTTTTTCAAAACCCTTTATGGATGAGATTCTCGATAGTCTTACATCATGTTGCGAATCAGCCACATACTCCTTCTCCTCATTTTTCTATCTTTCCCAATCGACTCCCAGCTTATCTCTTCATAGTTCTATTTTTTACTGCACCTCCGTAGTATCATCAACCCTCCATTTCATCCACAATCTGTTTTCCCATCTGCAAATTTCCATTCATTCCACCTACCTCATACAGAAACCCACCCATGGGGCCCCCACCCTCCACCAGTTCTCCGAACAAATTGTGCCCTACCTGGCCAACCATCTCACATTGGGGCACTCGTTTCTGTATTTGTACACTTATCCCAAATTATTCTTTATTTATTGTACAAACGCCTTTATTTCCAGCAGTTCCATTACCTTTTTGTCATCACCTTTGGCGACCTTCTTCCCTTTTTGGCCAAACGCAACCCATGTCACCCTTGGTTGGGGCACTACTTATCATTCACCCTTGACGAAATCATCCATATCTTCAGAGTACCCCACAATCCACTTACCTCTGCCCTCTGAGTTTGTTCACCTTGTCTCACCTCTGGCACAACTTATCCCATGTCTTGTTGTCCCCCTGACACTTGACCTCGTCGAACGGTTGCAGCCACTTTTATCTCAAATATACTCCAACCAAGGGCAATCTTGAGTCTTCCTACATCTTGACTTCGTCCATGTACCTCCTCCACTTCCTAACCTCATCTAGTAGATTTCATGAAGCCATTTTCTTCTGGGAGTCGCATCCCCCTTTTTGTCGACATCAGCACAGTTTTCCAGAAGGGTGACAGTATCTTGATTCTCATTACCCACCCAATGAGAGATCTCTGACGGCACAAGGAGAACCACAAATTGCTCCCTGTTGTCGTTGACCCCCCTAACATTCGACATCAATACTTTCTCATGTTATGGTGGGTCTTACTTTGTGACTATTGCAGTTAGTTCTTGTACTTGTCGAAGACCTCTGAACTTGGCTAGGCTATCAATGCCTACAGAATCCATGATACTTCTTACAAATGTCACTGCCTACTATTCAGAGTATGTTCCTCCGCAGAATTGTCTTATGCCTTTATTTTGACCTCCCCCGAGGGTGCTGCAGTTGTCTACCTCAACACTTCATTCCTCTTTTTGAGTTACATGACACGAGCATGGGGCATGCCCGCCTCATTTGTACACAGTTTATTTTTTACACACCTCATGGAAGGTTGCATTCTAACGGTTCCTTTTTCCCTCCAAAAGATAGCTCTGGACAACCCCACTATAGCTCTCTCTTACAATAGCATTCTCAGTAGAAGAAACATTGATGGATTTCGGCTATACATATGCTCCTAACCTCATCCATCGGGGGGTATTTGTTATCACTGAAATTTCGTCCACAAATGGTTGCAAGAATTCATCATCGTCAAACAGTTATGAGGACATCCATGGACCTGAATTAACACAAAATCATTCACAAAGGGTCAAAAACTATACAAAATAGTGAAAAATTGAAGGGCGCTATGAAGACACTGGGCGCGCACGCACATGCACAAAACAGAAATGCAAGATTCGCACACATGCACACGATGCATGAATGTTGTCGCAAAAATCCGCGCACCTTAGAAACGGCACATTTATGAGAGTGGTTAGCCTCCCACCCACTTCTGGTTCAGCTTCCAAGTTGATCTGACACTCAAATATGGACTAGATTTGACTGGATGGTTGGTCAAAGACCTAGAAATGCCCTAATTAGCCTCTTTACACACTACAAACTAGTTGAACAATATCTCAAAGGAATGCTATAAAAAGTCCATGGATACACTTCATTTTTCAAGGAATTTCATAGCAAATTTATGCTGCCACTATTCTATTGAGGACTCTTCTATCCTTGACAAGAGTATACTTGCATCATTGCTTTGGGAAATCCATCTCACCCCTTGAGTGGATTAGCAAAGAATTCTTTCACCATTTTCATTTTCCTTTTCAAAGTTGTAAGAAGAGCTTACATGTGGGGGTCCAAGAGCCCTCCCTTGGAGGAAGAAGGGACTCATAGTCCCCTTGCTTCTTGGTGTTTTCTTTCACTAATATCAGCCTTATCATTGGTGACATGGGTCTAATTGTTTCTTTTGCCCTTATGTCCCTATGTTTATAAATTTAGTTTTTGTTTTATTTCTTAGTTTAATTCTTAGTTGTTGTTTTATATTTCTTTTTCTAACCCTTTTCCTTGTAGTTGTCATGCTCAGCAAACCCAACTGATCTTGCAAACACCTCTATTTTTCTCACTAAGGTGACGAAAGAGGCGCAACAGTTACTACTATGCTTGCTCAAATTTTGGACACAAAGCTATAAATTGTAGAGCATATAAAAGGAAAAATCTGAAGGTTAAGAATTATATCCTTAAGGATAAACAAGCAGCAAATCAAGTTAAGAGAAACTATAACTCTTTTGAACCTCTACAAGAAGGGGACTTACAATGCTTCAAATTTCATAAACATGGACATAAAGCCATTAATTGCAAACTAATGGAAGTCTCATAACATCCCAAATTCATTAGAGAGAAGAAGAAACTTTGGAGAGTAAAAACATCAAAAAGGGAATGCCTTATTGCCCTAAAAAATCAAGGTGAAAAGTATCTCTGGTATGTTGACAGTGGATGCTTGAAACATATGACAAGTAACAAAGACAAGTTTTTAGACTTAAAGAAACAAAAAGGTAAAGTTACATTTTGTGATAATGCTTCAAGTAACATACTTGGGAAAGGCACTGTGAGCCTAGAAAAAGACAAAGCCAAAACTGTACTACTTGTCAATAAATTGAAACCTAGTTTGTTAAGTTTCATTCAAACCTGTGATCAGGGACATTTCTGTATATTTGATTCTCAAAAGTGTGAGATTAGGAGAGAAGACACGGGAAAATTAGTTGGCACTGCTCCTAGAACTCCTGAAAATGTATATATACTAAATGCTAAATTAAAAGAGGAGTGTCATATAAATTCAGTAGATGAAAGTTGGCTATGGCATAGAAGGTTGGGGCATATTAACTTTGACAATCTTGTGAAAGTCAGCAATCTTGGTGCAGTAAGTAACTTGCCAAAAATCATAAAACCTTCAAATGCTATGTGTAGACACTGTCAACTAGGGAAACAAACTAGAGTAAGGTTCAAGGCAAAATAATACACAACCTCGAAACCGTTAGAACTTGTTCACACTAACCTATGTGGACCTACTAGAACCAAGAGCTTACAAGGAGAGACTTACTTTATTTTGTTCATTGATGACTTTACTAGAATGAGTTAGATATGTTTTCTCAAGGAAAAATCAAAAGCACTCAACAAATTCAAAGCTTTTAAAACCCTTATTGAAAATGAAAGGGAGACAAAAATCAAATGTCTTAGATCAGACAATGGTGGTGAATTCACCTCAAAAGAGTTCGATGTTTTCTGTGAAACTCATGGAATAAAAAGACAATTCTCTGCTACCAGAACACCTCAACAAAACAGGATTGTTGAAAGGAAAAATAGAACAGTTCAGGAGGCTACAAGGACCATGCTAAATGAAGAAAAATTATCAGATGGATATTGGAGGGAAGTTGTAAGCACAGCAGTATACATATTGAACAGAGGTCAGCTCAGGGTTAATAGTGATAAAACTCCTTATGAAATATGGTTTGGAAGAGCTCCATTAGTAAAATACTTCAAAGTCTTTGGAAGTAAATGCTACATCAAAAGACTAGATGAGAGTCTTGGAAAACTTGATGCCAGATCTAATGAAGGTATTTTTCTTGGATATGCTTCAAACAAAAATGCATATAGATGCTACAATATTAGATCACATAATATTGTTGAAAGTGAATATGTCAAGGTAGATGATCTAAAAGCAATAAGGATCAAAAATCAAGAGACCATATCTACAAATAAGGATGAAGATGATGATGAGACATTTGGCACACAACTAAAAGAAGTAGAAGAGAATGAAAAAGAAAGGGAAGAATATGATATGGATACTAGTGAAAGTGAATAAGATAGTGAATATGGAGAGATAGAGAAGAATTTCCAAGAAGAGATACAAAGACACCCTCAAGAATTATTCATAAAAATCATCCCAAAGAACTAATTATTGGAGATATGAATGATGGAGTGCAAACAAGAAGACAATTGCTGTATCAAACAGAGTTAGCATTGTTGTCACATATTGAACCAAGCTCAATAAAATATGCATGTAAAGACGATAACTGGGTTAAATCTATGAATGAAGAATTGGATCAAATTGAAAGAAATCAAACTTGGGAACTAGTTCCTAGACCAAAAGATAAAAATGTCATTGGAACTAAATGGGTATATAAAAATAAAATAAATGAAGATGGGAAAGTAATCAGAAACAAGGCCAGATTAGTATGCAAAGGTTATGCTTAGGTTGAAGGAGTAGACTATGAAGAAACATTTGCACCTGTAGCCAAATTAGAGGTAATTAGGATGTTCTTAGCCTTCTCCAGCTACAGAAAATTTAAAGTGTACCAAATGGATGTCAAATCAGCATTTCTCAATGGAAATTTAGAAGAGGAAGTCTATATTGAGCAACCAGATGGGTTTCAAATAACCAATAAAAGAGACTATGTTTGCAAATTAAAGAAGGAACTCTATGGATTAAAACAAGCACTCAGAGCATGGTATGCAAGGCTAGACTCTTATTTAAAAAAACAAGGCCTCAAAAGGGGATCTATAGACAACAATCTTTATTGCAAAATTGATGGTAATAACTTGATCATTGTGGAAGTGTATGTTGATGATATCATTTTTGGTAGTAATCAAATAAAAATGAGTGAAGACTTTGCTAAA
>JZKD02S0203948.1:0-22263 GCA_000966675.3 Picea glauca
CATTACTAATCTAATATGTCCCAATTAAGGGGTAATGAGCCAATATTAGGGCTTAACATTTGGGCACAAATTTGTAAACTGTAGATCCTATTCCAAGAAAAGAAGCAACTATGAAGGCTACTCAAATAATGCTATCCAGCAAGGCCTCATGAAATACAAAACATAAACTACAACAATTTTGGATCATTGAGTAATGAAGTATAATGTTACAAATTCAAAAAAACTGCACACATTGACAAAGATTGTAGATTGATTGTTCCTCCAAGGGAATCAAAAAAAAATCAAAAGTCATAAACAAGAATCACAAAGGATATAGAGAATAAAGTTGGATCAATTCAACACTAAAGAATGCTTGCTTGCTCTAAAATCTCATCATAAGAAAACTGGATGGTATGTTGACAGTGGTTTCTCAAAGCATCTGACAAGGGATAAGAATAGTTTCCTAACTATAAATAAGGAATCAGATGGATCAATTTCATTCGACAATGACAACTCATCCAGAATCATTGGAAGAGGAACAATCAACCCGGAAGCAAGGATGCCAAGGAAGAAAAAGTTCTACTGGTTGAATATATGAAGCATGGTATTATAAGTGTAAGTCAAATGTTTGACGAAGGACACAAAAAAAAATTTGACTCAGAAAAATGTGAGATAAGGAAAGAAATATCAGGAAAGTTGGTGGCTACAACTATAAGAACCCCAAACAACATATGTGTACTGAATGAAATTGGAAAGTAAAGTTGTTGCTTAGGAAAAGAAAATGAAAGTTGACTTTGGAATAGAAGAATGGGTCACATGAACTTTGATAATCTTGTAAGAAGTAAGAGAAATTATCGATATTTCAAAGCCATCCAATACTCTATGAAAGCATTGTCTACAGGGAAAACAAACCAGGACCAAGTTCAAATCAAAAGAGTACTCCATGACAAAACCATTGGATATTGTACATACTGACCTATGTGGTCCAAAAATAAGGAAGGGATTAAATGGAAAACAATACTTCATGGTACTGCTTGATGACTACACATGAATGACTGCAGTTTTCTTTCTCAAGAAGAACTTAGAGTCATTTGAACACTTCAATATATAAAAAGAAATGGTTTAAACTGAAATAGATTCAAAAATAAAATGCTTGAGATCAGACAGTGGAGGAGAATTTACATGAAATGAATTCATGGACTTTTGTGGTGAACATAGAATAGAAATATAGTTCTCAGCAGCCAGAACACCTCAACAAAATGGAGTTGTCAAAAGAAAGAAAAAAACAATATAGGAAATGGCTAGAACCATGCTGAACGATTCCAATTTGGGTGACATATTTTGGGCACAATTAGTAAATACAACAATTCATATCCAGAATAGAGGAATGCTCATAAGTAATACTGATAAGACTCCCTATGGGTTGTGGAAGGGAATACTAGAAAATTTGAATGATTTCAGAGTGTTTAGAAGCAAATGCTATATCAAAAGAGAAGATGATAGGATTGGAAAATTTGACTCCTGAGTTGATAAGGGAATATTGGTTGGGTATCTTGGAACACATTTAAAATTATAATCCTGAAAGTTTTATCATATCTTTTTAGTCTATCTCAGAGTCGGTTTCCAAATGATAAATCAATTTCATTTTTTTAGCCTTAAGGCATGCACAAGGTCCATCATCGATTGATTCCCCGCATTGATCGAATGATTCCTTTTCCCCAACTTTGTGAAGTCTCATGATTATTAAAGGGTCAAGCCACTAGAAAATACTTCAGAGTTTCATACCTCAGAGTTTCGCACTTCTGGCATTTTTTTCATGTCGCGACTTCAAAGTCTCGATACCTGAAAGGTGTTCAAAAAATCCTAGTCACCATAAACATATACCTTCCTAATAATTGACACATCACTATGGGTAGTGTCCTGTCGAAAATTAAATAAATTTAGTTTGTCGACATGCGAGGTGATAAATACCAAAAACTAAAACCCAATTAAAAGTTAAATAGTAACTTCACGCATTCATAGTTCATATATTCTCCATTCATCATACTCTATATTAACAAAGTCCGAACTCCCTAAATACCTTAAACACTAAGCAACGTTAATTAAAATTAAAGATAATTATCCGATGATTAATCGTTTCGTGATTTTGAGTTTCAGGGATCCTATCTCGAGCTATTATCAAATATCCTGAAGTCCGAAAACCTGAAAAGACTTAAAAGTTAAATACGATTAGTTAATGGGTTAAATACTATTATCTCGTGATTGAATTTTCACTAAATCACAGTTTGGGTAAATTCAAATCTTATTTTTCCAACCTCCTGATCACAAATGACCAAAATTTAATGGCATTAATAACGAATCTATGGAAATGATTTCAAATAAGATCACGGATCACCGCCCAAATCTTTTCATTAAGGAAAGTGGATATATCGTCAGTAAAGGTATTCATAAAATTGATACACTTAAGGTGAATAACGATATTGAAGTTTGAATTCTAATTTGCATTTCTTGCAGAAATACAAGTTTTAGCAAGATAATAAGTTTACACATTTTCCTGTAAGAGGTAACACAGTTCTGAGCTTGTAATATCATGGTGCCATGAAAAATGGCTAAAGCAGCTGGTGAGAGCATGAACCCGAACAAAGACGTCCTCTTAGATACTTCACCAAGAGCTATATATACTGTGAAAACCTGGACACGGGTATTTGATGTTCTGCAATATGAGTTGATAAACTGCCCAGATGATTTGGGTGACGAGGTGACCGAAAATAATGTGACGAAGCTCAGGGATATAGCTCAATCAGAGCTGCAAAAAAATAGCTGCATGACCAAGACTCATGCCATAGAACGACATGATTGGCTGGGCTCTGGATAATGTGGACATTGCAACCAGGAGCATATGCAATTCACAGAAAGTGGTTGTCGGGTCTTTCCAACCAGAGCATATCTGGGTAATGTTTAAGTTATCCCCAATTTCCAAACATAGTTATAATTCCTCTTTCCTAATGGAGTTTGACAAAGTAGAATGAATGCAATATGGAAATCACTACCCTAACTTGATCAAAGACTCATGGGGACACCCTAAGAAATTCAGAGAAGACACCTATGGTATATATGCCACAACAGCATTGGACACCCATATGGTCTATGTAGCTCTGATGTTGTGTAGAATTTTTGGGAGGAAGGACTCTTCTCATTTCTTGTCGCCATGGGTACCAATCATGCATGAAGTAGCAAAATTTTATTCTTTCAATAGGGCCAAAATGTTATCGAACAATTTGGCCAAGGAGATCACAGAGTATCAATCTTTGAAGGACAAAGGGAAACCTGCCCCTTTCTACATGTCGACATACATTATGGATGGCATCTATTTTATGACGTTGTTTCCTTTGATGAGCTAGAGTTGGACTCTAACCAGTGTTGAGCCCATACATTTCTAAAAATCCAAGTTGTGGGAGGATAAAGCGAAAGATTTATTCTACGAAATCTCCAACTATGTGGTTGTGTCAATGCATATCACTCTCTATGGTTGCCTGCCTCCCGGGATTTCAAACAAGATCATGACCAACTTGGGGAAAAGAGTGACTGGTATATTGAGGAACATTTATCATACATTAGGGTTTTTGGGTGCTCAGTTCCCCCACATACTATACCAAAGTTTCTACCATATCGGATGGTATGCCGAGATATAGCCTATCAAACTGTGACAGGAGGAATTAGTAAAGAATTAAAATAAACACAGAAAAAGGTATGGCTAATCTTCCCTTTACAAATTTGTATGTTCTCGTTGTTAGATTTCAGCCACTCAAAAGTGGAGGCCGCAGCCCTATAAGACATTAAGATGGTTGATATTGAGTTCAAGAAGCATGATCCCCATAAGTTTTTGGAAAGCCACTTGTCTCTATACAATCTAAAGAGATACGAGCATGAAGATTCCCCATAGGATGAAATATTCTAGGGAGTAAGTTTGTACCAGGAAGTATTGAGAATATTCTGAACTCTGGCTCTAGATCAATTAGTCAAGTTCTACAATTTCCAAAAACGCAGAAGAAATAGTTTACCTAAGGTCTTACAGGGAGAACCTCAGACACCCCCCTCTACACAAGAAGTTGCAACTTAGGGTTTGGAAACATGGAGTTCTAGTGAAGAGGATTCTCAAGGTAATCCAAAGAAGACTGAAGTTTTAAGGTAGAAGGGAATACTGCATTGTCAAATCCACCATGTGACCAAGCAAAATCTCAATTCGAATCTTTGATAAAAAAGGGACCATATACATCATTGTCCACACCAAATAAACTGACAACTAACACAGTAGGGCAACAGGCATCCACTGAGATAGGTATCCCTATCAAATCATTTACACCTTTACAGTCAAACCAGGGAAATTCGAATGTCGAAGTCATATTTATAGAAGACCTTACTCCTATTTCTGCAGAAGAAATGGCTCCCTCAAACTTGTTTTTCAAAAAGAAGAGGAGGGCCATCGTTAAAAGAGATACACATCAAAAGGGCGGTGCAGTGGTCAAAAGACACATAGTTTTGTATGATGGACATGATTTAGATGAGACCAAATTCACTATGGAAACGGGAGGGTCATTGGGATCTTTTTCCATAACAAATCAATGTTCAGTAGGGAGTCTAGCGGAACAACTAAAACACAGAAATATGTTATTAAGATAGTTGCAGGACCAGATGGAAACCACGGAAAGACACATGAGAAATAAGATGAATAAGGATTTTGAAAATATTAGAGCATGTGACAGAGAGTAAATTCAACAACTCAAAACTAGCCTTGATGAAAATTCACAAGCCAATAGAGAATTAACCACTCAGCAAGAAGAATTGATCAAACAACTTCAGGCCAAGATAGATATAGTTGAGGTTACAACTATGGAGATGGAAAATTTCCAAGCTCGGGCATCGGAAGTGCATGAAAAGATGGAATTATCCCAACAAAACCTTTTTACGAATGTGGAAGGTGTTCAAAACTATTACCAGGTGGCATACCTTTCTCTAAATAACATTTACATTAAGGAGAGAGAATCCACTATGGCTCGAGCTACGTTCCAGAAGTCCATTTTAATAGAAGAAAAGGATGAAGTAGAAAAGGTCCCTTGATTGTCTCTTTTCGAGCAAACTCAAGCCGACATAATCCTAAAGACCTGGGAAGAAAATATGGCTGAAAGAAAAAGATTATCCCAAGAAATAAAGCTTGTGCAGAAGCATTGTCTTCACTTGACAAAGGATTGCTAGATGTTGAAAAACATAGTACCTCTGTGTTAGGGTCCTAACCGACACATAGGTAGAACAATATATTTGGATGTAATAAAGGTCAATATTAATAAGACCTTTCAATAAAATAGAATAAGGTGGATGTAAGAAGACCTAATAGAAGCTTTTGCTTCTAGAAGGATCTTCCTCTAGATTCTTCTTTTGATAGACATATTTAGTATAAATAGGAGTCGAGGGTATGAGAACCCTAGCTTGGAGATTATTGTAATAGAGTGCTACTCGACTAGAGGTTTCCCCCTCGAAGAGGCCAATGAACATTGCTTTTTGAATCAAGTGCTATTTCTATTGTTGTTCTTATATCATTTCTGTGTTATTGTGGAAATTATGCTCATTATATTACTGTTATTCTACCATTTCTAGCATTTTATTTCTGTACTACATACTTTTTATATCTAGTATATTACAAGTGGTATCAGAGCACTTTCCTTGGCAGAAATTGTGGGTAATTTTTTTTTAGGGTAGAGACGTATTTCGACGTCTTTAAGCCACAGATATCTGTCGTTACACGCATAAACCTGTGGTTGATGGATTCATACACGCAAGAAATACAAGTGGTTCTTAAGCACACATCTATTGGCCACCCTTGTAACCCATGTTGGTACCCCTTCGAGTGGTAGTACATCAGAAAACACCTGTGTATGGATCGGCCTAGATTTCCTGAAGCCCTCTTTAGATAAACCGATCAGCCACCCGACTACTATGTGCCACCGAGAACAACACTTGGGAATATATTGTCTAGTACCTAGGTAGTCGGGTAGTATGGCTAAGGGTACGGTCTGTCCTCCTTAGTTAGTGCCCTGAGATATTGATCCGAGTACTATTGTTGGACCTCACACGTATATTAGAGAGCTATATCATAGGGTAAACCCTTGTCTGTAGAACCCTTGAATACCTAACCCTTGGGGGATAGAAACATAAACAAATTAAAATAGACAAGATCTATTGCCGCGCAACTGTGTTTGGGTTGCGAAATCACTACACTTTTCTTCCCGGTCAAGCATTTGGGGATTTCATCTCTGCAGTACTCTTCAGACCGAAGTATAACTCTGCAGGTGTAAAAACAAAAAACAAAATCTAGAGATTTTTTCACCATTATTTGAGACCTATTCCATTGGATTCACCTCTTCTCCCTTATCACCTTCATACATATCATTTTTCAGAAAAAAAAAATTGACCCCACTAGCCCATTTTCAGTTCCCTCATCCTCATGGTCCATACCCATAGCCAAGAATTGGAAGCTCGCTTCAATACCTTGCAATCTAGTCTCACCGCAACCCAACAAGAAGTGAAANCATTACTAATCTAATATGTCCCAATTAAGGGGTAATGAGCCAATATTAGGGCTTAACATTTGGGCACAAATTTGTAAACTGTAGATCCTATTCCAAGAAAAGAAGCAACTATGAAGGCTACTCAAATAATGCTATCCAGCAAGGCCTCATGAAATACAAAACATAAACTACAACAATTTTGGATCATTGAGTAATGAAGTATAATGTTACAAATTCAAAAAAACTGCACACATTGACAAAGATTGTAGATTGATTGTTCCTCCAAGGGAATCAAAAAAAAATCAAAAGTCATAAACAAGAATCACAAAGGATATAGAGAATAAAGTTGGATCAATTCAACACTAAAGAATGCTTGCTTGCTCTAAAATCTCATCATAAGAAAACTGGATGGTATGTTGACAGTGGTTTCTCAAAGCATCTGACAAGGGATAAGAATAGTTTCCTAACTATAAATAAGGAATCAGATGGATCAATTTCATTCGACAATGACAACTCATCCAGAATCATTGGAAGAGGAACAATCAACCCGGAAGCAAGGATGCCAAGGAAGAAAAAGTTCTACTGGTTGAATATATGAAGCATGGTATTATAAGTGTAAGTCAAATGTTTGACGAAGGACACAAAAAAAAATTTGACTCAGAAAAATGTGAGATAAGGAAAGAAATATCAGGAAAGTTGGTGGCTACAACTATAAGAACCCCAAACAACATATGTGTACTGAATGAAATTGGAAAGTAAAGTTGTTGCTTAGGAAAAGAAAATGAAAGTTGACTTTGGAATAGAAGAATGGGTCACATGAACTTTGATAATCTTGTAAGAAGTAAGAGAAATTATCGATATTTCAAAGCCATCCAATACTCTATGAAAGCATTGTCTACAGGGAAAACAAACCAGGACCAAGTTCAAATCAAAAGAGTACTCCATGACAAAACCATTGGATATTGTACATACTGACCTATGTGGTCCAAAAATAAGGAAGGGATTAAATGGAAAACAATACTTCATGGTACTGCTTGATGACTACACATGAATGACTGCAGTTTTCTTTCTCAAGAAGAACTTAGAGTCATTTGAACACTTCAATATATAAAAAGAAATGGTTTAAACTGAAATAGATTCAAAAATAAAATGCTTGAGATCAGACAGTGGAGGAGAATTTACATGAAATGAATTCATGAACTTTTGTGGTGAACATAGAATAGAAATATAGTTCTCAGCAGCCAGAACACCTCAACAAAATGGAGTTGTCAAAAGAAAGAAAAAAACAATATAGGAAATGGCTAGAACCATGTTGAACGATTCCAATTTGGGTGACATATTTTGGGCACAATTAGTAAATACAACAATTCATATCCATAATAGAGGAATGCTCATAAGTAATACTGATAAGACTCCCTATGGGTTGTGGAAGGGAATACTAGAAAATCTGAATGATTTCAGAGTGTTTAGAAGCAAATGCTATATCAAAAGAGAAGATGATAGGATTGGAAAATTTGACTCTTGAGCTGATAAGGGAATACTGGTTGGGTATCTTGGAACACATTTAAAATTATAATCCTGAAAGTTTTATCATATCTTTTTAGTCTATCTCAGAGTCGGTTTCCAAATGATAAATCAATTTCATTTTTTTAGCCTTAAGGCATGCACAAGGTCCATCATCGATTGATTCCCCGCATTGATCGAATGATTCCTTTTCCCCAACTTTGTGAAGTCTCATGATTATTAAAGGGTCAAGCCACTAGAAAATACTTCAGAGTTTCATACCTCAGAGTTTCGCACTTCTGGCATTTTTTTCATGTCGCGACTTCAAAGTCTCGATACCTGAAAGGTGTTCAAAAAATCCTAGTCACCATAAACATATACCTTCCTAATAATTGACACATCACTATGGGTAGTGTCCTGTCGAAAATTAAATAAATTTAGTTTGTCGACATGCGAGGTGATAAATACCAAAAACTAAAACCCAATTAAAAGTTAAATAGTAACTTCACGCATTCATAGTTCATATATTCTCCATTCATCATACTCTATATTAACAAAGTCCGAACTCCCTAAATACCTTAAACACTAAGCAACGTTAATTAAAATTAAAGATAATTATCCGATGATTAATCGTTTCGTGATTTTGAGTTTCAGGGATCCTATCTCGAGCTATTATCAAATATCCTGAAGTCCGAAAACCTGAAAAGACTTAAAAGTTAAATACGATTAGTTAATGGGTTAAATACTATTATCTCGTGATTGAATTTTCACTAAATCACAGTTTGGGTAAATTCAAATCTTATTTTTCCAACCTCCTGATCACAAATGACCAAAATTTAATGGCATTAATAACGAATCTATGGAAATGATTTCAAATAAGATCACGGATCACCGCCCAAATCTTTTCATTAAGGAAAGTGGATATATCGTCAGTAAAGGTATTCATAAAATTGATACACTTAAGGTGAATAACGATATTGAAGTTTGAATTCTAATTTGCATTTCTTGCAGAAATACAAGTTTTAGCAAGATAATAAGTTTACACATTTTCCTGTAAGAGGTAACACAGTTCTGAGCTTGTAATATCATGGTGCCATGAAAAATGGCTAAAGCAGCTGGTGAGAGCATGAACCCGAACAAAGACGTCCTCTTAGATACTTCACCAAGAGCTATATATACTGTGAAAACCTGGACACGGGTATTTGATGTTCTGCAATATGAGTTGATAAACTGCCCAGATGATTTGGGTGACGAGGTGACCGAAAATAATGTGACGAAGCTCAGGGATATAGCTCAATCAGAGCTGCAAAAAAATAGCTGCATGACCAAGACTCATGCCATAGAACGACATGATTGGCTGGGCTCTGGATAATGTGGACATTGCAACCAGGAGCATATGCAATTCACAGAAAGTGGTTGTCGGGTCTTTCCAACCAGAGCATATCTGGGTAATGTTTAAGTTATCCCCAATTTCCAAACATAGTTATAATTCCTCTTTCCTAATGGAGTTTGACAAAGTAGAATGAATGCAATATGGAAATCACTACCCTAACTTGATCAAAGACTCATGGGGACACCCTAAGAAATTCAGAGAAGACACCTATGGTATATATGCCACAACAGCATTGGACACCCATATGGTCTATGTAGCTCTGATGTTGTGTAGAATTTTTGGGAGGAAGGACTCTTCTCATTTCTTGTCGCCATGGGTACCAATCATGCATGAAGTAGCAAAATTTTATTCTTTCAATAGGGCCAAAATGTTATCGAACAATTTGGCCAAGGAGATCACAGAGTATCAATCTTTGAAGGACAAAGGGAAACCTGCCCCTTTCTACATGTCGACATACATTATGGATGGCATCTATTTTATGACGTTGTTTCCTTTGATGAGCTAGAGTTGGACTCTAACCAGTGTTGAGCCCATACATTTCTAAAAATCCAAGTTGTGGGAGGATAAAGCGAAAGATTTATTCTACGAAATCTCCAACTATGTGGTTGTGTCAATGCATATCACTCTCTATGGTTGCCTGCCTCCCGGGATTTCAAACAAGATCATGACCAACTTGGGGAAAAGAGTGACTGGTATATTGAGGAACATTTATCATACATTAGGGTTTTTGGGTGCTCAGTTCCCCCACATACTATACCAAAGTTTCTACCATATCGGATGGTATGCCGAGATATAGCCTATCAAACTGTGACAGGAGGAATTAGTAAAGAATTAAAATAAACACAGAAAAAGGTATGGCTAATCTTCCCTTTACAAATTTGTATGTTCTCGTTGTTAGATTTCAGCCACTCAAAAGTGGAGGCCGCAGCCCTATAAGACATTAAGATGGTTGATATTGAGTTCAAGAAGCATGATCCCCATAAGTTTTTGGAAAGCCACTTGTCTCTATACAATCTAAAGAGATACGAGCATGAAGATTCCCCATAGGATGAAATATTCTAGGGAGTAAGTTTGTACCAGGAAGTATTGAGAATATTCTGAACTCTGGCTCTAGATCAATTAGTCAAGTTCTACAATTTCCAAAAACGCAGAAGAAATAGTTTACCTAAGGTCTTACAGGGAGAACCTCAGACACCCCCCTCTACACAAGAAGTTGCAACTTAGGGTTTGGAAACATGGAGTTCTAGTGAAGAGGATTCTCAAGGTAATCCAAAGAAGACTGAAGTTTTAAGGTAGAAGGGAATACTGCATTGTCAAATCCACCATGTGACCAAGCAAAATCTCAATTCGAATCTTTGATAAAAAAGGGACCATATACATCATTGTCCACACCAAATAAACTGACAACTAACACAGTAGGGCAACAGGCATCCACTGAGATAGGTATCCCTATCAAATCATTTACACCTTTACAGTCAAACCAGGGAAATTCGAATGTCGAAGTCATATTTATAGAAGACCTTACTCCTATTTCTGCAGAAGAAATGGCTCCCTCAAACTTGTTTTTCAAAAAGAAGAGGAGGGCCATCGTTAAAAGAGATACACATCAAAAGGGCGGTGCAGTGGTCAAAAGACACATAGTTTTGTATGATGGACATGATTTAGATGAGACCAAATTCACTATGGAAACGGGAGGGTCATTGGGATCTTTTTCCATAACAAATCAATGTTCAGTAGGGAGTCTAGCGGAACAACTAAAACACAGAAATATGTTATTAAGATAGTTGCAGGACCAGATGGAAACCACGGAAAGACACATGAGAAATAAGATGAATAAGGATTTTGAAAATATTAGAGCATGTGACAGAGAGTAAATTCAACAACTCAAAACTAGCCTTGATGAAAATTCACAAGCCAATAGAGAATTAACCACTCAGCAAGAAGAATTGATCAAACAACTTCAGGCCAAGATAGATATAGTTGAGGTTACAACTATGGAGATGGAAAATTTCCAAGCTCGGGCATCGGAAGTGCATGAAAAGATGGAATTATCCCAACAAAACCTTTTTACGAATGTGGAAGGTGTTCAAAACTATTACCAGGTGGCATACCTTTCTCTAAATAACATTTACATTAAGGAGAGAGAATCCACTATGGCTCGAGCTACGTTCCAGAAGTCCATTTTAATAGAAGAAAAGGATGAAGTAGAAAAGGTCCCTTGATTGTCTCTTTTCGAGCAAACTCAAGCCGACATAATCCTAAAGACCTGGGAAGAAAATATGGCTGAAAGAAAAAGATTATCCCAAGAAATAAAGCTTGTGCAGAAGCATTGTCTTCACTTGACAAAGGATTGCTAGATGTTGAAAAACATAGTACCTCTGTGTTAGGGTCCTAACCGACACATAGGTAGAACAATATATTTGGATGTAATAAAGGTCAATATTAATAAGACCTTTCAATAAAATAGAATAAGGTGGATGTAAGAAGACCTAATAGAAGCTTTTGCTTCTAGAAGGATCTTCCTCTAGATTCTTCTTTTGATAGACATATTTAGTATAAATAGGAGTCGAGGGTATGAGAACCCTAGCTTGGAGATTATTGTAATAGAGTGCTACTCGACTAGAGGTTTCCCCCTCGAAGAGGCCAATGAACATTGCTTTTTGAATCAAGTGCTATTTCTATTGTTGTTCTTATATCATTTCTGTGTTATTGTGGAAATTATGCTCATTATATTACTGTTATTCTACCATTTCTAGCATTTTATTTCTGTACTACATACTTTTTATATCTAGTATATTACAAGTGGTATCAGAGCACTTTCCTTGGCAGAAATTGTGGGTAATTTTTTTTTAGGGTAGAGACGTATTTCGACGTCTTTAAGCCACAGATATCTGTCGTTACACGCATAAACCTGTGGTTGATGGATTCATACACGCAAGAAATACAAGTGGTTCTTAAGCACACATCTATTGGCCACCCTTGTAACCCATGTTGGTACCCCTTCGAGTGGTAGTACATCAGAAAACACCTGTGTATGGATCGGCCTAGATTTCCTGAAGCCCTCTTTAGATAAACCGATCAGCCACCCGACTACTATGTGCCACCGAGAACAACACTTGGGAATATATTGTCTAGTACCTAGGTAGTCGGGTAGTATGGCTAAGGGTACGGTCTGTCCTCCTTAGTTAGTGCCCTGAGATATTGATCCGAGTACTATTGTTGGACCTCACACGTATATTAGAGAGCTATATCATAGGGTAAACCCTTGTCTGTAGAACCCTTGAATACCTAACCCTTGGGGGATAGAAACATAAACAAATTAAAATAGACAAGATCTATTGCCGCGCAACTGTGTTTGGGTTGCGAAATCACTACACTTTTCTTCCCGGTCAAGCATTTGGGGATTTCATCTCTGCAGTACTCTTCAGACCGAAGTATAACTCTGCAGGTGTAAAAACAAAAAACAAAATCTAGAGATTTTTTCACCATTATTTGAGACCTATTCCATTGGATTCACCTCTTCTCCCTTATCACCTTCATACATATCATTTTTCAGAAAAAAAAAATTGACCCCACTAGCCCATTTTCAGTTCCCTCATCCTCATGGTCCATACCCATAGCCAAGAATTGGAAGCTCGCTTCAATACCTTGCAATCTAGTCTCACCGCAACCCAACAAGAAGTGAAAAAACTTAGTGTCAATTTTGAAACCATCAATACAACCATGCAGACCTCAATGGAGGAAGTCAAACAAGAACTCACCACCCAACTTGAATCTGTCTTTTCATCACTCTGTACCAAACTAAAAATCCCTATAGATAACCCTTTCCCTAACTCACCTCCACATATTGACGGTGAACATTCCTCTCATTCCCATAACTTTCAGCACCATCACTTTCAACGTGGCCTACGCCTTCTCCCGGTGGATGTGACCAAATTTGATGGCTCAGACCCCACTGGGTGGGTAACCCAAATGGAACATTATTTCTCTTTATATGGCATTATAGATGACTTGGCCAAACTCTGGTATGGTGTTCTCCATCTAGATCAAGAACGTTGGCAATGGTGGCAATGGAGAAAAACTTCCTGTCAAGGGTATATTGCTTGGACACACTTTGTGGCTAAGCTTTATGAATGCTTTGACACTGACACCAACAATTTGGGAAGTTTAACAAAATTGAAACAATCAGGAACAATGGAAGACTTTATATCTACCTTTGAATGCCTGGATTTTCGAACAGAGGGCATGACTGATGCGTTTTTTCGAGAGTATTTTATCAGTGGACTGAAGGATGATATTTGGGCCCATGTCCTCATGGTTTGACCTTCGAGTTGGGTGGAGGTTACTAAAAGAGATAAATAATCACAACAGGTTGTATCTTCTCAAAACCAAAAACCCTCCTTTATCCCTCGCCCTAAACCTATAAATCCCACTACTCCCTCCGCCCCACTAAAGACCCAAAAATTGACCAGGGTTGAAATGCTTGAATGCCAACTCAAAAGCCTTTATTATAATTGTGATGACAAATATTTCCTGGTCCATAAGTGTAAGGAAAAAAATATTTTTATGGCCATCTCCGAGGATATTTTAGAAGAGGATGTTGAAACTCCCCTTTTGTCTGAGTCACCTGAAACCAATGACATAACCCCTCCCTCAGACCCTCCCGAAGTAGAACCTGTCATTTCCCTCAATGTTATCACTGGCTTCTCCACTCCCCAAACCCTCAAGTTAATCGGTTACATCAAGCATCAGAAGGTCATCATTCTGGTTGATAGTGGAAGCACCCATAATTTTATTCATTGCCGCATTTCCCAAGAAACTCATTGCTACATCCATGCCATCAACAATTTCCAAATCATGATTGCGAATGATGGTTCCATGAAATGTGGAGGACACTATGAAAATGTGTGTTTCCAAATCGATGACTACCACTTAAAATCCCATATGTTTTCTATCGACATGGGCGATTGTGACATTGTGTTGGGTGTAGACTGGCTAAGGTCTTTGGGTCCCATTCTCATGGATTTTAAGGAATTAACCATGCAATTCGACCAAGAGGGCCACCAATATAAATTCCAAGGCATCACTGCTGGTTCACCTGAGATCATTAGTTCCCATCGCATGGAAAAGATTCTCAAAAAGGGTCATTTTGGTGTTATTTCCCAACTCCATGCCATACAAGCAACAAAGACACCCTCGGTGCCGCAAGACCTCCAAGCCCTCCTCTCTAAACATAAAATGGTATTTTCTACTCCCCAAGGACTCCCTTCTTCCCATGGTGTTCATGATCACTCCATTCCCCTTGTACCAAGAAGCCTTCCTCCCAATATTCATCCATATCGCCACCCCTTTTCAGAAAAGAATGAAATTGAGAAAATGGTCTAGGAACTCCTTAGTGCAGACGTTATCCATCCTAGTATGATCCCCTACTCTTCTCCTATAGTCATGGTCCTGAAGAAAGAAGGTTCTTGGCAAATGTGTCTTGACTTCTGTGCCCTCAACAAACTGACCATTAAAGACAAATTTTCCATTCCTGTCATTGATGATCTCCTGGATGAATTGAGTGGTGCCCAATTCTTTACTAAACTTGATCTTCACTCATGCTACCACCAGATACGTATGAAAGAGGAAGACATTCCCAAGACTGCCTTAAAAAATCATGAGGGCTACTATGAGTTTTTGGTCATGCCCTTTGGCTTGTGTTAAGAACCAAACATCAATATAGCATAGAAAAACCTCAGGAAAAGTACTCAACGCCTTGAAAAAGAGATAATTTCAGATAATAAGCCTCTTCGAGGGGGNTGGTTGGGTATCTTGGAACACATTTAAAATTATAATCCTGAAAGTTTTATCATATCTTTTTAGTCTATCTCAGAGTCGGTTTCCAAATGATAAATCAATTTCATTTTTTTAGCCTTAAGGCATGCACAAGGTCCATCATCGATTGATTCCCCGCATTGATCGAATGATTCCTTTTCCCCAACTTTGTGAAGTCTCATGATTATTAAAGGGTCAAGCCACTAGAAAATACTTCAGAGTTTCATACCTCAGAGTTTCGCACTTCTGGCATTTTTTTCATGTCGCGACTTCAAAGTCTCGATACCTGAAAGGTGTTCAAAAAATCCTAGTCACCATAAACATATACCTTCCTAATAATTGACACATCACTATGGGTAGTGTCCTGTCGAAAATTAAATAAATTTAGTTTGTCGACATGCGAGGTGATAAATACCAAAAACTAAAACCCAATTAAAAGTTAAATAGTAACTTCACGCATTCATAGTTCATATATTCTCCATTCATCATACTCTATATTAACAAAGTCCGAACTCCCTAAATACCTTAAACACTAAGCAACGTTAATTAAAATTAAAGATAATTATCCGATGATTAATCGTTTCGTGATTTTGAGTTTCAGGGATCCTATCTCGAGCTATTATCAAATATCCTGAAGTCCGAAAACCTGAAAAGACTTAAAAGTTAAATACGATTAGTTAATGGGTTAAATACTATTATCTCGTGATTGAATTTTCACTAAATCACAGTTTGGGTAAATTCAAATCTTATTTTTCCAACCTCCTGATCACAAATGACCAAAATTTAATGGCATTAATAACGAATCTATGGAAATGATTTCAAATAAGATCACGGATCACCGCCCAAATCTTTTCATTAAGGAAAGTGGATATATCGTCAGTAAAGGTATTCATAAAATTGATACACTTAAGGTGAATAACGATATTGAAGTTTGAATTCTAATTTGCATTTCTTGCAGAAATACAAGTTTTAGCAAGATAATAAGTTTACACATTTTCCTGTAAGAGGTAACACAGTTCTGAGCTTGTAATATCATGGTGCCATGAAAAATGGCTAAAGCAGCTGGTGAGAGCATGAACCCGAACAAAGACGTCCTCTTAGATACTTCACCAAGAGCTATATATACTGTGAAAACCTGGACACGGGTATTTGATGTTCTGCAATATGAGTTGATAAACTGCCCAGATGATTTGGGTGACGAGGTGACCGAAAATAATGTGACGAAGCTCAGGGATATAGCTCAATCAGAGCTGCAAAAAAATAGCTGCATGACCAAGACTCATGCCATAGAACGACATGATTGGCTGGGCTCTGGATAATGTGGACATTGCAACCAGGAGCATATGCAATTCACAGAAAGTGGTTGTCGGGTCTTTCCAACCAGAGCATATCTGGGTAATGTTTAAGTTATCCCCAATTTCCAAACATAGTTATAATTCCTCTTTCCTAATGGAGTTTGACAAAGTAGAATGAATGCAATATGGAAATCACTACCCTAACTTGATCAAAGACTCATGGGGACACCCTAAGAAATTCAGAGAAGACACCTATGGTATATATGCCACAACAGCATTGGACACCCATATGGTCTATGTAGCTCTGATGTTGTGTAGAATTTTTGGGAGGAAGGACTCTTCTCATTTCTTGTCGCCATGGGTACCAATCATGCATGAAGTAGCAAAATTTTATTCTTTCAATAGGGCCAAAATGTTATCGAACAATTTGGCCAAGGAGATCACAGAGTATCAATCTTTGAAGGACAAAGGGAAACCTGCCCCTTTCTACATGTCGACATACATTATGGATGGCATCTATTTTATGACGTTGTTTCCTTTGATGAGCTAGAGTTGGACTCTAACCAGTGTTGAGCCCATACATTTCTAAAAATCCAAGTTGTGGGAGGATAAAGCGAAAGATTTATTCTACGAAATCTCCAACTATGTGGTTGTGTCAATGCATATCACTCTCTATGGTTGCCTGCCTCCCGGGATTTCAAACAAGATCATGACCAACTTGGGGAAAAGAGTGACTGGTATATTGAGGAACATTTATCATACATTAGGGTTTTTGGGTGCTCAGTTCCCCCACATACTATACCAAAGTTTCTACCATATCGGATGGTATGCCGAGATATAGCCTATCAAACTGTGACAGGAGGAATTAGTAAAGAATTAAAATAAACACAGAAAAAGGTATGGCTAATCTTCCCTTTACAAATTTGTATGTTCTCGTTGTTAGATTTCAGCCACTCAAAAGTGGAGGCCGCAGCCCTATAAGACATTAAGATGGTTGATATTGAGTTCAAGAAGCATGATCCCCATAAGTTTTTGGAAAGCCACTTGTCTCTATACAATCTAAAGAGATACGAGCATGAAGATTCCCCATAGGATGAAATATTCTAGGGAGTAAGTTTGTACCAGGAAGTATTGAGAATATTCTGAACTCTGGCTCTAGATCAATTAGTCAAGTTCTACAATTTCCAAAAACGCAGAAGAAATAGTTTACCTAAGGTCTTACAGGGAGAACCTCAGACACCCCCCTCTACACAAGAAGTTGCAACTTAGGGTTTGGAAACATGGAGTTCTAGTGAAGAGGATTCTCAAGGTAATCCAAAGAAGACTGAAGTTTTAAGGTAGAAGGGAATACTGCATTGTCAAATCCACCATGTGACCAAGCAAAATCTCAATTCGAATCTTTGATAAAAAAGGGACCATATACATCATTGTCCACACCAAATAAACTGACAACTAACACAGTAGGGCAACAGGCATCCACTGAGATAGGTATCCCTATCAAATCATTTACACCTTTACAGTCAAACCAGGGAAATTCGAATGTCGAAGTCATATTTATAGAAGACCTTACTCCTATTTCTGCAGAAGAAATGGCTCCCTCAAACTTGTTTTTCAAAAAGAAGAGGAGGGCCATCGTTAAAAGAGATACACATCAAAAGGGCGGTGCAGTGGTCAAAAGACACATAGTTTTGTATGATGGACATGATTTAGATGAGACCAAATTCACTATGGAAACGGGAGGGTCATTGGGATCTTTTTCCATAACAAATCAATGTTCAGTAGGGAGTCTAGCGGAACAACTAAAACACAGAAATATGTTATTAAGATAGTTGCAGGACCAGATGGAAACCACGGAAAGACACATGAGAAATAAGATGAATAAGGATTTTGAAAATATTAGAGCATGTGACAGAGAGTAAATTCAACAACTCAAAACTAGCCTTGATGAAAATTCACAAGCCAATAGAGAATTAACCACTCAGCAAGAAGAATTGATCAAACAACTTCAGGCCAAGATAGATATAGTTGAGGTTACAACTATGGAGATGGAAAATTTCCAAGCTCGGGCATCGGAAGTGCATGAAAAGATGGAATTATCCCAACAAAACCTTTTTACGAATGTGGAAGGTGTTCAAAACTATTACCAGGTGGCATACCTTTCTCTAAATAACATTTACATTAAGGAGAGAGAATCCACTATGGCTCGAGCTACGTTCCAGAAGTCCATTTTAATAGAAGAAAAGGATGAAGTAGAAAAGGTCCCTTGATTGTCTCTTTTCGAGCAAACTCAAGCCGACATAATCCTAAAGACCTGGGAAGAAAATATGGCTGAAAGAAAAAGATTATCCCAAGAAATAAAGCTTGTGCAGAAGCATTGTCTTCACTTGACAAAGGATTGCTAGATGTTGAAAAACATAGTACCTCTGTGTTAGGGTCCTAACCGACACATAGGTAGAACAATATATTTGGATGTAATAAAGGTCAATATTAATAAGACCTTTCAATAAAATAGAATAAGGTGGATGTAAGAAGACCTAATAGAAGCTTTTGCTTCTAGAAGGATCTTCCTCTAGATTCTTCTTTTGATAGACATATTTAGTATAAATAGGAGTCGAGGGTATGAGAACCCTAGCTTGGAGATTATTGTAATAGAGTGCTACTCGACTAGAGGTTTCCCCCTCGAAGAGGCCAATGAACATTGCTTTTTGAATCAAGTGCTATTTCTATTGTTGTTCTTATATCATTTCTGTGTTATTGTGGAAATTATGCTCATTATATTACTGTTATTCTACCATTTCTAGCATTTTATTTCTGTACTACATACTTTTTATATCTAGTATATTACAAGTGGTATCAGAGCACTTTCCTTGGCAGAAATTGTGGGTAATTTTTTTTTAGGGTAGAGACGTATTTCGACGTCTTTAAGCCACAGATATCTGTCGTTACACGCATAAACCTGTGGTTGATGGATTCATACACGCAAGAAATACAAGTGGTTCTTAAGCACACATCTATTGGCCACCCTTGTAACCCATGTTGGTACCCCTTCGAGTGGTAGTACATCAGAAAACACCTGTGTATGGATCGGCCTAGATTTCCTGAAGCCCTCTTTAGATAAACCGATCAGCCACCCGACTACTATGTGCCACCGAGAACAACACTTGGGAATATATTGTCTAGTACCTAGGTAGTCGGGTAGTATGGCTAAGGGTACGGTCTGTCCTCCTTAGTTAGTGCCCTGAGATATTGATCCGAGTACTATTGTTGGACCTCACACGTATATTAGAGAGCTATATCATAGGGTAAACCCTTGTCTGTAGAACCCTTGAATACCTAACCCTTGGGGGATAGAAACATAAACAAATTAAAATAGACAAGATCTATTGCCGCGCAACTGTGTTTGGGTTGCGAAATCACTACACTTTTCTTCCCGGTCAAGCATTTGGGGATTTCATCTCTGCAGTACTCTTCAGACCGAAGTATAACTCTGCAGGTGTAAAAACAAAAAACAAAATCTAGAGATTTTTTCACCATTATTTGAGACCTATTCCATTGGATTCACCTCTTCTCCCTTATCACCTTCATACATATCATTTTTCAGAAAAAAAAAATTGACCCCACTAGCCCATTTTCAGTTCCCTCATCCTCATGGTCCATACCCATAGCCAAGAATTGGAAGCTCGCTTCAATACCTTGCAATCTAGTCTCACCGCAACCCAACAAGAAGTGAAACAACTTAGTGTCAATTTTGAAACCATCAATACAACCATGCAGACCTCAATGGAGGAAGTCAAACAAGAACTCACCACCCAACTTGAATCTGTCTTTTCATCACTCTATACCAAACTGAAAATCCCTATAGATAACCCTTTCCCTAACTCACCTCCACATATTGACGGTGAACATTCCTCTCATTCCCATAACTTTCAGCACCATCACTTTCAACGTGACCTACGCCTTCTCCCGGTGGATGTGACCAAATTTGATGGCTTAGACCCCACTGGGTGGGTAACCCAAATGGAACATTATTTCTCTTTATATGGCATTATAGATGACTTGGCCAAACTCTGGTATGGTGTTCTCCATCTAGATCAAGAACGTTGACAATGGTGGCAATGGAGAAAAACTTCCTGTCAAGGGTATATTGCTTGGACACACTTTGTGGCTAAGATTTATGAATGCTTTGACACTGACACCAACCATTTGGGCAGTTTAACAAAATTGAAACAATCAGGAACAATGGAAGACTTTATATCTACCTTTGAATGCCTGGATTTTCGAACAGAGGGCATGACTGATGCATTTTTTCGAGAGTATTTTATCAGTGGACTCAAGGATGATATTTGGGCCCATGTCCTCATGGTTTGACCTTCGAGTTGGGTGGAGGTTACTAAAAGAGATAAATAATCACAACAAGTTGTATCTTCTCAAAACCAAAAACCCTCCTTTATCCCTCGCCTTAAACCTGTAAATCCCACTACTCCCTCTGCCCCACTAAAGACCCAAAAATTGACCAGGGTTGAAATGCTTGAATGCCAACTCAAAAGCCTTTATTATAATTGTGATGACAAATATTTCCTGGGCCATAAGTGTAAGGAACAAAATATTTTTATGGCCATCTCCGAGGATATTTCAGAAGAGGATGTTGAAACTCCCCTTTTGTCTGAGTCACCTGAAACCAATGACATAACCCCTCCCTCAGACCCTACCGAAGTAGAACCTGTCATTTCCCTCAATGTTATCACTGGCTTCTCCACTCCCCAAACCCTCAAGTTAATCGGTTACATCAAGCATCAGAAGGTCATCATTCTGGTTGATGGTGGAAGCACCCATAATTTTATTCATTGTCGCATTTCCCAAGAAACTCATTGCTACATCCATGCCATCAACAATTTCCAAATCATGATTGCCAATGGTTGTTCCATGAAATGTGGAGGACACTATGAAAATGTGTGTTTCCAAATCGATGACTACCACCTAAAATCCCATATGTTTTCTATCGACATGGGCGGTTGTGACATTGTGTTGGGTGCAGACTGGCTAAGGTCTTTGGGTCCCATTCTCATGGATTTTAAGGAATTAACCATGCAATTCGACCAAGAGGGCCACCAATATAAATTCCAAGGCATCACTGTTGGTTCACCTGAGATCATTAGTTCCCATCGCATGGAAAAGATTCTCAAAAAGGGTCATTTTGGTGTTATTTCCCAACTCCATGCCATACAAGCAACAAAGAAACCCTCGGTGCCGCAAGACCTCCAAGCCCTCCTCTCTAAACATAAAATGGTATTTTCCACTCCCCAAGGACTCCCTTCTTCCCATGGTGTTCATGATCACTCCATTCCCCTTGTACCAAGAAGCCTTCCTCCCAATATTCATCCATATCGCCACCCCTTTTCACAAAAGAATGAAATTGAGAAAATGGTCTAGGAACTCCTTAGTGCAGGCGTTATCCATCCTAGTATGATCCCCTACTCTTCTCCTATAGTCATGGTCCTGAAGAAAGAAGGTTTTTGGAAAATGTGTCTTGACTTCCGTGCCCTCAACAAACTGACCATTAAAGACAAATTTTCCATTCCTGTCATTGATGATCTCCTCGATGAATTGAGTGGTGCCCAATTCTTTACTAAACTTGATCTTCACTCATGCTACCACCAGATACGTATGAAAGAGGAAGACATTCCCAAGACTGCCTTAAAAAATCATGAGGGCT
>JZKD02S0203959.1:0-11645 GCA_000966675.3 Picea glauca
TGAATTTGAAGAAACCAACCATAGATACGAATTATTCTAAAACAGTACCCAATTTCAAAAAGAAAAACATCCAAAACGAAGTTTGGGAAGTGGAATTATCATTTCTTTAAAATAAGTCTTTTTTAGGGTTTTTTCGATGAAGAAAACGAATTTCGCATAATGGATATATTTTGATAATATGCGTAGATTTCAGTCAAACTAGTGTCGGTAGATCTATAGAGGTCATGGCATTTTATATTTGGGGTTATAATGGCCAATCCAATAAGTATAGCAGAAGTTATGATCATTTCACCTTTTCGGCCTCAAACCCTACCTTGAAAAGTAAGTTATTTTTCATTGGTTGTCGAGCTCTTTCTTGGGTTAGCAAGCTCTTAAATTTTTTAATTTTTGAAGAGATATGTTCTGATGTTTTTAAATAACAAAGTGATATATCATTCAATTGGTAAAACTACAGTTGGGAAAGAATACATGCATGCAATACAAGTAGAATCGCATTGTTGGGCACCCTTATAAAACTTGTTGGTACTCCTTCCAGTGGTATTGCATTAGACAGTACCTGTATACAAAATTTAACTTCCATGTACCCTAGGGTATATAGGAAGTCCCCTAGGTATACTTGAAACCAACTTTAGATAAACTAATCAATCATCTTATTGTTATTTTGTTTTAACCATGGGAATTGATAACTCGTAGGATTGATTTGAGTTGGGCCCGAGGTCAATCCTGTTGGTTGTCATTTTAACCCAAGGGTATATCCAACATCCTACAAGCCATATATACCAAACACGTGACTTAGCAAGGGTCGAGGCATCCCAAATCCCACCAGAGTGGACCTATAACCCCAGGGGTGTCTACCCTTCTAGCCTTATCACAACGAGCCAACATGTCCACTTTGAGGGAATTGAACCCAGGTGGGGAGAATAATAAACATACTACCCAACCACCTAAGCGATGAACCCAGGACATCTGTCTTATTGTTATAGTACACCAAGAACAACACTTGAAAAGATCACTCTCTAGTGCCAAGGTACTTGAGTAGTAGGACTAAGGATGCAATTGAACCTCCTTAGTTAGTGCCCTAAGATATTGAGTCAAGTATTATTGTTGGACCATGCAAGTATATCAGAGAGCTATAGCGCTTGATACTCCCTTGTTATGAGGACTCGATCATTTTTTTTAGCGAGCTCACCTATGGTCCACCTTGCCACAATAGTGGCATGTGATGTTCTTCAAACTCTTTGTTGCATCTTCATTGTTGCCTTGCCCTTTCTTCTTTGCCCACTTGCCTTTGCCCTTAACATTGGTTGAAAAGACCAGTTATATACCCTCTATGTCACAGTGGCTACTATTGATAGGGATTATAGTCCCTAATATTTGCATATGTATTATTGTGTGAGCATTATTGAGATTATTATTGTCAAAACCTTTCAGTTTCGTTGTCTTATGGAGTAATTGAGCTTTCTCCAACTATCTCTATTCTTGTGGTTTGTTTCTAGTTTTTAGGATCTAAGGAGTATTTTTCTCATAGATTGTTGAGGTAGTTTTCCTCTTTTAAAGCTATTTAAGCTTCTCGTTTTCTCAATAAAAATTAGTATGGTTTGTTTAATTTCTTTGTGTGTGTATGAATTCAACTCGTGAATTGGATTTCCCACTTTGTTGGGAAAATCCCACATCATCGGTAGATGGAAATATGTCCATAGGATGGCCAACAGTTCAGTCTTTACAGTCAGGTTGATGTTAGGCCCTAAACAACTTCCCAGATAATCTGTTTAATACCAATTTTCAGCCCAAAGGTATGGTTGGTCCCTAGCTAGTATGTTGTTTGAGATAGCAGTCTTACAAGTGAAGGAAGGAGCATCGACATTTGATTATGAGAACCCACGGTTTGTTTTTTATATTTGGAGATGTTTGTATTTGGCATCATCCACCAACATTTTGAGATTCTTTGTAACACTACCATCAATGGTGATCTTTCCCATTTCATTACATATTCTCACAAGAAGGCTTTGGCATCCATTACTCTTGGAATTTACATGTCTTCTTTGTGCAGTTACTCTGAGACTCAATGTCTCCATGCCAATTTTTTGTTGGATTATCTTCTGCTTCAACAATTTCATCATTTGAATCACACCACTTTGTATGGTGTCGCAACTTGTTTCAGTTGGTTTTAAGTATTATTCTTATCTTATATGGATCTGGGTTCCATTATATTGATCTACATCACAAAGACAATTTAGTTTCCACGTATTCAATTGCAGGTCTTTATCTCACCGATTTCATCAGACATCTACTACTTCATGCCTTATCGGTCAGCGAGATCAACCTCTGCATCATGCTAGTGCACCATCTACTAAAGCAATAGTGTTTTGATTTTCTTCTGATAGCATTGGAGGCCAATGCTTCTTTGGTTGGGAGGAGTGATAGGGATTCTAGTCCCTAATATTTGCATATGTATTATTGTGTGAGCATTATTGAGATTATTATTGTCGAAACCTTTAGTTTCCTTGTCTTATGGAGTAGTTGAGAGCCTTTCTCCAACTATCTCTATTCATGTGGTTTATTTCTAGTTTTTAGGATCTAGGGATATTAGAGATATAAAGCTTACTCGTCTAATAAAGTCACCTTAGTGACTTTAGGTTAAAAGATTAGGGTTTTCGTCTTTTAGGGTTTTAGTCTCTCAAGCTCTTTATAAGAGTGAAGACCCTCATTGCAATATTGTACCATTCAATAATAATATTATTTAGTGTTTATGGAGATCATGTTTCCGGTGTCGTCGCCTACCTAGTGTTTCTTCGGTTCTCGTAATATGATATCAGAGTAGGATGGTCAAAGGTTGAAGCTTGAAGATCAAAGGGTTTAATTATTTTTTTCAAATCATGGGTTGGTTTAGAAGACCGACCATTTAGAGATATATGTCGTCAAGAAGAAAGTCACTAGGGGGAATGATTTGTTGTTTCCTAAAGTTGTCATTCAAATAGCATCAGTCGGTTTTAATAATCAAGTCACCGAGATAAGCCCCCCATGTTTTTAGAGTTATCAAATTAAGGAGACGTCGTTTTTTATTAGCCGCTAATATGTAGAGTTACCTGAATTTGTACAACCGCCTACGCTAAGTCATCATCCAAACTAAGTGTCAAATCGGTACAACCTATACATTGTACACTCCATAAAATACATACATAGATGCACTGGTAATTTTCAGTAAGTTTTTTTGTTTTTTAGTTTCTGAAATTTTATTTCCAGCGGTAATTATTTTTTAGCAACGAAAAAGATCAGATATACATAATCATGGAGATGTCATTAGATAAGTACTCGGGTTTCAATTTCCAGACTTGGAAAGTGAAGATCCAGATGCAATTAATGAATATAAACCTTTGGGGAATTGTCAAAGGAATCAAGGAAGAACTTGTAGATCTGAACAAGTTGATAGAATGGAAAAATAGAGATGATAAGGAAAAAGCCATTATTGGCCTTGCCCTCTCATATTCAAAGCTACATCATGTAGATCTGGACAAATCATCCAAAGAGATCTGGGAAAATATCAACAAGTTATTTGGGGCACAAGCAGGGATTGCAAAATTTTCCCTCAAATTACAGTTATTCAACTTTAAGATGTCAGTTGAAGCCACCATGTCAAGACACGTCAACGATCTAAGATCTATTATTAGACAGCTTGCAGAAGTCAATGCAATAGTTGATGTGGAGGATGTCAAGGCTATTCTCTTGAACAGATTGTCACCTAAATACAGTGGTGTTATCTTTACCCTAAGTCGGCGACCTTCACAAAGTCTAGACAAAATGATTGCAGCAATGCTAGCAAAAGAAAAGAGAACCATTGAAGGTAATAGCCAACCAAAACTTGCATTATGTGCAAGAAACAACCACAATAGATCAACGAAAGACGAAGAGGAAATAGAATGCCACTATTACAAGAAGTTGGGTCATACAACTTGGAATTGTAGACAACGACCCAATGACATTCTTAAGGGAAAGGTCAAAGATAGACAACATATAGCGAGTGTAACCATGATTAAAGATCCATCAGATGATGACAGTGGTAAAGAATCTACTAAAGAAAAGGGATTTATGCATTTTAGGAAGCTCGTGCTTTGAAGACATGAAGGGATCGGTTAACAACTCAAAATGGATTGTTGCCTAGTTAGTTCAGAAGGTGTGGATCTAGGGAAAGATCCCTTGTTAGTTGGATAGGCATGTATGTGGATTGTAGTCTAGTAGTGAGGTTACACAACATGCATGTGGATTGTTGTCCAATAAATAACTTCGGGAGATTCGTGATTCGAGAGTTTGGGGAGGTGGAATCCGAGAACTCGGGAATTCAACTCAGCAACTACACCATTACGAGGGTTATGAGGTAGCTTGATGGAGCTCAAACTGGTCCAAGAACTATGTTCAAAGAAGAAACTTTTAAAAGATGTTATTGATGTTTAAGTGTTCAATTTATGTGTTTTACATTCAATATATGTATTTGTCAATTTGGTATCTTTCAACATTGTACGCCTTATGAGGGGGTATTGGAGATATAAGGCTAATCCATGTAATAAAGTCACCTTAGCGATTTTAAGTTAAAAGATTAGGGTTTTCGTCTCTCAAGCTCTTTATAAGAGTGAGGACCCTCATTGTAATATTGTATCGTTCAATAATAATATCATTCAGTGTTTATGAAGATCATGTTTTCGGTATCATAACCCTACCTAGGGTTTCTTCGGTTCTAGTAATAAGGGAGTATTTCTCTCATAGATTGTTGAAGTAGTTTTCCTCTTGTAAAGCTATTTAAGCTTCTCATTTGCTCAATAAAATTTAGTATGGGTATGTATAATTTCTTTGTGTGTATGAACTCGGCTCGTGAGTGGGATTCCCCACTTCATTGGAAAATCCCACATCAACTACATTATTTCTTCCATATATTTTGTTATAAGAGCTTATTACACAACTCTTCAAACCTTGGGTCAATTCATAGTGGTGATGTTCAAGATCTCAATAAAGTGTTCACATGCATGTGGTAAGTTTTTCAGTGCAATTACCACCATGTCCTCCTCTTCCACTTTTCGACCAATGGCCAACAATTATTCTCTAGTATCCTTGATTTTGGGTAAATTCTCTTGCAATGAAGCATTCTCATCCATTGTGATTGAAAACAACATATTCTTCAAGGAGAAGGCTCTACCCTTGTCTAAAGTCTCATGCAACTCTTACAAATGCTTCATAATCATTGTTGAAGCCTTACATGTCTAGACTTCAGGAAGCATTTCCTCTGTCGCGGCAATTTGATCAACATTACAGCTTCTCTCTCTCACTCTTCATACTTATCCTAGTCTCTACCCATAGCTATTGATCAGGTATATTTACCTAGGACAATATCAACCAAACAATTGTATTCAAATATAGCCAACATACGTCGCTTCCATGTATTGTAGTTCTTACTAGAGAATCTTTGGTTGCCTCCCAACGTGATGTTGGATAAAGAGGCCATTAGTACAAGTCAAAAATGCAGAAATATATTCTGAAAGAAAGTAAAATGTTGAAAATATTTGTTATTCCCTCCCTCAACTTGCAATCCTAGCACACTTGGATATTGGCTCTAAACACCTGTAGCAGCCACATATCACTAAAAAATACAGAGTTCTAATAAATATGCCCAAAACAACACGAAAGCACAAATGTTGATCAATTTGCTCAAAAACAACACCAAAACACACAAATTTGAAAAAATTGCTCAAGAATAGCACCAAAACACAAATTCCTACTAATCTCTTTGGATCCGCTGAAAATCACCAAAAAAATAGTTGAATCTTCTAGATCTGCAAATATGGGCAGCAATACATGTAAGAACAACGTCAATCTATTTCCAAATGTTCTATGTTGTCAAGAAATCAAAGAAAATTCATCGATTCATTGTCTCAACAAGCCATACAAACCATATTTTTCTTTAATTGTTGGTCTGTACATTCAATATCTGCTTCGCAACTCAAATTCTAGCTTCGTGTGATGGTATAGCAACTCAATTCTCATATGCAGTGCATCTATACAGCACGTGTGACTGAGCTTTGGTAGCTCGATCTCCTTGGCAGCACACGAATCTCTTTGGTGGTCGTACAGCGATATGGATTGGTTCATATGATCTTCACCTTCAATTTTTTTTCTGTTTTAGTTTCAGTGAATCCTTTTTTGGCTCTTCGATGTGTTATGCTAGAAATCCCTCAATTTGTCTCTACCAACAGCGGTGTCTAGGTCTCCACACTCTCATAGACTATGTGCCTCTAACTGAGCTCTAATATCATATCACAATAAACAAAAATTGAACACAAAAAACCAAGATAACTTGAAAGAGTTCTGCATATTGCACTGATTAAATGAAAAGTGAAAGCCTTCTTACAAAGGGTTGCATACTAGCCGAGTCCATCCACTTTGTAAATGTGGGATATGTCAAAATAATTAAAAAGTACCTAGGCAGGTGTTACTCATCACCTAGGCGCCTAAGGGGTGAGAAAGTGTCTAATGTGGACCCTAGTGATTTAATTTGTGAGAGAAATTAAAAGGTGACATTTTGGACTTAGGGAAAATGAGTAACTTAAGTGACTTTATCTCCGTCATTGATCTCATCCAATCTCCACCGTTGGATTGAGAAACTCTTCACCTTCCCTCATGAGGTCGATTAGGGTAGGAGGGCGCACCCATTCTTGGGTTGTTGAAGCATTTTTTAGAGAGCAAGAAAGAAGAGGTCGAGCTTGAGAAAGGAGGCCATTTTTGCAGAGCTAGGGCATGCATTCTGAGGCAGCGAGTTAGCACGCATTTTAAGGCAATGTATAGCATTTAATGCAATCCATACAATACGAATTTCTAGAGGTCGTACAACAATTTTTATGCACAGAAATCGAGGACAGTGGCTGGAGTTCTGAGGTTGGCACACATTCCAAGGCAGCCACACAAGCATTTATTTGCACAGAAATTGAGGTACCTACTGGGCACAATTTTTTGTAGAGAAAATTCGTACAGAAATTGGCACAAAAATCGAGGTTCATACAACTCAGGTTGTTCGTAACTTTTTCCAAGGAAAAGGGCACGATTTTCAAGGTGTCATTAATGTTGTAATTTTCGTACAACAAACACATAAAAGAGTGCACATATTTCAAGATAGTCCATACAACATTTATTGTTGAGGAGGTCGTACAGCAGTATGGATTTCTAGCACAGAAATCGAGGAGATCTTCCAGGACTATTCAGAAGGAGTTTTGCTGAAGAAATTATGAGATAAGTTTGCATAATTTTTGAAGATGAATATGTTGTAAAAGAAATTTCTTTGAAGCTCACAAATAATAAAAATTCCTCTCTCACTGGTTCTCCCCTTGTGCGTTTTTTCAAGGTCGTTGTTAGATCAAAAATCTCTGTGTTAAATTTCTGAATATTGTGTTGTTGATATATCTTTATTTCTACATTAAAGATCGATCAGAATCCTCATGTTTCAGTTCTGAAAAGTTGTTTATATGCTGAGTTTATTTGGCCGTCATTAAACTGGGTTTGGGCATTAAACATTGGCAGAAAATCAGCGAGACTTGAAACTGGGTGGGGTCTGAAATTTTACATGGTATCAGAGCTGAGTTAAAGAGAGACATATTTATATCAGCAAGTCAAAAAAGTGGGACAGAAGTCACTTCACCGGACAAAAATTTGAATTTTTCATTTTCAACAAAAAATGGTCAATGGCTACAGGTTTGAGGGTTGAGAACAGAGTTGATGGGGCAGTGAACTTTGGTGCTTGGAAGGAGAGGATGATCTTGTTGTTGCAAGAAAGTGAGTTATGGGATATTGTTGAGAACTCCACAACAAATCATGTGACTGTACCCACAGATGCAACTCTTCTAGCAGCATACACCAAGAAGAGTATCAAGGCCAAGAGGATTATCCTTGATGCCATCAAGGACCATTTGATTCTGCATGTGACAGGGAAGGTAAATGCCTACGAGATGTGGGAGTCCGTGACGAAGTTGTACCAGAGTACAAATGAAAACAGGAAGATGGTTTTGAGAGAAAAACTGAAGAGCATTAAAATGACCAAGGCTGAAAATGTGGTCACATGTCTTACCAGGTTGACATAGGTGATAGATGAGCTTGGAGCTGCGGGGGAGGCCATTGTTGACAGTGAACTTGTGAGGACAGCATTAAATGGAGTTTCCAAACAATAGGTTGTTTTTGTAGAGGGCATTGTGGCTAGGGAGAACCTTTCCAAGTGGGAACGTCTTTGAGATGATTTTGTTCAGGAGGAGACCTGGAGAGGTTATGTGCATGGCAGTTCATCTACAGGTCATGATGAGGAAAATGTGGCTCTTGTTGCTAACAGCAAAAAGAAATTCAAAAAGGGTCCTAAGGGAAGAAACAAACCGAAGGGTGAAGGCAAGAAGGATATGAACAAAGTCAAGTGCTTTGCATGTCACAAGTTTGGGCACTATGCAGGACAGTGTCCGAACAAGAAGAAAAGCAGACAACAGCTTCAGCAATGGTGGAGGAGTTCTCCGCCAAGTTTGATAAGGAGTTTTCCTTAGTAGTATGTCTTTCCACTATGACCACTCATTCCAGTGTGTGGTATATTGACAATGGTGCCTCCCGCCATATGACAGATGTTCGTGAGCACTTGACAGATCTTACTCAGATTGGTGATCTTGAGGTAGTGCTTGGAGATGACCGGGTGGTCAAGGCAATTGGTAATGGGATAGTATCATTTCAGAGAGAGACTTTACCTCCCATGTTGTTGAGAGAAGTCTTATATGGTCATGGCTTGAAGAAGAACTTGGTTTCAGTTTTTGCCATTGAGGAGAGGGGTTATGAGGTGTTGTTATGTGATGGACATGTGCTCCTATTCCTCAAGGGGTTCGGTATCACTTCGGCCAAAGTGATTGGGACTCAACATGAGAAGTTGTACAAGCTCATGTTCCAGCCAACAAGTGCATTATGTCATTCTACCAACAGCAGTGATCTTTGTGAGCTATGGTACAGGAGGATGGCTCATTTGTATCATGGGGCTCTGAGAATATTGAGGGAGATTGTGACTGGAGTTCCAAATTTCAATACATAGCACTAGGAGTTGTGCAAGGGGTGTGCTTTGGGAAAGTACACCAAGACTATTTTTCCAAGCAGTCACAGTAGAGCAGCAGGTATACTTGATCTTATTCATTCTGATGTATGTGGCCCGATGTCTTCTGCATCGTTGACTAATTGTTTATATTGTCATATTCACTGATGACTTCTCACGGAAGTCTTGGATTTTCTTCATGAAGACCAAAGGACAGGTCTTCAATCGGTTCCAAGAGTTCAAAGCTTTTGTGGAGAACCAAACTGGGAAGAAAATCAGAGTTTTGAGGACAGACAATGGAGATGAGTATACCTCAAAGGAGTTCATAGATTATTGTACATGAGAGGGCATCAGGAGAGAGTTGAATGTTCCTTACAACCCATAGCAGAATGGGGTTGTTGAGAGGAAAAACAGGGCCATAGTTGGGGTTACTGAGAGGAAAAACAGGACCATAGTTGGGGTTGCGAGAACCATGTTACAAGATCAGGGGCTACCACTTTTTCTTTGGGCTGAGGCATGCTACACTACAGTTTATCTGCAAAACAGGAGTCCACACAAAGGAGTGGGGAGTATGACTCCTGAGGAGGCTTTTTCTCGGAAGAAGCCTGAGGTGGGGCACTTCAGGATTTTTGGGTGCCTTACATATTCACATGTCCCTTCTGAGAAGAGGACAAAACTAGAACCCACGACAGAGAAGGGGATCTTTGTTGGGTATAGCGAGACTTCAAAGGCTTTCCGCATATACATCCCTTCCTTGAGGAAGATAGTTTTGAGAAGCGATGTGAGATTTGAGGATGATGGACCCTTTAGGAAGTCATGAGGGACAGAGAGGGGTGAGCAGTCATCACCTCAGATTCAGGTGAATCCACAGTAGACTTTAGTGACACAGAGCTCAAGGCCATCAATTTCAATGACGACTGGTCTACAGGTTACAGGGCCACAAATGTCAAGATCACAGGTTACTAGGCCACATGTTTCATGATCGAGTTCTCCAGATTCTACTTCAGGGTCACGATCTTCAGGGAATGGGGTTGAACAGGGAGAGTCCCCTCCACGGGGCACTACTTCAGAGAGGAGGAAGCCCAGGTGGCTTCAGGATACTTCGAGGGAGGCACAGGGTTCAGTGGGGAATCCCAAGCAGGTTGTGAGGGAGAGTAAACCTCCAGAGAGATTTTACAGCTACATTGCGATGGTGAGCAGCATCAGGGAGTCGGAGCCTTCCACTTTTGAGGAGGCTATTGGTAGACAGGTTTGGAGAGATGCCATGATGGAAGAGTACAATTCCATCATGAAGAATGATGTTTGGGAAATTGTTCCTAGACCTGAGGGGAAGTCAATGGTGACTTCCAAGTGGCTCTATAAACTCAAGTATGTTGCAGATGGCAGCATTGAGAAGTACAAAGCTCGCTTTGTGGCTCGGGGGTTCTCACAAATTGAGGGAGTTGATTATGATGAGACCTTCGCACCGGTTACTAGATATACCTCGATCAAGTCAGTGATCTCTATTGCAGCAGAGATGGGTTGGAAGATCCATCAGATGGATGTGAAGACCGCATTTCCGAATGGTCTCATACAAGATGAGGTGTATATTGAGCAGCCATTGGGCTTTGAGGTGCATGGGAGAGATTCTCATGTGTGCATACTGAAGAAGGCATTGTATGGGCTAAGACAAGCTCCCAGAGCTTGGAATTCGAGGATTGATGCCTACTTGCAGCAGTTGGGCTTTGAGAAGAGTGAGGCGGATCCCAACCTATACTTCATTGTGGTTGGAGAAGATCCTCTCATTCTCTTGCTATATATTGATGATCTTTTCATTACTGGGGCAGAGAGACTCATCACTAGCTGCAAGGAGAGCCTTGCTTCAAAGTTTGAGATCACTGATATTGGACCGATGCATTACTTTTGGGGATTGCAGGTTTGGCAGGAGCTTGGACACATCTTCCTGGGACAGGGGAAGTATGTTTGTGAAATTCTGAGAAGATTCCATATGGAGGATTGTAGGCCCATAACCACTCCCATGATTACCAACTGGAAGAAGCTTCATGCTTCTAAGTCACAGTTGGTTGATTCCACTTTATATCGTCAGTTGATCACTTTTTTGATGTATTTGGTCAATACCAGGCCAGATATTTGTTTTGTTGTCAACACTCTTAGTCAATTCATGGTGGAGCCTAAAAGAGTGCATCGGGTGGCAGCGAAACATGTGCTCGGGTATCTTTGTGGTACAATGGATTATGGTCCTGACTATCGGAGAGGGGATGGAGTTTGATTGGTGGGTTATACAGATTCAGATTGGGCACGATGTGTGAGTTACCAGAAGACTACTTCTGGATGTTGTTTCGGATTGGGCTCAGCAATGGTGTCTTGGTTCAGTCGAAAGCAAAAATCAGTGGCTTTGAGTTCTGCAGAGGCTGAGTATATGATAGCCAGTCAAGCCAGTTGTGAGGCTCTTTGGCTTCACAAGTTGTTGGTGGGATTGTTCGATGTGCAGTTGAGGCCTACTATAATTTACTGTGACAATCAGAGTTGTATTAAACTCTCTGAGAATCCAGTTTTTCAT
>JZKD02S0203970.1:0-12099 GCA_000966675.3 Picea glauca
CCTTGAAGTCTCCCCTCCTTCTTTGCTGTCTCTGGTTCTACAATCTGCACCCTTGTTCTCCAAACCTGGCACACACGCTCATTTAAGCGTAAAGAACCCAGTCCCGTACGCAACCACACACTGGTACAAACCGTAGAACGGTTAGGGTGCCTCCAGCCCTTAACTGCCTCGGCATTGGGTCATATGGCCAAATGACCAAAGGCGCGGCATAAAAGGAGTTAAACTGTTTTGAAACTGTGCAAACGAATTGTGAAACTCCCGCGCAAGTTACAACCGCGCGCATAACACAATTAAACATTACATAACACAATTATGGGTTATAATGTTAAACCCCCGCGCATTTAAAACAATGGTTATATATAAAACCACAAGTCGTGGTTTCAAACCCCGCGCGTTCAACCCATAGTTTATATATATGTGAAATGTAACATTGCAATACATTGCAATGTATGCAATGTAATACGCGCCAATCGGGCCTTTATACATATGGTCGGATGGAATGTAACGTGTCCATGGGTCGGGGCTTAGCCCCGGCCCGCCCCCCTTTTCAACATAAACAAAATGCAAATTTAAATACAATATTGCCCACCTTTCAAACAAGAAGCACGTAACGGACAGTTGGCTAGCGGAAAATGTAAAAGAATTATGTTGTGGGAGGTCCGGGGGTCGAACCCTGCGGACTCCATTATTTTTACAAAGAAAATATAAGTCATTCAAATGAGGGACACGTGGCGCCCAAGCATTGGGCCACGTGCCCTCTTCTCATTTGCTTCCAAAACGACACGTGTCATCACATGATTGGACAACCACCAACCAATAACAATGTGCCATGCCTTCCTCTGCCACGTCAGCATGATGGTACGGCCCTCCATGTGGCCGTACAGACTGTACGGATAGGTACAGTCAGCATCCCAATTTTTTTCCCTGTTTGACTTGGTGGTCAAATCGCGATATCTCCTCCATACGGACTCCGTTTTCGAAAATAAATATACCACCGGAATTGGGAAAACGAGACGGACGTAATGGCACTATTTTTGTCTCAATCCGAGCACTTTGAAAATTGAGCAAATTTTGATCCCATGATCACTTAGGATCAAGGCTATGAGTTTCACTTCAGCTGGCTCTTGATCCTCATCGCATTTACTGCTTGGGAGATCTTGGAAGGTGGGACCTTCCCTGATATCAAGCCATTCAATCCACTCACTGCAAAGTTCACTATGCTTTGGTATTCGAGTGATATGGGAAAACAGTGGTAGTCAGATGCAGTATTTCATACCTACTACTTGTAGCTTAGGAGAGCTATTGAGTCCTTCCCTTGCATGACACCAAACACCCTGGGCAGGTTCAGGCCTCTTATGAAGTTCCACACAGATAGACATTTTATTACATTACTGCATGTGCCGATGAAAGCAAAGAAGAATTTTAGTACTACTACAAGCTCACTATAGAGGACCTAGAAGAAATCATTAAAGACCAGCCTACATAACTCCTTATCCCTATTGACCACATAGAGTTTTCTCATCCAGACCTCATTGGAAACCTGGTGGTTACTCGCAAAGAGAATGATGCCCCAAGCAGTAGCAGGAAGAAGAAGAAGCAAGATGTACAGGAAGTACATAGCTCATCAGAAGAGACCACATCCGAGTCACCTAGCGGAGGAGGTGATGACGAATTGAACAAAGAGGAAAAATAACAAGAATATAGGAAAGGTGAAGTAACACCACTACAGAACCTCCCTGATGACACTAATCCATCTAATATAAGGAAGCTTTCCCCCACAAAACCTTTGTCGGGGAAGAAGTCCAAATCCAATAAGCTAAAGATGCAGAATGTACTCACGGTCGATGACTTCTACTTCATTATTTCAGTTGTAGGAGATGTCTCAAAAGATATTTTGCAAAGAAACGAAGCAAAACAAGAATCCATGTACGATAGAATTGAAGCAGAACTAAGAGGTGTACAACAAGCCCTTTATTCGAGCCGAGTTGTATCCACTGCCCCCCTATCCTCAGAAAAACCAAAGTTGGGAGATGAGCCTGCTCAACTCCACAGACTGGCTTATGTGACTGAAGCTTGCCTTCATCGAGCACAAGATGAGAAATACTAGGCCACAAGGGCCCTGAAATAAGCATAGGAGGAAGTTATCGAGCAATGCAGGATTGTGCAATAGGAGAATGACGCCCTTAAAGTAAAGTTCAAAGAAGGGAGAGCACAAATCCAGCAAGAGAAATAAAAATTGCTCCCAGAGCAGGTCAGATTAAAAGAAGCAGTCAATAGAGCACTTCACTCTATGATAGGCTTGGAGTAGAAGGAGGAAGAACCAGTAGAACACCAAGTAGCGCAGCTCACAAAAATTATCCAGCAGCTTTAGCAGAGAATCATAGATCTTCAGCTAAGAGCAATGCCCAATACTCCACAGGATGTGCGAGATCAAAGAGAAGAGACTGCTCGAGGCACAGTTGAAAGAATCAAGGGCCTCACCATGGAATGTAAACAATCGAATGATCGCAGTGCTAAACTTATGAGAAAATCACTAAGGATCTTGAATTGAAGGCACTAGAGTCAAAGCTCCAATAAGTGAAGCAGCAAGTAGAAACAACATAGCCGCAATTGAATCCCCTGTCAGCCATTGAGAGGATGAAGCGATCCCAAGAATAGTGCACTTCCTAGTAGCAGTTCCACACTATTCAGAGAAGATTCATGGAAGTAACTTAGAGGCTCCAACCAACACAGGACAAGGCTTACCAACTATTCGCAGAGATTGAAGGTCGAGGAGTAGAACTAGAGCAAGTCGTCACTGCAGCTAAACAATGATTAGAGGGACCTGTCAACGAAGCAGTAATCCAAGAGTTCGTTGAGCAAGAGGTTGTGGCACAACAACAGGTCAAAGAATCTTGAGCCAATATCGAGGCTTTTGAGGCAGAATTACCCAGAGCAGAGTGACTTGAAATAATTCATAGGTGAGTGTTGGGGGAATGTTGGCCCTTAACCAAGTTTTGAGGATCCTTGGTCATTGTTTACCATTTTGAGACTTCGACAAGCTATCGAAGTCGGAGAAGAAATCAAAGTGGATATTGCAAGATCTAGGCCCCTTTTTAGGGCCTTTTGGGTTTTGGACTTATGTAATGGGTATGGGGATGTCATCCCATGGGTTTACCCATGCTTAGGAATATTTTGTAATGTATAAATAGAATTCTAGGTGATGTAAGAAGTAGTGACTAGTCAATGGCAAGTTGTGATAAGTGAAAATGATTGTAGGAGGCTTGGTACATATTGTGTGTTGATATTTACAGAGCTAAGTGCAAGTCATCTGTAGTGTTTTGTGCACAAACTGTGGAAGGATATGTGCCTAGATCTACTCGAGGAAGGAGGATCTAGCGAGGTGACCAGATCTCCTTTCCTCTGTGGAGTTGATTTTCAGGCTCTGTGCATGTAGCTGATTGACTGGAGATAATAAAGAAGATGAAGAGTTGGTGAACGTAGCCCCAGGGTGGGAGTAAATCATGTATATCATGTTTTGTGAATGCTTTGTGCTTCTTGGTTGTTCTTTTGTTTATGCGATTCAATTCTTAGTGTGATGTTAGATAATAGATGAATCTAATATGATAGCTTTGAGACAAATAATGTGAATGAATGCTAGATCTAATTCATGTTGGTATTCTTAGTGCTTGAGTCCATTGAATCTATGTGAATAATGTGTAGATATTCTGTTAGGGTTTCGTTGTACTGTAAGACAAGACTGGATATTGATGAATCATAATTGCTAAGTGCTCTGTTAAGGTGTTACAATCACATATTTGTGTCCCAGCTAAGGTTGTAAACACTGGAGTCCTGCAACTACCCCTGCCTCTACCTCGGGTGAGACTTCATCTACTTCGTAGGTGTTGCTGAAAGGGCCGGTAGTTAGGGTTTTTTTGGTGCGTTGTTGTAGTGTTGAACCCTGGGTCTACCCCTATGCCAACAATTTCCTTTAGATCTTATATTCTTTAATTACCGGTTTTCTTCTTTAAAATGTATGAAATAGCTTAAATCCAAAAAATAGGGGAAAATAAAATAAAATACTCACACACCATCCATAAATAAACACAAGATATAACCTGGGAAACCTAATACAGGAGAAAACTTAGCTGGAATGTGAGTTTTCTCTGCGATCTTTTCTTAAAATGAAAGTACAAATAAAGAGGCACTATATGTGGAGTTTCCTTTGACAATGTGGCCTTTATAGATGCTACAAAGTCTCTCCTCCTCTATTTTTCTCTCAAAATACCACTCCTAGGTGATCTTCTCAACTATGGAATAAATACAATGCTAAAGAATGGAACCTCTTCTCCTCCTAGAGACCCGATATTTAATATATCTTGATAACCATCTAGGGGTAGGGTTTTAACTTCATCAACCCTCATTTTTAATAAGGTTTTGGAAATTATAGAATCTTATGAAATTCCACATGTGGACATCCCCATATACGTGAGTAACGGGAGATGGTGTGGCATCCTCTCATACCATGGTGGTCAACATGGTAGGTTAACTTGTGGGAGGCATAACTTTCACATACAAGCTTTGATTGAGGCATGCTTGCATCGTTGGAAATATCTCAAAGTGTAGAACACCATCAAGGCTGTGTGCATGAATTTTGAACATTATAACCCAAAAAAATGTCATTTAATACCTCAAAATGGCTCTGAAAGGTTCTAGACCCCAAATTTCCAAACTAGGACTTGCCACTAAAATGGCTCTACGAGTCGATTCCTCCAATTTTTCAACACAGAAATCATCTAGATAGATGAAAAATAATATAATGATCCAATCTAGATCAATAAATATTATTCATTATATACCAATGGTCATTCCAACACATATCTTTGCTAATATCATGTTAATTACAAGAATATTATTAATCGTTACATGGGGAATCATAAATCCTACAAGTATAATCATTTCCCCATAAAGAGAATTACAATTCTTCATACTCATAAAGCTAATTTTATACATTTTACATGCTTGAAGCTTACTTACATAACAAGAGATAAATTGTCCTTCTACAACATAAAATTATGACTATAACAACCTCTAAGCTTGCACATAAGTGTTCCTCAAGCAAACCATAACATGTTCCAAGGCCAAGGATTCATTGAAGAATTCTTCATGAGTTTATATATCAACTAATATAAGAAAACTAACTTCACATGTTGTTATTTTGAGCATAAAGAAAAACCCTATGAGACAACTAACTTTAGGATTTATCTATAAGGAAGAATCTACCTTGTTTAAGAGCCAATAAATAGGAACATGCAGGCATAACACTAACCATGGTGATTTATCTCTCTATTTTATTTTTTGGGGTTAGATATTTTTTTCTTCGCTAAAATTGGTTATTTATCTTTTTACTATCAATATTGTTTTAGGAATTACCTTTAATATTATGGAAAAGGCATGTATAAATTTGTTAAATGTGTCCACAAATTAAATGATCATGTATTACCCAAGAATCATATCAAACAATTTGGAAGCTTCATATGACTTATCATCCCCACTAGATTGAATCAACAACCATGGACTCATCAATGGGGTTATCCTCTCCAGTGCTAGAAAAAGAGGTGTAATTAATTATGTGTCTAGAAACACTCAATAGTTCACCCTATTTGGCCAAAAATAATCTATGTAATATCCTTATATATTTTTTAGGAAAACACATTGCATCACCTATCTCGATAATACTATAATTTTGATCTCCATAGAAAGATATCCTAAGGATATTTGAGGGTACCCCCTACCCAAGAACTAGCTCAAAGGCCTAGAGTGGTGTAGGAAGATCATCATGTACATTATACCCTAGCATTTGTCTTTGTCATATAAGGAACATCCTGGGGACAATAGGGTGGTCTATAGAAACCCTTGGTTTCCCTTTGTAAACTACCAAAAAAACATAAGGTGCTACACCCTCACCTTCCTAAGGACTTTAGTGAATGGATAGTATATTTCCTAGATATTTATTATGTATCCATGAATATCTCATTCTAAAGAGGAAAAACATTAAATGTGTTATTTCACTCTTGAAAATATGGGTGTGGAGGGTGACATGTTATCGAATTTATTGAGGTAGTGGCCAATGGTTCTAGGGATTTCAAAGGAAAAAATGGAAGCACAATGTAGCCTTTCTAATCAAATCTAAAGGACTCTGAATATGCTTAGAGAAATGAAAGGAATGGGGGGACTCTGAATATGCCTAGAGAAATGAAAGGAATGGTGATTCAATGAGTAAAATTATTTATGGTTCCTCTAATGCTCATTTCTTTGATGCAATTTCTATGACATGTATTTTGGCTCCCTTTATGCCACTATTGCAGTGGGTCAAGTCTTTGTGTCTCCTTCTGTCTTTCTCTCATGGTAGCATTTCGGTACGAGCAAGGTTGACATAGAATATCAATGCACTAGAGGGTTTGGGTTTAAAATTTATGGAAAATGCATGAGAAAGTTTTGGTTTAGAGGTTAGATTCAATTTAGGACTCTAGTGCCTACTTTTTTTGGACCCACTATCTTTACCTCACTTCACCCAAGTTGAAAACCTTCACAAATTCCAAAACAATTTTAATCCTAGGTTCACATGGCATGAGATAAATGGTTCCCAAGATGCTCACCTTTTGACGTGAATATAATTCTACACAAGGTTGAAAAAAAATTAGGATAGAATCAAAATAAGTAGGGTTATTTGAATGCTCCTACCACCCTTATATCAAGTCTAAAGTTCGTGAACCTATATGGTTAAAACATATTTTTTTAAGAAATTCCTCTTAGTACTAAACTACTAAAAGAAAAAATATAGCATTAAAGGATATATTTTAAAAACACTTTACCACATTAGTGGCAAATGTACATAAGAAACATAGTGAACATAAAGTATGGGACTCAACATTGTCTACAAATGTTGGATTTGCCATGAATCTAAAACTTAATTCTTGACTTATTGTTAGTGGTTTCGTTGGTGGGGTGTTATTTGTTAGGTATGTATGCAAATAATGTGTATCACATTTGTATTTTAATGGGGGAGGTGTTTTGAAAAACATGCTTAGAGTCCAAGGGTTGCATCACATAATACAAATATCCTTTGGCTTAGGTACACACCATGAAGAAGTGCCAAGTCTAAAGGGTATCTATTTTTCCAAAATAGTTCAAGACATGCACCCTACATAATTTATTTTTTTAATTGCTTCAAGTGGGGAATACCAGTGCTATAATGAAACCCTTGTGAATGGATTAACAATTACTTAACCTCACAAGTTAACCAAGGCCCTTACATAGCACATTTGTATTTAAGAAATAATTCAAATATTAATTGTGTGAATAAGGTGTTGTCCCCCAAGTCAATCTTGAATTTTGCAGGGATGAATTCTAGGCCTTCCCATGCCACTCTATACCTTCGAGCTAGTTCGCAGGCTACACGGGGAGTACCCTCCACTTTCTAAGTTATATTGTGTTAATCTAACACTGTTTTTGTTGATATATAATAATGAATCATAATTATTTCAACAAAATATGAAATGATAGTTTATATTTTATCCAAAGTGATCAAGGTCAGTTACTGAATGCTACTGGACATAGAATCAACTATTTATTTTCAAAAGGGAACCTTAATCGTGATTTCATCCCTAGAAGATATCATGATAAAAAGAATAGCATTAACTTAAGTGGAAAATGATCACTACTTTCTTATATGTTCACATTCATTAGATAGAAAATTAAATGGGCCTAGCATGAAGGCATAGATCCATTAATTCTTTCAACACAATAAGAGACAGAGTATGGAAGGGAAACCAACATAATTTTTTTGAGTTTTATTCATCCATTAGTGGAAAACCGCCTCAGTTTTTATTACAATAATAAACTCAATAGTTCATTTGATACAACAATGACACCAGTTGGGACTACAAAATCATAGTCCTAATCCCTATTAACTCCATTTTTAACAATTTGTTACTCAAAATCATGCTTAGTCAAAAATAATTAGAATAAGAAAAGAGAAAATGTTAGAATGATGTGACAATATATGAAAAATCTAATTGAGACTATTACAATGTGGGGATTTGTTTTCTTTCAAAACTATAACAGCATAACAATACAAAAATTCTTAATACTTTGTGCAACTATAACATCCTCATTTTTATAGAATTTGCTTGCTTCAAAATGTCTACTAGCCAATCCCAATTTTTTAAGGGATTAGTTTAGGCTATTCAATAACTCCATAACTAATTCTACAAAATTAGGAAAGTCGTGATCGAAGGGAACCAAAAATAGTTCATTCTATTTTTTCCCAATTCTTCATTTAGAACTGCTCCCCTTTGGATGTTAAGTATGTGGTATCATCTGTCTTGATGATTTTTTAGTGTGGGATCTTGTATATCATGATGGGATCAGACGTCTAGGTAGCACTTATGCCAAGGTAGGTACATTCTATGTTACTTCCTATTGGTTGGGAATTTAGTGTAGTTATGGATAGATTGTATCCACTACCAAACTATCACCATAGGTTTTATTTTCTATATGACTTATGAGGCCAAGGGAATGACACTATGTTAAAGGAACTCACTCCTATCACTAGATCTAGGATTCCCTAGTGAGTAGGATGGGATATCAACATAGATCACAGATATATCACTATCTAATTTCTCTATAGTGACATCAAAAAGCATGAAATGAAAAAGAGAAAGGATAAATAGATACATTTTTACATTGGTTGTTGTAGAACCTAATGAGCAGTCTCTCTCTAATCAAGTTATAGTTCCAAATTCATATTCATATTTGCACACAATAATACAAACAAACCTTTCCTATATACAATATATTCATCTCACATGAAGATGTTAATAAAAATTTCTTCTTAAACTAAACAATTCAATACCAATTCCTAAATCTAAATACAATAAGAATAGACAAAAACAATAATAAGGAATTGGGGGAGGGGGGGTAGGAAGAAAGAAGATAGATCTATATTAGTTAACAATGAAATGTGTGTAACAAGAACATGAATACCTGGTCAATTTTTTCATCACCTCCATCACATGAATCGGGATCCCTCAATCCCTAATCACATGTATAGAAGTCATCCTTAATATAAGGATCTCACTCTCACTATGGTAGATGGATTTGAGTATATCCACTAGGATACACTAAAGGAAAGATATCAATTAGAGAATCAAGGAAAATATCTCTCAAGCAAGGACAAAAAGGACCAGGAAGGCTACCAAGATCTATCCCAATTCCAACATAAGAGTGTTAGATCTCAAACTAAAAGTGTCAAATCTCACCAAGAAACTCTCTCTTTCTGAGATAAAATATAGTTCACATTAGTTGGCAAGAGAAATCATGGGGACCAACCCCATTTTTTCCTCTTTGTTTCATGGCAAGGTGGGTTGAGAGAAACACTCTAATTTTTTTTTACACCCTTCATTGATTTCATCCAATTCAAATTGAACCCTACTGATTCTTAGAATTTTTTTTTTTGACTTGGATCCCTACGGATTCAAACCATTTTTTCTAATTTTACAAGTCATGATTTTCACATGTTGTATTTTCATTAGTTGTATGAATCCCTCTTTGTAATTTCTACTTACCATTGACTAAATCCCCTTGGATGTTCTCATCCTTGCACTTATGCTAGTCCATATTATGAAAGTTGAATACCATAAGTAACATCATACACATAGGTCATCTTAAATCCCAGTGGCCTTTGCATATATTCCCTAGGGACTTTTATGTGGACCTTAGGTGCTGCTAGATCCTTGGGTGATTTTAGATGGAACATTTTTATTGCTTGATGAGATATCGAGATCCTCTTCCTTATCCCCACAACCATCTTATTTTACACTGCAAGGAGAAACCCCCATTTCTATGATATAGGTCATACATGTGTCCTTGATAGGATGAATTCTATACATTCATGGAAAAATGGGAACCTCCCACTCAAGCCTCATCCAAATTCCATGAGATGTCTTGCGATATTGATTTAGATTTGTGGTTGAAACACTAGTACATTTGGGTCACATTCTGATGGCATGTTCGCAGAAATTTCCACTTTATATTGTCGAGAGATCGACAAACATCAGACCCCCTCAAACATCGTTTCATACGATGTCAATTTTATAACGACACAGATATCATCTATGTTGTGACATTTCATGTGGACACATGTCGTCTTAGACTTCACTGTCCAAGATCACTATGGACGTTGCTACAATGACACCATGACATCTCACCTGCAATGACAGACTGTTGGTCTTCCGACGCGTATGTTATATCATTGAAGTCTCACATGTGATGTTGACACCATGACAATGATGCTAGGCACGTCAGACGACCAAGGGAAGGTAACATCGGTATTCTAACTTCTACACTATATCAAAAATGTTTCGCCTATGAATTTTATTCCATGACATCGATGTTAGGCACGTCAGATAGTCAACAGAATGTACGTCAGTATTTCAATGTATATGCTATATCAGAAACATTTCACCTGCGACGTTGACACCATGACAGCGACGCTAGGAATGTCGGACAACTGATGGAATATGGCATCGGTATTCTGACATGGATGCTATATTAGCGACATCTCACCTGTGATGTTGACTCCCTGACAGGGATGCTAAGAATGTCAGAGACCGACGAAATGTAACGTCAGTCTTCCAAAGTTTACGCTATATCAACAATGTTAGGGATGTCAAAAGACCGACAACCTATAGGTGTTTTAAAACAAAAAAATCACAAAATTGATAAGCCTCCTTTCTGCAACACTACTACTATGACCAAGTAAATGGATATGCAAGCACTGAAATTTTTTTATGTGTTGTTCTCTCCATGTATCCATGTGGCCCCTTGATTGATAGTTGTCACGCATTTCGATAAGCACAAGTGTAGTAATTTTAACACTCCATTTTCCTCCAAAATGAATTCCAATGATCCATGTAGCCTTATGGACAAATCCCCATCAATCACTTACATGATTTTGGAGGAAAAATGTATGCAAATTTTAATTTAACCATGAGCCTCTAAAATAACAAACCACAAAAAATACAATGTACATAGTAACCTTTGGATATATTCAGAGATGTTTGAACTAGGTTACGAAACTGGCTTATAAGCTCATAAATGGTTTTAATCACCCTTGGTGGTATTGGGCCATGGGGAAAATAAGTACACAATCCAAATGCACAAAAAACTAAGCATAATTCATTCAAACCATAAATGTTAGATACGATGCCAATCAATGTTATGTTATTTTGGATGGTCTAAGGCTCTTAAGTGAAATCATACTAGGATGACCAACACCACTAGAATACTAAAAGACACAGCCTCATTAGCCTTTACATTATTTAAGGCCCATTTGGAAATTGTGCTAAGTTCCTTTAATATGGAATCAAAAAGGTTCTTCATGCCTCCCGTCACTATCATAGACTCAAGTTTTGATGTATAATTTATCTTTTTCATTACACCAATTTCATTTTCAAATATGATCCTAGTAGGATACAATATCAAATCACCTTTGTCAAGATTGAGAGCGTGACTACTTCCAAAATGATGCAATATTCATCCCCTTTGCAGATTATTGTTGGACAACTGAGAGGGTGGGTGAACCAGTTGTCACCGTGCTTAAACAATTATGCTTCTTTTAAATTCTTTACAAGGCACTCAATGATGATCACAATAATGAAAATAAATAAGCAATGGCACATTCAACATCAGTCACATATATGATATACACAGAGACCAATATTTCTCGAGGAAACCCATAAAGGGTAAAAACCTCTTCTTCTTTATATGATAAGTATTATTTACATTCTTTACATTATCATGCATATGAGAACCAACTCATTGTGAGGCTACAACCTCTGTTTTTACAAGATGCAACTTGCTGAGAGCACCAACTCTCTGTTTTCTCTAGCACCAACTCCCTAGTTTCTCTAGCACCAACTAGAAGGAAGCACAAACTCCCTGATTTCTCTAGCACCAACTAGAAGGAAGCACCAACTCCCTGGTTTCTCTAGCACCAACTAGAAGGAAGCTACAACTCCCTGTGTTCAAGCACCCACTTGAACCTCTAAGGACACC
>JZKD02S0203970.1:25995-44653 GCA_000966675.3 Picea glauca
CCAAATACGTTCAAGATGATTGATCCAAAAATAATTTTGGATTGCTACAAATAATTTTATGAGCAACAACAAATAAAATTTGGAAAGGCGTCAAGATCAGACAGACGATTTTGCAAAACTAATTGTAGCCAAACTGTGAGGATTTTGAAGAAACAGTTGAAAACCTAGAACCAAAATGGACCCATTTACCTTCTGCTTAGAGATTTTCCCAAAAACATGCATGATTTGAGAGATATTGATGTCTTTTTATGAGGCAAATTTCAGGTGGCGAAAATTAATAGTGACGCCCAGATTGTTCATTCATTGTATAAATATATGAGAAAGTTTAGAGCTAGAGAGATCCAAGAATTGTAGAGGAAAATTTTAATCCTTTCTCTTTTGTATATTAATACTTTTGTAAACTTTTTATTTCTTTTCAAATGGAGTAATGGATCTCTGGAATCTTTGGGAGAATGGACGAGTATTTTCAAAGAAGAATATGGAATTCCAGATTGCTTAATGGCTTTTGTCCTGTGAGTAAAATGATTTTATTTTCATTATAATATCTTCATATTCTTTGAATAATTGATTCTGCATTGATTTAAATAGCTTTAGTCTTTTTTATCAATACATGGTTAATTATTATCATTTATGTATTAATTTTTTCAATCTTTAAAGTCTATTATCCAAAAAATTTCTTCCAGGACTATAGAATGGACAAGGTATTCCAAAAACTTAATAGTATGGCATATATGCATTTTGGCTTTAGCCTTTTGTTTATAACGTTGTTATTTATGTTTTTTTAATCCTGTTACATGTGCAGGTCTGATATCTTTAGATTAAATGAACTGTGATGTGTAGGAGGTTTATATTATAAATACCATCTATCATTTGCTTCATCAAAATACAAATGCTGTGATTATATCTTCGATTTAAATAATGGGATTTATCTTTGAGTTTTAACTTGAATGATAAAATGCATAGATTGCTTCCAAATTTATCTTGCTGTAATCATGTATAATTATGAGATCACAGGTTTATGTTTGTGTTTCATTTTCTGTCATTAAAACCTAAGCTGCCAATACATGTTCTGAACTTATTTAGAACAGTCATAAGGTTCATTGCAGATTTCTCTCTTGGACATGGCAGTTGGATGTTCACCACTCATGCAGATGCTTGGATACACTTCACTAATTCACTGACATGATAGATTCTTTGTATTTTTCTGTCATTTACATGTCATTGAAACTAGAATGTATGGTTCAACTTTAACTATCCACATGTTCATGTTTCATTAACTTTTTTGAAATATTCTTTAAATTTATAAAAGAAAAACAATAAATATTTTTATGTGATTTCTTTATCTGCTTCCTAGAAGCAATCATTTTTCCATTGATTTTTGTAAGTTTCGATTAAAAATTGCATCTTGTAAATCATGTAAATAAACGAGACTTGTATATATTCTACTTAAATACAACTACTATAATTACATTAGAGCATATGTACATATATATATATAGTGTTTAGTAATTAGTTAGTTATTTCTCTCTTTTATTCGTTTCTTTTAAGATTCTTAGATTGGCTAACAGAGCCATTAAACCCGTCAGAATGAGTTACACCAAACGACTTGGGTTATTTAGAAAACCCCGGACTAAACTCGCTCTTCCAGTTGACGGATGATCAATTTCGCCTGTCAACAGATCCTGCATCCATTTCTTAGTCCAAACATTCTTTCTATGCATATGAATAACCTATCTTTCACTATTTTTATCAGATCTACTCATATCAAATCTCATTTCTTCTAGTTGTGCCATAGTTTCCAATCTATGACATAATTTATCAAACATACCTAGATCCATATTCTTGAAACACAAATTTCTACTTATCTTACCCTTTCAATCAAAATTTCTCACTATTGTTACCTTTCCAAGAGCACAGAGCTTTCAAATATTACCTCTTTTCTTCAGATCAGACTTCTCTTCTTAGCACAGAGATTCATAATCCAAGTAGAGTACTATGCACCAGGGAAACATATCTACAAATGGAGCTTTCTCAGTTTTAGGTCAGATCTTCGCACATAGCTTCTTCTTCCTGAGTTCCCAACAATCATAGTTTCAGGTCCCATCAACATAATCATTTGTTGGCATAGGGACAGACCCATGGTTCAACACTACAACAACGGACCGACAAAACCCTAACTATCAGCCCTTTTGGCAACACCTGCGAAGCAGATAAAGTCTCACCCGAGGTAGAGGAAGGGGTGGTTGGAGGACTCCGGTGTCTACAACCTTAGCTGGGACACAAATATGTGATTGTAACACCTTAACAAAGAAATTAGAAATTATGATTCATCAATATCCAGTCTTAGATTACAACACAACTAAACCCTAACAGAATATCTGCGTAGTATTCACATAGATTCAATAGAATCAAGCACTAAGCATACCAACATGAATCAGATCTAACATTCATTCACATTATTCGGCACAAAGATATCACATTATATTCATCTATTGTATAACATCTCACTAAGCATTGAATCGCATAAACAAAATAACAACCAAGAAGCACAAATAATTCACAACATAGGATATACGCGGTTCACCCCCACCCTAGGGCTACGTCCACCAACTCTTCATCTTTTTTATTATCTCCGGTCAATCAACTACATGCACAGATCCTCAAAATCAACTCAGCAGAGGATAGGAGATTTGTGCACCTCGCTAGATCCTCCTTCCTCGAGTAGATCTAGGCACAAATCCTTCCACAGTCTATGCACAAATCACTACAGATGAATTTCACTTAGCTTTGCAAGTCTCAACATATAATACACACCAAGCCTCTTACAATCATTTGCACTTACCACAACTTGCCACTGACTAGTCACTACTTCTTACATCACCTAGACTTCTATTTATACATTACAAAATAGGCCTAAGCATGGGTAAACCCATGGTCCGACATCCCCATACCCATTACATAAGCCCAAAACCCAAAAAGGCCCTAAAAAGGGGCCGAGATCCCGCGATCTCCACTTCAATTTGCGCTTTGACTTCAACAACCCGTCGAAGTCCCAAAATGGTCAAAAATGACCAAGGATCCTCAAAACTTGGTCAAGGGCCAACATAAATTAACCTTCACAACAAATATTTTAGTATTTTGTTAAATCTATTGTGAAAAATTGTCCATTGGAATATCTGTATCAGTTTACATATCACATTGGTATCAGAGCCAAGTTTTCTTGGGGTATTTTTGGAAAGTTGCAAGGAACCAAGAATTGGTTTAAGAGGAAATTTGCAGAACCCTATCCATGGCCGACGAGTCTATTCATAAAAACCATTGAGATCTATTAGAGGAAACATTTGTGAGGATGGAAGAGAAAGTCACTGACATGTATCACAATATGTCCCTCCTCATGGTAGCTCTAACAAGAAAACTCAGACCATTTGGAGAAGTTGGAGGCTTGAAATCAGATATCATATTAGATGGGAAGTACATGGATACTGAAGATCCATAAAATGAGTCATGGAAAGAACCCAAGAAAGAGTGGCCAAGTTCTAATACCATAAGCCCTTCACAATGTTTATTCAAGATGGAAGAAAAAGTGGACATAAATCCATACTAAGGTGAGATTGATGCATTAAAACAAAATCATTGGTTGCAACAAATAGAATCTTATTTCAGTGTTCACCATATAGATGAAGAACAAAATATATCATTTGCGAGACTAATCAAGTCCCAATTCTACCCTATCGGGTATGTATAGGACGAATGGATCTAGTGGCATACTTTAGGAATAAGAAAGGACATAGCATAAACGAGTACACCATTGAGTTCAAAAACATGGTCATCATGTTGGGTATCTCTCCCAAGAGATGAGATGTACTCCTCAAGTATCTTGGGGGTCTACATAGCCATTTAGGAAATAAATTTATGCTTTTCAATCCAAGGATAGTGGATGAGGCATGTGTACAGGAAAAATATCTAGAAAACATAGGCCATAAGAAAGGTAATCTAAGTGGTTCCAAGAATAAAGAGCACTTGGAAGCCTCCAAGTAGGGAAATAAGAAGTGGAAAGGGGGAAAGGATAAGAATATTATAGTCACTGCACATCAGTGCAAGGTGTTAGCTCCTAGAAAGTCAGTCTCTCAAGTTAGTCATTTCACCAAAGTTTGGTCATGTTAGTTGTATTGGAAGGGTGACTAGTAGTCTTCAAGGTTCACTTAGCCAATATTCTCATATTGAAAAGTGTCTCAATTTGAGTTATCTTAAGCCTAGGAGTGGGTCCTACATCCAATAAGAGTAATTATTCCCCTCAATTGTCATATTTAATCATTATGATACCTTTTCTAAATCAAATCTCCTCACCTCACAAGTTTGTAGTGCAAACTTCCTTTTTTACACTATCTACACTACAAACTCTTCTGTTTTCCACATGGACGAGTTTGGTCAAAGATTATTTATTCTTAAAATTTTTGGGTGATGATTGATGGTCTAGTTTGATGGTCAATGAGATTACATACATTTTGAAATCAAATTATCGAATTACATGGCTTAATGATGTACCTATTATATCATGATCTTATTACTAGCTAAAATTTTTCTCTCGGATTTCTGAATAGAGAATTTTTTCTTTCTTCCTCATCACAAGTGCTAATTTTGGTTCCAGAAGTATACAAAGCATGTATTTGGGGTGTACTTATGAAGGTACAGGTTCAAACTCCTTGTAGAAGTGTGTATTGACATATGAGGATCCTAGCAAGTCATTAATTCACAGTAATCTACGTACCCTACATATTATGTTTTGTTACAACAAGTTTTGATTAGTCAGCAAGTCAATGTTGAGTATGGCTATGTTAGATGGGTTTCCATCATTTTCTAATGGTTAAATATCTATGCATACTATACAATGTTCTGAATGTGTAAAAGAATCTCTTCTCATTAGATATGGACTAATCAACTCTATCTAAAAAGAGAGGTTTGTCTGTATAGTGCCAGTTAAAACTGTGGTTCCAGTTGTCCCTACTTGCTCAAACATCCGAAGTCTTATGAATGGTCATTTGATCTATATTGTGAAAGGAAGATATAAGTGCATTATTACTAAGATGAAGTCTGAGTAATATCAGTAAAGATCAATGAACTACAATAGTATGTGCTTAGTTGAAGTAGCCTTCCAGTTTTCAAGAAAATTTCAAAGAATTTTTGATGTATTTTGGTAAAGACAGTCACCTATAAGAGTTTGTAGTGCCAACAATCTGTTTTCTATACAACACACTGCAAACTTGTCCATCTTAAATGAGTGACAAGCAAAGTTAGATTTGGAATCTTTCTCAGTCAATGAAAGGATGAATCAAGTTCCAACTGTTGATGATGACTTAAGAATACCTCTTTTATCCTATAGCAAGGCCTAGAAGGCAGTCAAAGACCTAGATTTAGATAGGGATTCTAATCCCTTAGAAATAGGATCTCATCCTACTGTTTTGTAACTAGATCAGATCTAATTATAAAAGTAGTTATTATATCCATATTATGAGGATCTCAAGTGAAGATGTAAAGGCTATTTATCCTATGGAAATGATATTGTGAAAGGGAGGGGGTGCAAATTTGAAGACCTTAATAGACTCTTTTGTACAAGAATTGTTTGAAATACATTTTGGAATATAAGAACTTTTCTCTGTATTTGTTCGAATTTATTTTCACATATATCTTTCTATACTTGTGAATGAATCAATGTTCATTTCTCTTTGTTTATACAATGATTGATAAAGTCATTTGTCATTGCATTGATAGACAAGATCACAGGTATTTTTCCTTGTTATAATCAACCTTTCATATGTATTTTTAATTTATATGATCCTGTTGGTATGATAAGCATTATTCATCCATATCAGTCCTTTAAACCATTTGATGAGTACTATTGAGGGCCCTATTTGTCTATATGTATTCATGTGTATCTTGAGTGAGGAAGTTATTGAGTAAATCATTCATTTTATATCCATTTGTATACCTTTACACTGAGTTATTGATTAAGTTACCAAGATCACTTGAGCTACAACCTAGAGTGAATCTTGGAGTGATAACACAAGGATCATAGAAACCATTGTAACCATTGCAATATTGATGGTGACATCAAGGAAAAGTGGTGAAAACTACATCTAGAGTTGAACTCAAAGAATCGCAAGATGGACGCAAAGAAAAAGAATCTTCTAGCCATGAATTTGAGAAATCTTGTTGACAGTAGCTCTGATGTGGATGATAATATTTTCTACACATCAGTGTAGAAGGAGGTGAATATGAGTATCCTTCATCACTAGGAAGAGAAGGATATGACCAAGCTCTTCCACATCAAGATCCAGATCAAGAAGACCAAGATAGATTTCATGTTCAACTTTGGTTCACACACTAATCCCATATCAATGAATTTAGTCAACAATATTGGATTGGAGGTTCATGATAATACTAGCCCAGATCCATTGGGATGAGTAATAAAGGATGTAGAGATCAAGGTACTGAAATAATGTAAGATTAAATTTATTGTAAGTGCTGATTTTATTGATGAAGTTGAATTGGATGTAGTACCCCTTGATGTATGTGGAGTAGTGTTTGGAATTCCCTACATGTATATGAGAGATGAAATATTCATGTGAAGAGCCAACCAATATTGACTAATCAAGGATGGGAATTCCTACATCATCAACATGCATAAAGGAAATTCAAATTTCTCACTGGTAAGTGCCAACCAAGCCAAGAAGTTGATAAGTTCCACTAAGAAATATGTTTTACTTTTTGTAAGATAAAATCATATTGAGGATGCGTAGATAAGGGTAAAGGCATCCCTAGAGGGGTGCACTAAAGAGTAGAAACATTAGTTGGAGGATTTTCTACATGTATACAAAGGAGTGCTCCAAGAGCCTAAAAGGCTACCACCCAAGAGGGAAGTGGAACACAAAATATAGTTATTCCTAGAATCCCCTTCCCGAATATTGGGATGTATAGGAAATCCATTCTGGAAGAGAATGAAGTGAAGAAGAAGTTGTGGCATCTCTTGGATTAGGGTGTGATTCGACCAAGCACCTCACCTTGTGGGTTACCTATCACAATTGTACCATAAAAGAATGGGATTCGACAAATGTGTATTGACTATAGAGCATTGAAAAAGATTACACTAAAAAATCAATAGCCTCTACCCCGAATCAATAATCTGTAGGATTAATTACAGCATGAAAAATATTTCACTAAGTTGAATCTCAAATATAGATACCACCAGGTATGCATCAAGGAAGAAGACATCTGGAAGTCTACCTTCAAGACAAGGAAATATTTGTATGACTGGTTGGTCATGCCATTTGGTTTATGTAATGCACCAACTACATTTTTGAGACCAATGAATGAAGTATTACACCCATATATAGATTCACATGTTATAATCTATTTGGATGATATACTAGTTTATAGTGATACCCGGGAGGAGCATATCTCACATGTCATGCAGGTGTTAGAGACTATGAAGAAGTACCAAGTAATGGGTAACCTCAAGAAATGTGAGTTTGATCAACAATTTTTGGTGTAGCCTCTTACTTTGTACTTTCATTTGAAGAAAAGAGAGTAGAGAAACCACCTTCTAGCTTGGTTTTCTCCCGTATTGGGTTTCCCAGGTTATATCTTGTGTTTTTTTTTGGATGGTGTGTGAATATTTTATTTTATTTTCTCTATTTTTTGCATTTCAACTATTTCATACTTTTTAAAGCAGAAAACCAATAATTAAAGAATCTGAGATCTAAAGGAAATTAACCTTCACAATAAATATTTTAGTATTTTGTTAGATCTGTTGTGACAAATTATCCAATGGAATATCCATAACAATTTACAGGTCAGTTATTGTGTAAAACATGTAAGGAAATTGTTGTACATGCATATCTAATTTTGAAACTATGAATTTGTAATATATTGTGGATAAAGGTTGGATTGGCCTCATATATTGTTAATTGAAGTAAAAAATCCTTGTGGGTAGTGCTAGATGGCCAAGGTAGGCATTTATTTGAAGGCATGGTGTACCTGTGATACATTTAATTATGTATATGGTTTCTTGGGACCATAGAGATGTTATTCTATGCATGCATATTTGCAACACTTCTTATTTGCAATATTTATGCACTTATGCATTTTCATAGAACAATGGGTAAATAGTTTTGGGAAATACCAAAACCATAGAGAAATATCATAGATTTTCCTTTAATGGTGGGAAGGAATGAAGGAAGTTGAAACAAAATAGGTTACATGGAGATTATAACTTAAAAGAAATCAATGGGGTTATTGGAGAGACCTATGTATGCCAAAATCAAGGAGTCCATGCCAAATCAGTTTGAAAGAGGCACATTGAAGACTCAAAAACCAGACGGAAAATTGGAGGGGAACTTCTTGATGGAAATATGGCCATAGTGGAAGGGTACACATGGTACTCCCTGATTCATGTGGGTTTTAAAATTACACACTATATAAAGGGTTGCTTACACCCCATAGTTATTCATACCATAGAAATAGTTCCCAGATTGATAATTGAAGTTAAGAATTGGGAGAAAATGTATGTTACATTATTGTGGGTAGAGGTAATGTAAGGAGGACAAGGAGGACACATAACATTCCATTAATTGTGCAGGTGTAATATTGGCATGATGGGGAATGGAGGTCCTTATGACGCATAATGATCTTGACCATTGATCATAATCTTGATTCATGATAGGATGATATTCTCAGGGAAAGCTTCATGGAGACTTAAAATTATATGGTGGAGGGGTCTATTGGACCCAAAGTGAATCCTAACCATTGATTTTTTAAGATCAAATATGGAGTTCATTCGATGGTAAAGGTTAAATACCTTTTGGTGAATGAAAAAGGAACCATTGGTAGTCCTTTATTGGTCTAGGTCTAAAAGTAGCACACCAATATAGAGGGGGTTTTATAGTCAATAATAATATTGACCATCAATCATTTTCTTGTTATATGGTTGAGGTTAAACCTATCATGTAATAAATTGATTATTAGTGTCTTTGGGGTTAGTGAGAAGAGGAAACTTGGGAATTTACTATTGGTGTGAGTTTTATTCTTGTGCACCAAGGTATGGGGGTCCTTTGGACATAAGAAAACAATAGCCATCAATTAGATTTGCAATGCATGATGGGGAATGAAACTATAGTAAATAATATGGGGACTTACCTTATGGAACTTCCCTCATATCCAATTACATGTTGAGACATGGAAAGTGCCATGGGGCCAATAAATCCCAAGCGCAAAGAAAATAAAATGTAAAGGGAAAAAAGAAAAGGAAAAGGAAGAAGGAAAGAACAAAAAATATAGAATAAAGGAAAGGAAATAAATGAATGATTGGGGAAATAAATAAGAGAATGGAAAGGGAAAAATAAAAGCAAGGAAAACGTGTAGACATGATGGATTTCATGTGGTTTTAAAATTGCATGTTAATTGAATTGATTTCATAGTCAAGGAAGGGAGGTAGGTGTTTATATGTGAAATTTGATCCCAAAAGCACAAGGATTGTGTAATTTTAATGCTAGTGGTCATTAGGATTGGCTATGATTCATCCTATCAAAAATACCTATTTGATCTTAAAATAATAAATACTTTATTTGATCCTACTTCCCCAAAACATGACAAATGTGTACATTGATTCCAAAATCATGATGGATCTGACATTTGGATGAATCTTCATGGCATATAGTATTGGCAAGGGTTCATCTTAGCACAAGTAATTCTTTGTTCCCAAGTACCTATGTATTTTGATTTTGGAGTAAGAAGTTTATTTGAATATGATATTGGATAATCTAGTTACTAGTTAATGTAACTTTACATGATTTTCCACCCAAGAATGATGGCATATTATGTTAGGGTGAATTATAGTAGCCACTAGGATTGTGTAGGATTCATCCAAGAACAAATATCTATTTTGATTTGAAATGAATCCTAAATGTAACATCACAAGATTTTCCACCCAAGCATGACAACATATTATGCTAGGATGAAGCTTAGAGCCACTAAGATTTCCTAGGATTCATCTAGGCACAAGCACCTATTTTGATTTGAAATGAATCCTAAATACCCCTCATTCAAACTTTGCAAAATTATTTTTTTCCTAAGTTTAAAATCAATAATCAACTTGAAGAGAAAAGGCCAAAAGCCATTCAGAAGGTGAAACAAGTCACTTTTATGGTTGGTATTCTAAGGAAACTCTATAAGAAAAGAGGGCCCTGTTTCATGAAGGGGGATAACAAACCAAGAGAGAACTGGATATTCAAAAGAAAAAGGGTAGTAGTAGAAGAAGATGACTCAAATATGAAATCTACTTGAATATTAGAGGATGAAGAATCCATTGAGTATATCCATGCATAAGTAGAAAATTATCCTTGGCCAAAGCCATTAGAAAATATTACTAGTGAGAAAGGATGCATCTGAATCTCTATCGAGAGTGCATAGCTCAACCTATATAATAATTTAATGAGAAAGAGGTTTCTGGCATAAAAATATTATGTGTCTCATGGTGTTTAATGGCTATTTAAACTTGTTATAGTTTCTATTTTTTAATCTATTATTGCATTTTGTGCAAACCATAAGAAATATTTTTGAGTTTCATTGAATTCCTGGTTCTTTTTACTGTTTTAAATGATAGCTTGAGCATTGGAGTAAATTAAGTGTATCACTCATTCATTGTTTAACCACATTCTACAACCAATCCTATGATTTCTTTTTTGTTGGGTGTTCATTATTGGTTATGGTTTGTATGAGTACAAAACATTTCAATTGGTTTTGGTACCATATGCTACAACACTAAATTTGAGTTTTTTATTCAATGGTTTTTTAATCAACTATGTATTTCACCCATAGCTATACGCCTAGGTCAAGTAGACACCTATAATAATTTTGTTTTGTCTTCTATGTCAATGTATTTGAATATTGGGCATTCTATTTAATAGAAATTAAACTTATTTAAGTGGTTAATTAAATGCTGAATATAAGTGAATTATACACTCTGTTTGACTCACTTTCCAAACATATATTGTTGTTTAACTTTAATGGCCCACTCTTTTAAATCAATGTTGGTGAGAAGTATCACCTATAGAAATGCATTTGATTCTTTTTGGAATGAATTTTGTTAATGGGAATTAGGAATTCATATATATTCCATCACCCTCATGCCTTCAAGGGTTGATTTTCACTTGCATGCATTAAAATCTCTATCCAATGCTATTTTTTTTGTATTTATTCTTTTTTTGAGTGTTGTGTAAACATGCCAAAATAAATAATCCCACCTATAACCATGTGTACATGAATGTATTTTGTAATAGATAATTACCAATCAACTAAATCCTAGCCATTTATCTTTGATTGGATTATTGGCTAGAGTAAACAACTCACATTCCATATAACCTTTTCTTCTTTCTTAGTGATGTCACATACTCTCTATTCAAATCATGGGAATTCACTTACAACCATTATGATGGCCGTTCAAATTCCCTCAAACAAAGGAAGAAGGGAAATCCATCAATTTATCAGAGAGCACTCAACATAGTGAACAATTGAAGGAATGAACACATTTATTGTTGTTTTATGTGTTGTCCCCAAAAGTTATAGAATGTTGTATAATTGACATTGTTGTTGAGCTATACTGCTATGTAAGCACTTGCACACAATAGAGGATTTTATTTCCTTTTGGTTTTAAATCTAAGTTCACATAAATATATTTATTAAAGAGTCTTTGTGCTAGGCTTGAACTATTGACATCAACAAGATTTGTTATTGGGATGGTAATTAAAATAGAGTTATGTTCATTTAATCATCCCTGACACCATGCACAAACTAGTCAAGCCTTGAAGCTAGTATAGAAATAGAGCTCTATAAAATATTGAATTTGAATCCCCATAAACTGTAATGCAATTGTGTAACTACAGATTAGGCTGGTGAGCCGTATTGAATTAATATGGACAAGGGCCAAGCAATGTGATATGTAAGCATAACATTGTTATTTTTAATAAATAAAGTGTGATGCTAGCTGCTAGGGGACATGGATAGAGATGGGGGAAGAGTAATACACAATATAGGAGGGGTTTAGGAAAAAGGGTTTTTAATCCATGAGTTTAATTCCAAAAATATTTTTCCCTTTTTTAATGCTTTGAGTGAACCTTCTCACCCTTGAGTGCGGAAGATCCCAATCATTGAATATTTGTAAGAGGGTGGGTGTAATTAGTCACATCCCATAGTTATTAAGAGATAAATTGAAGTATAGTCAGTTTGGGGAAAAGTGTGGGTCAAGGAAACAACAAAGAGGAGGAAATTCATATGGGTAGAACAACAATTTGGATAGTCATGTTTTTTGGCATGAACAACAAGAAGAGGAGAACAAGAGAAACGATGGAGGAAAAATTTTGGAGTGCTTTTGGAGCTTAAGAATGAAGAAGCAAGTTGTTAGGATTGAAGAATGAACTCCTATATGGGAGTTGCACTGCTTAAGAATTAGGCTGTGAGGCTTAAAGAGAGAAACATTGTTTCAGAAGCACTGTAGAAGTAAGTCGATACTGCTTATTTTCCCTAGTGATTTTCCTAGCAGGGAGTTTCCCTTGGGATCCTAGTAAGTGATGTTCCTGGTCACTTGTGCTAGAGACCCTATTAAAAATGGTGTAGCCTAACATACTTAGAGAAATGAAGGGGGAACATTGGGAATGGTATATCCCAATGGACAAAGAGTAGTGAAGGCGTATAATCACTGGGTTGTGCATGTGTGTGGAAGAGAGATGGTGGAAATCGAGATAGGTGTAGGAAGAGCTAATGGGTTGTGGGATTTTGTTGAGCTATGAGTGGACAATGAGATTCACCCTCTTTTGTGGATTCCTAGCCCCAAATTGGGGGTTAATTTCTATTCATATTTGGAACAACAAGTCTATGGTTGGATGGGGCATGTGTCTCAAACAACTAGTTGCACAACTATTCTAAAAAGATAAGTGTTTATCTGGACCTATGTTACATTTATGGTTTATTCCACTATGTAATAATTTTGTATATAAGGATGATTTTATATGATTCTACTATGGAAACATTTCCATTTCATAAAGGTGAAACCTCCCTTGAATCAATAATCTTTTGATCCAATATAGAAGGTAACAAATGGTTCCATACTTTCCCCTTAAATCTATTCTATATGATCACAAACAAAACAAGAATGGAAGATGAGTGAATGAGATAGATGACCTACCTACTTTCCATTGTTTTTCCTTGCTTCTCCAACCCTTTATCTTGATGTCAAAGCTCTTGGTGCAAGAAAATTCCTACAAGGAACAAAGAAATACTCATTTCTTCCACAATATACTGTTAAGAAAAATAGATCTATATATATCGAACTAGACAAAAATAGACATGCATGTAGTGAACAACATAAGTATGAGGGGAATAGGCCAAGTTTATATATTATATGGAAAGCAATAAATAGTGAATCATTTACAACCTTGATGTTGATGTTGCAGTAGATCCCCCAAGCTCTCCTTTCCAACCCTTTGAATGTTACAATATCATAAGTACGATACTTCTAAAATTCTTCCTCCCTTCACCCAAGAATGTCCTCCATTATATAGGATTTGAGGCATAACAAGAATAGGATATTTTTAAGGAGAGGGTGTGATCAAATTAGGATTTGGTTGAAAAAACAAGATTGACCTTACCTCGAATAAATGGTAGCTTGAACCAATACCTTAACCAACTAAAATCTCTGGAAAACAACCTCTCAAAACAATGAATAATGGTTACAACTACTTTGTTTCCCCCCTAGAACTGAACACAGGGTGAGATTATCACTCCTCTATAATTGGGAAAGGAGTGATGATAATGGTTCATCCTCCTCTCCATGTGGGTAGGGAGGCGATGAAGCTAAAAAGGGGCCAAAAACACAAGGTGAAAGATAGTATTTTTACCTCCAAATGATAGTTTTCCCTTCCAACATGTCTAGGGATTATGAAAAAAACTCCCACATGGTGATAAAATTATGACACTTAAGTGTGACACTTGGTAAAGTGTGACACCTGGTAAAGTGAAACACCTGGTAGTGAGACAAATAGGTGTGTAATAGATTCCCCCTAAATCTTTAGGTCAGAAGAGAAACTAATGGCTGAAACACTTTACAAAAATATGTTTGTAAGGGTGCTGGGATAAGAGAGTTAGGTAGAAGATGAAAAAAAAATCAAACAATATTTACGTATCATCCCTGAGGTAGGCATACCCATGCTTAGAATAAACTGACTCAAATAATCATCGTCGACCAATACACTGCAGATCCATGAAAACACTGACTAAGGATATGGACACCAAAGATAAAATGTGGATCCATACCTCCATGCTGTAATCAGGTCATAGCCACAAAATAATACACAATGGAGATATGATATGAAAAAAACATAGCTATGGACCAATACAAAGTGGATCTCTGTGACATCATATATATTAGTGAGATATCCAACATGATGGTCATACTGGAGTCTTCTAAGTACTCAAATAATCTTCATTGCAACCTGGGTGAGGCACGTAACAGAAGTGGGTGCCTAAGTATTTCCCAGGGTCTTCATCCTGATCTCAAAATGGTATGATTATAGCCACGTGAATAAATGTGCTGATGTTGAACATGGTGGAAATCACTTGATTATCTCTCATTGATGTAGACCATTAACAAGTGAGAGGGAAATCACTAATAATGAAAATGATTCCCAAGGTACCCTAGTACATTCCAACGAATGTGAATAAATGAGATGTAGTTGAACATTGATGGAATAATTAGATCAAAGGCCAATTATGTAAGCCTACTATCGAAAGTGAGGAGATCTGCCATTGGGGCATGCAGGTTCCAAGGTACTAACTGGTTTCTAAGTCTGATTCCTGGATAATGTGTTGAATTCGACTGGAACAAACTTTTCAAAAGAGTGCCATGATGTGTCCCCCATCATTGACACGAAAATGACACAGTAAAGTGATGTTAGATAATGTATCAAATGAGAACAAATTGACATGAGAATGAAGGTTGGTAATATTGCATAGTGGTTTATTTGGGTTGAAACTTCCCTTGAAGATTCTTAGGCATGATAAATTACTTGGAAACATTGACTCGATGAAAGATAGACAAAAACATAGTGCGATAATAACTAGGGAACTCTTCGAGTGGGTTGAAGGAGTATAATGAATCATAGGATTGATCTCAGAGACAAGAAAAATATCCAACTGTAAGACAAGATGAAAACAGGTGCTATGTTCAAGGGGACAAAAATAATTTTTCATAATGATTTCCAAAAAATTGACCCACTTCCCTGAAATTTTCCCCCACCATGAACGACGAGTACCTATTTTGTTTTTAAAGAACTTGAGGAGGATAAAAGATTCTCAATATAGCTCATCTTCGATGAGTCCCTCATCACATGTTTAACGAACCTAAAGAATGAGGGGTTTGATCCCATGTGGGTCCTTCAATGTATAATTTTATGAGCCCATAGAAGGGAAAATCAATGGTATTTTCATGTTTAAAGAGTCTAAAAATAACTTAAAGGAGACTCCAAGGGTGTTATTTTTCATAAATTTAGTCCCCTGAGGTCGAAAAAGTATAAAAAAATACAAGAGAGAACTCTTCTAGCCAAGGTTGACTAGAGTATTCATTTTTCTTAATTAGTCCATCTGGTTTGAAAAAGAGTTAAACTTACACTGAATAGAACCCCTTTCAAATTCTTTTTATGAGTGTGAAAGGAAACAATCTTGCTCGACAATCTTTTCATGTTTAGAGAGTTTGAAAAGAGCTTAAAGGAGACTACAAAGAGTTACTTTTTCATATAGTTTTTACGATCCTGAAAAGGTGATAACAATATACTTGGTAACTCATTCTCATGTATTTACAAGCATGAGAAAGAACAAAGACTAAGTTCATCTAGAGAGAATGAGTGGCATGCAACTAAGTTCCAATGACTGGAACTACTCCTAAGCAATCACTAGGATAGGGCATAGAAAGTAGGAAAGGAAAGCAAGGATCACTCACAAAAACATGTCTCTTTAGAGGGTAACTGTAAAGTGGGAGCAATGTGATGTGAATGACTAGCGTCAGGAATAATTGCAATGACCATAAGCAAGCAAGATGAAAAATAACAACAAAGTAGTATCAATAACAACCATTACGATGTCTTCTTCATTTTTTAATGAGCTTGAAATAGAGAATGAACCATGCTCGAAGTGTTTGCTTCTTTTTTAATGAGCTTGAAACAAAGAATGAAACTATGCTTGGGATTTGTTTAATTTTTTAACGAGTTTGAAACCAAAAATGAACTATGCTTGGAATGATACCCATTAATGCGTTTCTTCCCAATGTTATGTCTAGAGGCTGGTACTTTGAGTGATACCCATTGGAGGGTTTTTTCCCAACACAATGTATAGAGGTTGGTAATTCCCCCCCAACATGATCAGTAGAAGCTAGTGACTTAACTCCAACATGATGTCCAGAGGCTAGAGAAATGACCCCCAATCTTTGTTTCATCTGCTGACTCTTCTTCTACACCCAATTAGACTCATGGATACTAATAGGACATTCAACAGAGAGGGAGGAAGAAATAGGATCAACTGACACAGGTGGAGGAAATGAAGGTTCAAGTACTAGATCTAGTGGAATGCTCGACTCAATTGGAGGGGCTTCTGTTTCATTTTTTAACTATCTTGACACAGACAATGAATTATTCTCATGGTTATCTATTTCATTTTTTAATGATATTGACACAAAAAGTGAACTATGCTCATGAACCTTGACCATGGCTTCCAAGAGGTCTTCATTGGACATAAGAGAAATGCTTTGGAAAGAATTTATGTGAAGAGACTCAATAGGGGTAATGGGGGAAATATCAGGCTCCAAAACCCCCATTGAAGCGTTCACCATCTCAACTACTAGATCTGAGTCTAAATAAGTCAAGCATAATGTGAGAGGCTCCTTCTCATTAGAAGTTGAAGGAACGAGACATGATACCACATAATTAACTTGTGGTGGGAGGGATATCACTTTCATATAAGGAACATTTAGGGAAGTCGGATGGTCGATAGTCAGATCAGGACTAACAAATGAAAGATGGTCAATGGTCACAATGTTTCCATTATGAGGGAAATGCATCACTCGAACGAGTGTGGACATAAAAAGTTTCATAGCATAGCATAGTCCCTCCCAAGGATTAAATTAAATTCCAAGGGGCCTTGGAATACCATAACATTGATAGAGACAATGTTTCCTCCTAAGGTGATGGGAAACTGAGGAAGGATCCCTAAAGGTTCACTATATATTCTATTAAAATCCAACAGATGATGGGTAACCTCTTGCCTATTCCAGGAAGGAAGGTGAGGCTCTGCCTGCCTATTCCAATAAAAGGAAATTACCTCATTACTTGGAGGGGGTTCCATTGAAACAAGTGAAATTCCCTCTTTTCCAGAGGAATCTAAAGTGACAAGAAAAAAATGAGTGGTATCCACTTCACTCTCCAAGGGAAGAGTGGGATCGATCGACGATTGAATTGGAATGACCACTTCATCAACCAACAATTGGTTGGAAGAAGACTCATGGGACGCAACTGGAGGTTGTTTATGGGAATCAAAAATGTCTTTCAACAATTGTGAAGCTTCATCCATATGAACGAAATGGTAAGTGAGGTGAATTTCCCTGCATAACCGGCAAGGAATCCTGACTTTATCCTTTTTTCCCCAAACCTTATGATCACTAGTTGATGGGTCATCACCAACATGATTTGCAGTGGATGGTAACATGAGTTGTTGAGACCCTGTGGACCACAATCATAAGACCTTGGGAATATCATGGAAATGGTTAAGAAGATGATCACCCTTATAAATATTGTAAGGGAATTTGGGCTTGCGACCTATGTTGGAACGCTTTCCAACATTATCAACACTCACAAAAAATGGCTGGTTGATTTCTCCCTTTATTATTTTGATTATTCTTGTTCTTCTTGTTCTTAGCCTCCTAGTTACTAGCATCAAGGATTTCACCAGGTGAGCAAGAAGAAAGGGAAGAAGACATGACGGGTGAACAAGGTAAAGGGTAAACAAGAGGTTGGTGTTCTTGAGGTGGAGAGATTTATTTGGAAACAACAGGGGCATTTGGGACCACATGAGTGGAAAACAACCATACTAGTAACCTCATAGTGAACCTAAGAAGAGTCAATGTAGTGATGTAGGGAGGACCAATGTTTCCAAAACAAGGAAAAGCATAAGGTTCCCTGTGAAAAGGGGTCCCTTGGTTGGTAACCTCAGGAACTGTTTCCATGGACACAAATTCAACCTAGGGTCTGATTAACGTCAAAGAGTATACACTACCAAATTCCCTACAAGATAAGAGAAAGTAAATAACTCCCTTATGATAGGGAGAAAATAACTAAGGATCTTCCGTGTACGAGAGGTGAGGCCATCAACGAAGAAATGAGAAACAATTACGATAACCTTCATGCAAAAATCCCCCAACGTGCAAGTAAGATCCTTCAGGAAAATACCCTCCCGGATCACTGAAGCGGAGATTGAACATTTGTTTCAGGTACCACAAGGAACCTTCCTTGCATTCACTTGTGTGGAGTTCTAGGAGAGGTTACTATGTTTACCAATGTATAATGAA
>JZKD02S0203970.1:44685-68210 GCA_000966675.3 Picea glauca
GACTAGAAAATGGGAATGGGAATGCCAGACACAAATCCATGGCCCAAAACTAAGAAGAAGTGGTGTCACGCCGAGGACACTCCACTCTTGAAAGCCCCAAACTTGCAATAGTCCCACTAGGAAAATGGAAGAGGGTAAATCTCAACTGATCTCTTCGCTTGAACTCATGTTTGACTCATATGTGAGAGGATCTTTCCCGACTAACTTTAATTGCTACTATTGGATTTTACACTCTCTAGTATTATATAGTCTTGTTCCTATGGCCTTGAAGAGTTAACTCTCCGCCCTACTATCAAGGCCCTAATACCATATACTTGTTGGTTTTCTATCAAAGAAAAAGAAAAGTCTAATTGATTTTATATTATGTGCCTCATTCCTCTTAATGTTTGTTTTTTACTCAATAGGGTAAGCGGAAGTGGACTATATGGTGTTATGAATTGACTCTAAACTGTGCACAAAAATGAAATGCAATGATTTTGTTTTCAATGAATGATATCTATGGTAAAGAGGAGAGTCTTTTTATTTCCTAGATGCATATTCCAATGCAATTTACTTCTCTCTAAAGTGAAAGCTTGATCATGCCCCTCTAGAATGCAATACTTTCTTTTGTTTGTTTTTGAAATGAAATGAAATAAATTCAAATGCAACTCTTTTTTTCTTCCTCACTTTGAAACAAAATTAAATAATTCAATGATGGTGCAAAGGATCACAAATCAAAAATACACAAATAAAACATGCACTCAAAAAGTTGACAAGAACCCAAAGAATTCAAATGCAAGAATGCCTCCAACACACGTTCAAACAAGAACCCAAAAATGTAAAGTAAAGGAAAACCACCTTTTGAAACCTCAAAATTCAAGCAGAAAAGATCAAATATCAATGCAAAGTTGCAGAAAGGCCTAAGAGTTCAAGAGTGCACTCAAGGGATCAAAATTTCTCCCAAGAGGATAAGAAAGAGAAAGTCAACAACGAGGCTTAATGCAACACATGCAATCCCTAAATCAATGAAAATGACTCCAAAAGAAAACAAGTAAAATACCTACAACGCCTTGGAATCAAGGTGAAAAAAATTTGAATGCCTACAACTCATAAGGATGAAACTATTGATGGCATCGAATTGGATGAAGGATTGGGTTAACTTAGGAAAATCATGTACACTTAAAAATTTGATAGGGGATGGAAACTCGAAAGAGGTAAAAAAAAATATGATAATCACTAAATTTTAATCAATCAAACCCAGAATCATGCATGAACGAATCTGATATAAGGTTATGAGACAAGAATCTGAAAGAAAAGAAGCAAGGAAAGATCAAAATCCAATCAAAGATAGGATTATCGCTCCTGTAACACTACAGATAGGAAAATATCCCCAAGACCTTTATAGGGAGTGATACTTAGGGTTTCATTTCTCCCCAAGACACTGACAGGGAGTGATAATTAGGATGTTATTGCCCTGCGTTCCCTTATACAGGGGTGATGAAGTCTAGAAAGTGGTGAAAAGAAACAAACCTCGCCCATATCTGAGAAAGGGTCAATTTTTTGACTCAGTAAGTTTCCCAATGATGATGAGGGAAGGGGATAATTCAAAGAAGATGCATACAATCCAAAAATTTCAAGCAACAAACAAAAATTCAAAGGATTAGAAAACACTAAGGAAATATTAAAATGAATGATCCCTAGTGGAGTCGCCAATTTCTGTTGTGGAAAAGTTTCCTCTGTGGACAGGTGAAGCCCCCCTTGGATCAATACTCCTTTGGTCCAAGACAGAAGGTGACAAATGGTTACCTACTTTCCCCTTAAATCTATTCTATATGCTCATAGAAAAAACAACAATGGAATATGAGAGAATGAGATAGGTGACCGACCTCCTTTCCATCGGTTTTCCTCACTGCTCCAACCCTTGATATTGATGTCCAATTTCTTGGTGCAAGAGAAGTATTGCAAGAAACAAAGCAATACTCCTTTCTTCCACAATATATTTTTAATAAAAATAGATTTATCTATATCAAACTAGACAAAAATAGACATGCATGTAGTGAACAACATAAGAATGAGGTGAATAGGAAAAGTTATATATTATATGAAAACAAATAAATAGTGAAGCATTTACAACCTTGATGTTGATGTTGTAGTAGCTACCCTGAGATCTCCTTTCGAAACCTTTGAATGTCACAAGATTAGATGTATGATACTTCTAAAATTCTTCCTCCCTTCACCCAAGAATGGCCTCCATTATATAGGAGTTTAGGCATAACAACCATATGATAGTTTTGAGGAGAGGATGTGATTAAATGAGAATTTGGATGAACAAACAAGATTTACCTTTCCTTGAATAAAGGGTATCTCAAACCAATCCCTTAACCAACTGAAATCTCTTGAAAACAACCTCTCAAAATAAGGCATAATGGTTGCAACTACTTCATCACCTCCCTATAACTGAACACAGGGAGAGATTATCGCTCCCCTATAACTAGGCAAGGAACAATGATAATGGCTCATCCTCCTCTCCATATGGGCAGGGAGGAAATGAAGCTAAAAAAAGGCCAAAAACTCAAGGTGAAAGACAGTATTTCGATATTTAAATGATAGGTTTCCCTTCCAACATGTCTATGGATTATGACAAACACTCCCACATGGTGATAAAATTATGACACTTAAGTGCAAAACTTAAGTGAAGCACTTGGTAGTGAAATAAATAGGTGTGTAACATACGCGCATATACGGAAGATGACCACTTTCGAATATGTGCATGTATATGGAAGTGGCCCGCTTGCATATATGCACATATACAAAAGTAAGTGCATATACGGAAGTGGTCAGCTTCTGTATATGTGCATATATAGAAGTGACCGACTTTTGTATATGCACATATACGAAAGTCGGCCACTTCTATGTATGCACATATATGAAAGTGTTTGACTTCCATATATGCGCATATATGGAATTCAACCACTTTTGTGTATGAGCATATACGGAAGGTGGCTTCTGTATATGCTCATTTATGGAAGTGGTCGACTTCCACATATGCGCATATATGGAAGTGGTCGACTTCCACACATGCGCATATATGGAAGTGGCCATATTTTGTATATGCACATATATGGAAGTGGTTGGCTTCCATAAATGCACATATAATAAAGGTGGCTTCCTTATATGGGCATATACGGAAGTGGTTGGCTCCCGTATATGCGCACATATGGAAGTGACCGACTTTCTATATATGTGCATATATGGAAGTGGTCAACTTCCCTATATACACATATATGGAATCTGACCACTTCCATATATGAGAATATACGAAAGGTGGCTTCTGTACATGCTCATTTATGGAAGTGGTCGACTTCCGTATATGCACATATAAAAAAGTGGTCATATTCCATATATGCACATATACGGAAGTGGATGGACTTTGTATATGCGGATATATAAAAGGTGGCTTTCATGTATGTGCATATACGGAAGTGTCAAACTTTTGTATATCCGCATATATGGAAGTGGTCAACTTTCGTATATGCACATATATGAAATTTGGCCACTTTCGTATATGCACATATATAGAAGCTGACCACTTCTGTATATGTGCATATATGGAAGTGGTCAGCTTCCGTATATGTGCATATATGTAAATCAACCACTTTCGTATATGTGCATATATGGAAGGTGGCTTATGTATATGGATCATATATGGAAGCTGACCACTTTCATATATGGAAGTGTATGGAAGTGGTCGACTTATGTATATGCACATATACGAAATTGATTGGCTTTTGTATATGTGCATATACAGAAGTGGCTAGATTTTGTATATGAGTACTTATGAAAGGTGGCTTTCGTATATGTGCATATACATAAGTGATTGGCTTCCATATATGCACATATATGGAAGTGGCCAACTTCAATATATGTGCATATACGGAAGCCAACTTCTGTATATGTGCATATATGGAAGTCGATGCATATATAGAAGCCACCTTTTGTATATGTGCATATAAAGAAGTGGTCATATTTCTTATATGTGCATATATAAAACTTGGACACTTCCGTATATACACATATACAGAAGTGGCTGAATTTCGTATATGTGAATATATGGAAGTCGAACGACTTCTATATATGCGCATATACAAAAGTTGTCCACTTCCATATATAAATAAGTCGACTACTTCCGTATATGAGCATATATAGAAGGTGGCTTACATATATGCACATTTACAAAAGTGGTCGACTTCCATATATGCGTATATAAGGAACTGGTTGACTTTCGTATATGCACATATACAAAATGGTTGGATTCCGTATATGCACATATATGGAAGTTGATCAATTATGTATATGTGTATTTACAAAAGTGGCCGACTTACATATATGTGCATATACATAAGTGGTTGTCTTTTGTATATGCACATATATGAAAGTGGTCGGATTCCATATATGAACATATACGAAAGTGGTCGGCTTCCGTATATGCACATATATGAAAGGTGTCTTATGTATATTTTCATATATGGAAGTGGTTGGATTTCATTTGTGCACATATACAAAATGCGTCCAGCTTCCATATATGTGCATATATGAAATTTGGCCACTTTCGTATATGTGCATATACGAAATGGGTCGGATTCCGTATATGCGCTTGTATGGAAACCTACAATTTATGTATATGCGCATATATAGAAGGTGGCTTCCATATATGTATTGAAGTCAATTGTTTTTTTGAATATATCATAGACTAGAGATTACTATATTCAGATCTATGCCTTCTTTAATTCTTACTCCTTAATAGATCATATCATTGCAATCTCCCATTGGTTATTTGATCTTGACCTATGACTTCTTGAAAGGCCTACTCCTTGACAGATACATGATCTACTATCTTTATTAGCCATTACCATCCAATCTGTTTTGGTTTCTTAGGCCTACTCGTTAGCACATAAAAATGTTTTGGCATCAATGGCACAAAAAGAAAGTTTCAAATTCAACCACTAAGATTACTCCAGAACAACTTCTCTAATTGAATCATGACAATTTGTAGACAATAATGCAAGGTATTTATCATATGATGAGGCCCTCATTAGTGGATCCACCCACTTTTCACATTGATCCAAATATGGCCTTTCAAAAATTTGGAGGTGACATGGATGAAGATTGTGTGGATTCTTGGATCCATAGACTTTCTATGTATTTCTCCTCCTAACCAACTATGTTTGAGTCGAAGAAACTTGAGTTGGAACCCATGACTTTGGAGGGGTTAGTGATTGAATGGTGGCAACATATATTGGAGAAATCCACATTATACATTGGTCTAGGGTATTAGCATGTCAGTGATGCTATTAATCTTATGTACTCTAAATCGTCAGAGAAACTCTGGCCTAATATCTGGTTGTTGGGATATATATGTTGTTGGATGGAGGATGCATGCATGGCATGCAATGATGGCAAGCTTTATTTGATGCATGAGATAAATATTAGTAAGCTTACATTGGGAACCATACACTAAGTTAACAATTGACTTAATACATGGTGGATAATTCTTTCCCTAATCTAAATATCTTTTCTTATTTGTATCAAAAAAGCCAAAATAAAGGATAAAATAAATATAAAATAAAGTCTTCTGACAAAGCTAAAAAAATACTTGGTAATAGTGCAACAACTCATTTATTTTTTATGAATGAAAAAATGAGTGGACTATATACCATACAATTCATATAAGCATTGTAAGAAAATTAACACCACTCCATTCATGTTCTTCCAAAATTACTTTCATTGTATACTTTTTATTTTATAAAAGTAAAATGTCTTTTACTTTCTCATTATGGTTTTTTATTAGATATAAAAATTATTTATGGATAATATATTTTAAGCAACTTGTGTTATGGGTTCTTTTCCTAGTTTCAAAAATTATTTTCTTATTGTGATTATTTTTTCTATAGGTAAAATATTTAAATAAAAATGCTTCCAAAAAAGATGGGTCAATTAATTATGGACAAATTTTATGGATATTCTACAATGTCAAAAACTTCTAATGTTGAACATGTTTCATATATACCCAATTTGAATGTTGAACCTAATGAAGACATGGATGAAGACATTGTCAATGGTTTAGAAATTATTGGTCGTGAAAAGGAAGGATGAGATGGTGGATCTAGTAGTTTGAGGAGAAAGAAGACCTCCTCAAAATGTGAATTTTGAGAAGAGTGGAAGAGAAAAACATCTTTTGTTGTATAGTATCAATGTTGTAGATGGAAAGACTCGTATGAAGTGCAAACTTTGTAAGAAATACAAGGCTCAATGTCCATGGCGTGTTGTAAATTTATGTAATACAATTCAATATGATGTTGTGACAACTCATTCAAAATATTCTATTCATCAAACATTAGTTCAAAATTTTTTTGTATGAAACTGACTGGTTGGCAAAGCCCATTACAAAGCACATAGTGACTATAAATCAGAGAAATAAGGAAAGGATGATAACCACCATGAAATTAGCATGTATTATTGCACAAAAGGATATTGCAATTTCTACTTATCAATATGGAGCTCATAAAATCTTCTAATATAAATGACACACATATAACTATGGTTCCCATGGAAGAGAATTACATCTGTGAAAATAAAGCTAGATTGTGTGGAGGAAACCACCCAAAAATATGTGCATATACAACTGTTGCACATGTAGGGAAAGATAAAATTTTATTTCCACATCTAAGTCTCAAAATAAAGAAAATATATCCAATCCAAAAGCTATGAGGACATATTTTGTTGTATGACATTGTTTATCTAACATGTACATATATTAATGTAGTGAATATTTGAGATAGCCAACTTATTTGAATATACCACTAAGATTCTAGAGTTATAATAATGTCTATATCCATAAGCTCAGAGAGGTGTTTGATCTCCTATAAGAAGGGCACCATTTCTATCATTTTCATTTTCATTTTCATGAACTTCAACAAAACGTTGTGTTAGTGTTGCTAAATGTTGTTACTACCTTTTTCATTATAGAATTACAAAACCTATAAATAAAACATGTAAATGTCCTTAGTTTATCCTCAACAATAGATTTTTAATTACATTTATATATTTAAAACAAAACTTAAATTGTAAGATTACAACATTACACATTGTCTGAAAGTACACCACCATGGAAATTGTGAGTAATATGTTTTATTATATAAAATGTTTAAAGATCACAATGAAGAGAATAGGGCATCCCATTATGTATTAATTACACTATTTTATTTATTTAGAGAATTGTATTCCTTCTTTCACAGTCCCATCCTTCTCCATTGCTCAAATCGAATGGACCTAGTGTACCCTGTTATGAAAACCATAAACACATATACATCAATCCAAAAGAAGCAACAATGATAGTTAAATTACACACCATCCAAATTAAATGATCATAAGGTATATCCATGGAAACCCAATATGGGAGAAAACCCAGCTAGAAGGTGAGGCCTATGCTTTACTCATTTTCCTTTTGTTATGAATAAAAAGCTAAAAGAAAGGGGCACTCACTATGGAGTTTCCTTTGACACTATGGCCTATATGGATGCTATATAATATTGTCCTCCTTTGTTATTCTCTCAAAATACCACTCCTAGCTACTTTTATCAATTATGGAACAAGTACCATGCTAAAGAATAGAACCCCTTTCTCCTTCTAGCAACCCAATATTTAACATAGCTTGATAGTCGTCTAAGGTTCGGGTTTTTGCATCCTCAACCCTCAATTATTGATAAGGCTTGGACCTTCTAAAATATTCTTTTAAGTCAATGCATGGGCATCCTCATATGTGTGGGTAATGGGGGCTGATGTGGCATCCACTCATAACATGGTGGTCAACAAGGAATGTCAACTTGTGGGAGGCATAAATTTCACATACGATCTCTGATTGAGGTGATGTTGATATACACACCAAAAATATCACAAATTTTGCACTTAATTTTTTGGCTCAAAGGATCCTTGTCATCAATCCTATAAACAATCAAGAACATCTCAAGGACTAACATCCTTAACTAGAGACATTGCCAAGGAAAAACTTTTGGAGCGATCTTCCTTGGGAGATGATAAAGATTAGAGTTGCTTCTTTAAGGTGAAAAAGATCCAGACATTTAGTTTTTCATAATCCTTCTGGTGACTCCACATTGGAAAATATGGAATCAGTGAGAAAAAACACCAAAGTGAATAAAGATCCTTCATGTATACCAAATATACCATATCCATAAAAAATTGTCTCCTGGAGAAACATCTGTGAAACACTTCAAAATGGAGGTAACCCTAATCTTGAAACTTTTCCTTCTGCTAGTTTAGAATTGAGTAGAATTGATAAGATACCACGCACATATCCATAGGGTTATCCATTTTCAAATATTTCTATGAAACCTTTGATTTATCTCTAGGATTCCCCTATAACTTTTTATGAGTCACCCACTAGTTCATATTGACCTTTCTTGAAAAATCTAAGATCACCTTTTTCAACAGAAGCTAGTAATATAATTGTTAAATACTTAATGGATGGGAAAGGAGGAGGAAATAAAAACCCACCACCACCTCCACCACCTATAAATCCATGGGTGGAAGATAGCTATGGGCCTTTAGATATTCCTACTAACCCCCATGATTTTCCATACAATCACCTTAACTTGATGCCAAAATATGATGGTGAAAAAAAACAAAACGCTGAAGGGCATATGGCATCCTTCCAAGATTTCATAGATAATATTTTTGTAGAGCATGATGACATTTTTACAAGATTATTTGTGCAAACCCATTGGAGGAATGGGCTTGCAAGGCCCATTTTAGTGGCAGGTCCTAGTTTGGAAAATTGGGGTTTGGAACCTTCCAAGGCCATTTTGAGGCATTAAATGGATTTTTTTGGGGTTACAACATCCAAAAATTTCATCCATGCCCTCGATGTTGATATACACACCAATAATTTATGCCATACGAGTTTATATCTCCTACTGTAATTTTAGGGCCTCAGAAAAAAAGTAAATATCTCCTGCTGTAATTACAACAATTTAGTTGGGGATTTTATTTATGTAAGGAATAAAATGGTAAATAGACAACATAATAACAACATATCAACTAGTGAAATACATAACTCAACCTACAGGTTCTGGTTGATTTATCCCCTTGCTCCTTTGCTCTTGTTCTTGCCCAAACTTCCCAAAACTGAATATTTACCTCCTAACCAACTAGGAATAGCCTCTTCATCTCCCTATCTCTAGGAATCCTTGCGGTTTCCTGGCCCATGAGCCCAAAGTTCCCACCAATAGGAGTTCCCTTGTAAAATTCCCCTCAAAAAATATTCTCCCTTGCAATATCCTCCCCTTCCCCTCTTCTTCTTCTAGTATTTTCCCAAAAATAAAAGGACCCCCTTCCAAGTCCTCTCCCTTATTCCTTATCCTCTCTCTCGAATAACCCTCCCCCATTCAATTCCCAACTGCCTTATCCCCTCATTAATTCCCTCATATACCATTAAATAATAAAATAGTAAAATATTCAAATGTATTTATTTTAATAATTACTTTAATTTAATTTAACAAACTAGGATCAATAAAAATCAAATTCGGATATTACATACACCCACCCTTCAAGAAAATTTGTCCCAAAGTTAGAGTAATTTACAATACAAGGGTAACGATACATGATTCATTCATCCATATCAAATAAACAACATCATCAATTTAAAACACCTATACATACTAGTGTACATGTGCAAGGCATGCATGTGTAGCTAACACATACAAGGCTCACACACGTACTAATGAAAATAATGATCACAACTAATAAAATTATTGTATGTGTCCAATATAATCAACAATACCATTCATTTCATAAAGGATAGTAAACCATTTAAAATGTTCACAAAATCCCTCAATTATAATAATTTAGTACAAGAAAAATTTACTTAGATAATTGTAGTTCAGTTAAGAAAATACACACACACACACACACACACACACACACACACACACACACATATTTGAACAAGAGGAAATCAATAAATTCTACTATAAGGTGTAAACTCCACACACTCTTAACTAGTTCTAGTCATCCTTCATCCCTAACCTACTTCCATCTTCCCTCCCTATCCTTCCTCTATTGGAATATCTTGGAGTGTCAACTATATTGACCTAACTCTAGATAGAACCCGCAAGTGGAAGTGTCAACTCTCTTGACTAAGCTTCCCCAGCAGGTAACTAACAGTCATCATCACACATCTAGGGGAGCATGAGCTAACACCATCCTCCCATGAATCCAGGTTTCAGAGGATACGTGGTGGGAAATTCCTTCACTCCTGATAGAACTAGGGTCAACACCCTACCATGGACCATACAGTGGCCCTGTATTGCTGGGAATTTTGTCATCATATATTCAGTTTCAAGCATTCTTGCCATCTAAAAAACTTGCACTTCTCCACATATCATAGCAATGCATTTGAACCAACATAATTTCACATACAAAGATTCATACCATACTATTTCTCGGTTGATGTTCACGACATAAACCTCTTATTATCATTATCCTTTGGCTATTTCATAGCCCATTGACCCACATATTAATCTATAACACAAACTCATACATATCCATGCATTATTATCATGTAAATTCATTTAATCATATCCTCAATTCAGTATCCACATATCAACAACTTTAAATGTAAAAATTTTCAAGTTAGAAATAGGCCGCATAATATCCATCATAATTCAAATAACGATAAACATTCATAGAATTGGCATTCATGTAGGTCCATATGTCTTAAAATTTCAAGTGTATCATTAATAGTTTCATAATAAATAGAAAATAAAAGATGATTAGGCCTTAAGTAATTCTAGCCGTCTAAGTCAAAAGGTGGCATTACATACACCCAACCCTCAGGAAACCTATCTCGAGGTGGTCAAAAAGTGAGGGATGATATCGTCGTAAGGTCTTTTCATCCTCCCAAGTAGCATATCATGGGCTATACTTGACCCACTAGACCTTAACGTGTTCTACCAGATGATTCCTGAGTTGTCAAACCCTGTGGTCCAATATGCGTAATGATTCGACCATGATGGTTCCTGCGTCCAAGACCTACAATTCCGTCCAATTCAATTTATGATATTTGTCAACAATATAATGACATAGAATAGATACATGAAAAAAATTATGAATTTTATGCAAGTGGGGTGGTAATATGAGACGATACGCAACAGGTCCAATTCTCTCTTGGATTTTGAATGGTGCTATAAATTGAGGCGAGAAGTTTGTCCCCTTCTGGAAACGAATGGTACTCTTATTAGGCCTGATATGAATGAAAAATTGATCTCCCACTTTATAAATTTGGTCAGTCCTATATTCATTAGCATAACGTTTCTGTCTATCATGTTCTTCCTTTAGTCATTTCCTAATCTGAATCACATGTTCCTCCATCTCTTGAATCAACTCTGGCCCAAATGTCACTCGTTATTCTAACTTTTCCCAAATCAATGATGTCCTATATGGCCTTCCATACAGAGCTTCATAGGGAGACATTCTGATTGAGTTGGAAAAAGTTTTATTGCAGGAGAACTCTACCAAAGGTACTTCTCCCAATGGGTTTGATTATCCATAACATACATCATAATAATATCTTCCATAACCTAATTTGCTCTCTTAGTTTTCCCATATTTTTCAGGATGACATGTTGTGCTTAAGTTCCCAATTTTGGCTGTAGACTTGTCCAAAACCTAGATGTGAATTGGGAGTCCCTATTAGAAATGATGTTCTTGGGTAACCCATGCAGACATATGACTTCACTTATAAACACGCATGCCACATCAGTGACATAATAAGTGTCTCTAACTGGAATAAAATGAGTATTCTTGGTCAAATTATCAACTATCACATGGAATTCTGTCTGTGCAATGTGAGTGGAAATACCACAAAATAATCCATAGAAATTACTTCCCACTTGGACATAGGAACATCATATGGTTGTAGAAGACTTGTCGGGTGGTGGTGGTTAGCATTCACTTGTTGACACTCTAGGAACTTGGCGAAAAAATGGACTACATCATGCTTCAGGCCTATTCGAAAGAAAATATTCTTCATGTCTGCATACATTTTCTTCACACCCTGATGTGCACAATAAAGTGCTCTATGGGATTCCTTGAGTATGATGCTTTGAATATCCCCACCTTTGGGGATGTACATCCTTCCTTGATATCTTAATGATCCTTCTGTTTCCATTCTATATCCTTCAAAATTTGGGTCTAATTCCCTCCCACTCCAAAGGGTTGAAGTAACCTTTAAATACCAACTATCTCCAAGAAGTTTCCCCAACACTCGCTCCCTCAGATTAACTTTTAAGGGAATTAAGGAGAAGACACCGTGTCTCCTGCTCAAGGCATCCACAATGAAGTTATCCTATCCCTTGATGTACAAAATTCCAAAATTGTACTCACTTATAAAATCAATCCATCACCTCTTCCTAGAATTGAGATACCTTTGAGTTAAGATATGTTTTAAGCTTTCATGGTCTGTTTTGAGTTCAAATCTTCACCCCACTAGATAATTCCTCCAAATATTCAAATATAACATTACAAATACCAACTCTAAATCATCATTGGAGTAAAGCTCCTCATGTTTCTTCAATTTTCTTGATGCATACGCTATCACTCCCCCATCCCGCATTAGCACGACCCCCAATCCTTGCTTCAAGGCATCAGTGCAGACTATGAATAATTTTTCCATATCCGACACTCGTAGAATTGGTGCACTGGTTAGTAACCTCTTAAGCTCGATGAATGCAATATCACATTCCTCTGTCCATTCATACCTGACCCCCTTGTGCTAGAAGGTGGTGATGGGTTTCATTATCTTAGAGAACCCTTCCAAAAACCTCCAATAATAACTAGCTAGCCCCATGAAGCTTCTCACCTCATGAGCATTTTTTGGCACTGGCCATTCCATAATGGCCTTCACCTTTTCTGGGTTCACAAAGATTCCTTTCCTGGAAATGATATGACCTAAATAATGAATATATTTCTAGAAGAAATAACACTTTGACAACTTTCCATACAATTTTTTCTCTCCAAAGCATGACAACACCACTCACAAGTGTTCCTCATGTTCTCTTTCATTCTTGGAATAGATGAGGATATCATCCAGAAAGACTTGTACAAAGTGGTCTAATTACCTATGGAATATACCATTCATGAGGCTCATGAATACTGCTGGTGCATTGGTCAAACCAAAAGGTACTACAACAAAATTGTAATGCCCAAACCGAGTTTGAAAGATAGTTTTAGGAATATCGCCTTCTTTAATCCTTAATGGGTGATACCCTGATCACTGATCATTTTTTGAGAAAACTGTTGCTCCTTTTATCTAATCAAATAGATCATCTATCATTGACATTGAGTAACTATTTTTAATTGTAGCACAGTTCAAGTCCCTGTAATATATACACAATCATAAGGAACCATCTTTCTTTCTGAAAAAATTTATTGGTGCACCCCAAGGTGAGACACCAGGCCTTATTATCCCTAAGTCAAGTAGTTCCTTCAACTACATCTACAACTCACAAAGTTATGATGCCATCATCCTATACAGTGTCTTGGAAATTGGCTCCACACTAGGTTTTAGCTCAATGGTAAAATTAATCTCCCTCTCTTTTATTCTAACTTTATAAACTATGATAATTGTATTTTGGATTATCTAACAAGGTAACCTTGGAAACGCTTTCGAAAAAACATCCTTAAACTCTAACAATACTGGATACTGATCCATGGAGGTTCCTCATGCAACATTTAACCTTCATGGAATAGATAAAGCATAGAGACACCTTCCTTCGTACACCGTGTATCTCTATTGACCTTCCTTCATTGTCAACATAAAGAATCCTTTTTGTGAAACAATCTACCATAGCTTGATGGGATTCTAACCAGTCCTTTCCAATGATTAGGTCATATGTCCCTAGAGGAATGATGTACACCTTCAAACTAGTAGTACACACTCCTAGGTCTACTAGAAAATTATTGACGCTAGGTCCTACCACTTGTTTTTCCCCCGAAGCCATCTTGACTTGTTTAAATTCATTGTGCTCATAGGCTGCCAACCCACACTTTTCTAATGCACAAGGTGAAATGAAACTATTTGTAGCACCATAATCAAATAAAATTTTAACATTGACATGATTTAGCATACCTGACGAGTCCACCACCATGTATTGATTTTCTTCCTGGTGATTATTAATCACTGCATAAATATGGTGGCTAATAATCACTCTTCCCATCGGGGCCTTTCCTTCTCTATGCACAAATATTTATTGTGACTTTAGACAGTCACTCTAGTAATGGGGTCCTCCACACCCCCAATAAGTAACACAAGATGGAACTTGCACATTTTCCTGTGACGGTCTTTGAAATGATTTCCTTCCCCTAGAATCCTTGTCCCTACTAATTTTTCCTCGAGAAGGTCATGGACCTTCTAGTGTCACGGTTGGTGATGAGTGGGATGTTTCACTCGCTTCCATTGACATACCTATTGTAATTTCTCTATGTGAAAATCTATTGCCAAAAGGAGGTGGCCTAGAGCTTCCTCCTCTGGAGAAATTCCCAAGGGCCTTCCCCATGAATCTAGAATGTTGTGGAATGGTTGATCTCATACCTCCATTTAATCTCATATTCTCCTCCACGTAATGAGCATTTTCAACTTCTTTAGCTACTGATGATGGTTTCCACATCTGTATCATTGTAACACACTCGACCCCTTAATTACCCTTTATAGGAATGGGGCCTCGAATTTTCATTCTTCTTAACTATCTTGAATCCTAATTATGGGATATTCATTGGTTAATACTCATCAAAATCTTTCTAACGGTTGCCAAAACACTAAAATATGAGCTCTAGTCTGCAGGTTATGGCCTCTTGAAGTTACGCGTGCGTCTTTAGTTGGGGTATTTAGTGTTCAACACTGAACACACCTTTTTCCTAATCCATGAAGTTCCAAACTATCGCCACATGGCCTTAGCCATTTGATGATCGACATTCATGTTTTACGTTGAACGTCCCTTTATTTCAGCATTCGATGGTCGACGTCCTAATCTTTTGGCATTTTGGTGAATGATGATCGTCATTGAAAGTTCAGTATTTGATGATCGACAATCTTCATTGAACATCAATTTACCATGCTATGCCCAAAACTTTAGAACTCCCAAAATTATCCAGACTCCCAGAGTCCTTAAATCTCACCATGTGGCCTTGGCCCTTTGGAGATCAGAGTTCAGTGTTTTACGTTGGATGTTCCTATATTGTACCATGCCCCAAATATTTTGAACTATCGAAGTTATCCAAAATCTCGAAGTCCCAAACACATCACCAATCACATTGGCTAGGTGGGCATGGACCATAAGCTGAAACACGACAAGCGCCAGGGGTGACACATGTCCTTGATGGGAGGTGACATATGTCGTGATCTAACATGAATAAGGGGTATGTGAATCATCCATATCAGTGTGACACATGGCACGTGTAATGTGGGTCCATGTCACCTTAAATGACATCAGGATGCTCTGTCATCTTGGACTGATAGATTCCCAGAACTTAGATGTCACGGTCAGTAAGAGTCCACGTAGATCCATAGATATACGACCTTCGTTACTTCATGTATCTGGGCTTCAAAGCTTTCCAATGTTGGCAAATATTTAACAGACAATTAACAGATAGCGAATGCTTGTCATTGATGGCAACAATGAAGATGACATGAGAACAACAAGTTTGTAATCGACAGGCAAACAGAAGATAAATTCAGAGAGGTGAATGATCAAAGGCAGTGAATGAGCGAAAGTTTGAGAAGAATCTCTGATTGCTGAAGAGGGAGACAGATCTCAGCCGTTAGATCTGAGCGTAGGGTCCGACCATCATTGGATCGAGGAGAACCTGCATGGTCTTTAAAGTGCAAGGAGAAGAGGGCGTAATCACAATATGAAAAATTGTGATGAAATCTGAACCGTTGAGTCAAGATCATATCTGGACCGTTGATCCAAATCCTTATCGGAGTTTCACGAATCGCTAATTCAAAAGGAAAATAAAACAATGCAACAAGAAATGCAAAATCATGATATGCGAAATCGTGATTCAATCGCAGCCATCAATTCAAGATCAGACCTGGACCATTGATCAAACTCCATATTAGAGTTTCACGAATCGTGACATAGAGAGGCAAAGAACACAATGCAACAAGAATGCCGATTTCACAATATGCGAAATCGTGATTGAATCTGGACCGTCAGATCAAGAAATGATCTGGACCGTTGATCTGACTTCTTCACGGAGTTTTGGGGATTGGGATTTGTAAGTGACAAAATATATGATAACCAAGAGTGCCGAAATCGCGATATGCGATATCGCGATCCAATCGTAGCTGTTGAAACAAGTTCATATCTGGACCGTTGGTTCAACTCCGTGTCGGAGTTTCACGAATTGCAATATGGAGAGACAAAAGAAACAAAGCAACTTGTATGATGATTTTGCGATATGTGAAATCTCGAAAGTGCCTTGGTCACATCACTTGGTCGCAGGAAGAGAAGGAGTCAGTCTAGATAAATATCCATTTCGGAGTTTCGAAGATCGCGGAATGAAGGGTTGAGACACTTGGGCACAGGAATGCCGAAATGACGAAACCCGACTTAAAAAGGCAAGAATAATAAAGGTCATCCAACGGTGTGGATAAAAATTGAATGTGATCGGAGGGTTACTGTTCTTTCTCACAGATTAACTGTTTCAGTTACAAATACATTAGTAAAATGGACTCATAATTGTCAATCAGTTGGCGCTTCAGTTGCTTAGTCAGTTGTCATCATTTTGCCTAAGGAGTTGGGAAGTTGAACCATCCTGTTCATGTGTATAAAAGAATATGAAACAGACTGTGCCCGATAGATGGTTCAACAAGTGAAAAATAATGAAACTGTAAGAACAGAGAAGGAGAGGATGCACAGGAGGAGATTGAGCATATGTGCAGTGAAAGAGTAAAAGCAGAGGAGAAGGATAGAAAGATCAGAAGCATAGCAGAATGACAGAAAGAGAAAAAGTAGAGAAGAATGAGAGAATGAGTTGATGCAGAGCATACCTACTGAATAGACAGAGGAAGAGAAGAGCAGAAGAACAGTGTGCAGAAGACCAGATTTACAGAACAAAGAAAAATTGGTAAGAACAGACTTATCTGTAAAGTTGAATGTTTATTTTACCATTTATATTTTAGGGAGGTTGGGAGGTGCTCGGGAGGACTATTATCCTCAGAGGTTCAAGTGGGAGCTTGAACACAGGAAGTTGTAGCTTCCATCTGGTTGCAGCCAGAGAAACTAGGGTGGCAGGGTGGTGCTAGGGAGAACAAGTGTTCTCGGTTATGCAGGTTGGAGCCTGTGTAACTAGAAGTTGGTGCTTCCATCCAGTTGGTGCTGGAACATATAGGGAGTTGGTGCTTCCTTCTAGTGGGTGCTAGAAAAACCAGAGATTTGGTGCTCTCAAACAAGTTGCAGCTTGTAAAACAGAGGTAGCAGCCTCACATTGAGTTGGTGCTCAATTAAAGATGATGTACAGAACTTAAAAGACTGCCTATCATTTCGAAGAAGAAGAGGTTTTCTCCCTTTATGGATTTCCTCGTGAAAATCTGTCTCTGTGTATACCTTATGTGTGATTAATACTTTTTAATTTTATTGTCCATATGCTGTATAATGTTGATGATCACTTGAAGAAAGTTTAAGAATATTTTAATAAACTTAAGATTGTTTAAGCTCATACAACTGATTCACCTCCCCCCCTCAGTTGTATCAGTAATTTCAACATCCAACTCCTCTCATCGTGAATACCCAAAGGGATAAGTCTCTAGAATCTCTAATCTGGTGCCAAGTGTCCTCATCCTACCAATGAACGAGATTCATTTCGGCATTCACGACTTTAGAGTTTTTCAACTCTATAGGTTCTTGGCCAGGTTCCTCCAGAGTACTAAGTCTCCAGACTATTGGATCACTTGCCACGTGCCCTCTCATCCGATGACTCTAATTTGATGGAAAACCTTAGATAGAGGACAAGTAGGGGAAACATGTCACTCCACAATGCATTCCCTGTTAGTTGGGTGATCGAGGGTGAGTTCCTTAGATCAAGGACTGAAAGGGATCCTGAAGGATGCGAGGATCCACGATCAACGTTACTTCGGTAGTTCAGCATTCATGAGTCTAGCGTGTATCTTCCAGCTTCTTCTCCATAGTTTCGAATACATGAAATTCCAAAAAGTCATTGATCTGTGGACACGTGTACCTCTATTCTCAACGATCCATATTAACTTTGTGATTCTGACATTCAGGAGTTTCGACGCTAGACCACTCCTATCCTTCCGAATTGGAAATTCACCGAAGCGTTTAACACTACCCTTCCTAAGTCTGATCTAACAATTGAGAAATATTTTCATTGGATTTCCAGATCTATGGCCCTCATCAATTCGTGACTCTTTCCTTCGATGATTTTTGAGGGTTGTGGAGTCACAAGTCCCGAAGTCCTAAAGCCAATGTAGCTTCGCTCCTTTCGGGTTTAGCTAGGGCTTCCCAAACATGGGTCATATGGTATCATATTGAATTTCTAGGTTACACTCAAATCTTAGTTGATACTTGATTAAGGCCATGGATGTAATCCCTTGGTCACATGGGTGGATAGTCTGTAGAAAATACCCTACTCTCATAGAGATGAACTTAACATTCCTGCTAAGTAAACTCAAAGGATTGATAGGACTTAGACGTTTCAATTTATCCTACCCCGACTCCCAGTGGATTCACATCCCATAAATATCTAGTAACTAACTAAGGTAAGTCAAAAATGATATAAATATAGTAGTTTACAGAAGAAAATGAGCATTTTCTAATACTGTTCAAGCACTACAAGACTTAACCATAAACACAAACATTCAATCTTTGCATCCAATATATTACATAGAGTATGAAAATAATTATCATAGATGGAAAATGTGAAGTGAATGATGAAAGGGGTGCCTGTTTCCTCCCAACCATAGGCGCAAGCACTCTTGACGGATTTACCACTGGCCACCCTCGAGCTAGACCATGGTTCTCTAAGAGAGATCCTTTCTCCTTGATCCACAACAGTTAAGGATGAAGGTTACTCTCCTCCTCCCACATGATCTTGGTAGTTGGTTTCCTCTACTCCAGCAAAGGAGGTCTGCGTAAGCACCTCTTCAGTCACTCGTCAGCCTCATTTATCAGCTTGTAGTGAGACCCTTCCCATGGCTTCTTTCAATCAAACTTTGATTATTTCTCATCTCTTCTCTCAACTCCAGAGTCAAGGTATGCTCACTTCTCTTCTCTACTATATTTCATATCTGTGTCTATCCCCAAATACCTCCTTTCCTTCCTTCCTCAACAAGGTTGGGTGGGTGCGAATCCTAATTTGTGGTCAGGCCTAGAAGCATTACAGATGGGTACCCTTCCCCTTATCCTCATTAACTCTTGAGGATAGACTTCCAACTACCAAGATGACTGTTAATTCATTTCTAGGTTAGAGGAATGTTGCAAAATTATGCCCTATAGGTATTGGTCTGGTGAGATTCATCTCAAATGATGCAGACCCCCTCCCACTCCTGGAATCCACTCGACCTACTGGTCTAGGATCGTTCAAATTGGGAGTTGAATTAGCTCTCGGGGTCTTGTTGAACCCCCTGGTAAATTTCACAGGTTCTCAAATTTCCTGTTCAGGTTGAAACACTGAACCCATGGTCTCTACCTAAGCCCCTTCTCCTTTGAAACAATTTCATGCTCCTATCCCTCTTCCTCAGGAAAACTCCTCATATGACCAAAGACTGTGACTAGGAGTTATTCAAAAGTTTGCTATTTTGGCGCTTCGACGATTTCTCCAAGCCCCTTTTCTTTTAAAATTTGAATTTGGGTGCTAGCGCCCTTTCTTTTGGCAGCAATAGCATGTGGCCGAAGGCTGTGACTAAGTGCCAAGACAAAAGGTGCTAATTCAGTGCTCTGGACTTTAGTGATTTCTTCTCCACTCCAACGCAAAACATTTTTGAAGTGTTGAATGTTGAAAAAGCACTTGTGCCCATGTATGAAATTGACAGTCTGCAAGCTCCGACCGATGGATAGTCCAAATTCCTCCAATTTGGGCTTCGACGATTTCTCTTGATTGCACCCAAAATACATATAACACATATGAATTTCTGATTGCTGAAAAGGCACTTACACCAAGCATCAAATCTACTGTCCTCAAGCTCCACATATCAATGGTTCAGATTCTTCTTCTCGAGCTTTGTTGATTTTTGGAATCCACACAAATCAACCCAACATATGCCGAGTTCCGAGCGCCAAAAAGGCTGATCGGATGGCTCTGGTGCCTTCACATTTCAATGACCTATTGACGACGATGTTTGTCAACAATACTTAGCTGACAAAGTGTTTCCAGGCTCCCCCTCTCATTTCACAATTTCCTGTGCAAAGTATTGTGTGCTCCCACTGAGTTGCTACTACACATTAAAATAATATGTCATTAAAGAATATTTTAAGTTATGGTGAAGATGGTCGGTGATCAATTTTGAAGTTTCACATCATACATGCTTTCAAATAGACATTGGTTTACTATAAGCATTCGACAAGGATGATACGGTAATTAGTAAATTTGTTGAGGCTCTTGAACAATCACAAAAGTGACCCTCTTGTTCACTTCCCACACATTATTTTTCTTCCATATTTTTTTTGTCCCTTTTATCACCTTTATTATCTTACATATCAACATGCCCACATTCCGACCTTTCATATATTTTCCTTATATCATGCCTTAAAATTTTTCCTATGCCAAAAGCAAATTTATAGTTATTATATCATTGTTTGCCATTTTCTTTTCACTTGATAAAAAAAAGGGGAAAAGTAAACGAATTATCCAAATTCTATATCCTATAACAAAGCCCACATAAGACTCTTTAAGTTTGCATGACCCATATGTCATATCCATTTAAAATATTTAATTATAACTTGAAGGTAATACCAACTTGCCTTTTGGTTATGAATTTAATATTGTTCCATGCCAAAAGAAAAAATATGTTATATTACAATGTCATCATAATATTTTCCATTTGTGTACTTTATCCCTCTTGGAGGTTTTATATAAGACAAACAAAACTGTGGTGGTAAAGAAAATCCATCTTCCATTTGGGTAATGCCAAAGAAGGTGTTAATGTGACTGCTTTAAGAGAAATCAATTTGTTGAAGTTAGCTTTCACACCCAAATATAATTCAGCTAATAGATGCTTATCCATACGAACAAAATTTACATATTGTCTTTGAATTCATGGAGAGTTATCTCGAGACTATTATAAAAGACCAAAACATAGTTCTCTCCCCAGTTGATATAAAATCCTCTATGCAAATGACATTGAAGGGCCTTACTGTTTTCCATAAAAATTGGATTTTGCACAAGGATATGAAACCAAATAACTTGTGGATTTCTTCTTAAGGCCAACTAAAATTAGGAGACTTTGGCCTGGCTCACTTGTTTGGTAGCTCGAATCACATATTTACTCATCAGGTTTTGGCAAGGATGATACAGACACTTGAGTTACTGTTTTGATCCAAACATTATGGTCTAGTTGTAGATATTTGGGCAACATGTTGTATTTTTTTAGAACTTCTACTTCGAAGACCATTCCTTCATGGTATAGGTTATCTTGACCAGATTGGGAAGGTTTTTGTAGCCTTTGGAACTCCTAGACAGTCGTAGTGGACAAATGTGGGCACTCTTCTAGATTTTGTTTAATTCTCGTTTGTTCCTGCACCACCACTACGTTCCTTATTTCCCATGGCTAGTGAAGATGCTTTGGATCTTATGTCAAGATGTTTACATTGGATCCAAAAAAAAGGATCTGCCAGCAAGAAGAATGTTGAAGAGTGTAGTGAACCACTCAATTTTAAAGACGAATAATTAAAGGAAGAACAATAATTGAAAGGAAAGAAAACTAAATGCAAATTGTTATTAATCAAAAACATATGTCTGTGCTATAGCTCACATATGACACCAATCAAACAAAATTTCTTCTGTGCATTATATAGAGTGTCTTCATAATAGACTGGAAATTACTACAATGCAGAAATTGCTAACCTTTGGATCAAATATGAACTAATTTTAAATAATGAGTTGCCATATTTCATTACTGATAAACTGTTTTGTTGATTGATGAAAGAGCTAGAAAAATTTGAAGCAGCAAAAATGATTCCATAACCATTTAAAGGAATTGGTCAACATGGAGGAGTTATGAGTTATTTTCATTATTGTTAAAGAAAAGTTGTGATTCATCCAATGTTATGTATGGCTAGGGGACATATTATGAGATGAGACAACCTGCAATCGAACGCGATGGTACGAAATCAATGATTCCAATCTGAACAATGGAACTATGGAACCTGCAAATGACATCTTAAACATTCGAACAAAGCTTTTCCCCATGACTATTTGGAGTATATTTTCAAAATCCATATGGAATATCATGCCAATATGCATCATGCAACATCCCACTCTGGTGCACTGAGCGAACTTATTCTTTGAGGACACTTGCTCGCAAGTGATCCAGAATTTTATGTTATTAAAACTTTTGACTTTGATTATGATGCGTTATGGGTTGATGACATGTTGTTTTACTACATTGACATAGATAGGTGCCATTGAATTGGTTTTACTGAGTGTGCAGGGTTTTGGACCTTTAGGATGCAGAGGCATTGATGGAACCCCTTGGAATCTAGATTGATTCAGGGAGTGTGCCATTGGGGTTTGATTGTTTTTACTATGATATTAGTGCATCTGATTAGATGATATGATATGGATATATTCTAACATGATTTGTTGATGATGCAGGTTGACGATAGCTTGCCGACTAGACTCACATATGGAGTAAAGGGGTCATGCACGACTACCAGAGATGTTGAGGGAGATGTGTGGACAACAACCACTAGTACATATTGTAAAAATTTCGACGTTTTATTTGCAGCGTTATGGACAAAATTGTCCATATTGTCGCAAAATAGAGGAAATTTATAAAAAAAAAATTCATGTTGCCCGATAACATTGGTCTTGCCATGTTGACATCTCTCTTGCCACGCTAACATCTCTCTTTCCATGTTAACGTCTCTCTTGCCACATTTTCCACTGGAATGTCTCTCTTGCCATGTTTTTGAAGATATATGTCGCAATTGCGACGTTTTGGAAACTAGGTTTTCCTCTCCAACTGTCACCTTAGTATGTTCACCAAGTCAAAATTGTTAGAAAAATAAGACCGTAGAGCAATAAAACAAAACAAATGCAGAAAAAAACATAGAAGACACACAATACAAGAGAGACACCGATTTACGTGGTTCACCCAGTGTAGGCTACGTCCACCAGATAAATTGCCAGGTCCTTCCTTTATTATTATCCAACAAATGAAGGGATACAACCTACAAAAAAACCCGCTGTAACTTCCTCTTCTTTCTCTCATAGTCTCCTCTCTCAGAATACAAT
>JZKD02S0203970.1:106535-126891 GCA_000966675.3 Picea glauca
TATATATATATATATATATATATAATGATAACAAAATTTTCGAAAAGGGGTAGAATAGTTTTGGTTGATTTCGCATTTATTTAGTTTATTTTCTCGTTTTATTCTTCTTTTGTTTTTCTTTCTTTTCTTTTTTCTTTTTTGATAGTCAAAAGTGATGGAGCAATGGTTGGTGATATTAAAGGCTATCTGTATATTTTTAACTAATTGACCAAATCTATTTTGGTGGACAATAGACTTGAAGGTGAACCAAGTAGCCTTCTTTTGTCATAATCCCTCGCTTGTCTACCATGTGCTTGCTATGCGAGGCACCCTCGCTCATCACAGTTGTCAGTCTTATCCCCATATTATTTATTTCCCTTTCTCCATCCCCTCTATTTTGAGAGGCCTATAGAATACACGTTGTGGATGCTCAATATTACTCTTGGGATTTTTCCTTCAACACACATTCATGACAACTGTCCAATTTTCTAATCATTTTGTCAAGATTCAAAGAGTTTGTCCCTTTGGGTTATAGAGCAGGACCAAACCCCCCCATACTTACCACTTTTCATGAATTATTCCATGAAGTCTCGATCCATGAATCACTTGACCTCCATAGTGTCTCCCCCTGTTGTATAAATTGGTCCAACTAACCCTCTCGACCTCTTCTTGTTCCACATCGAATCACCCTCAGTCCTGTCACCCTCCCCCTCCCCTTTCCTTCATAGAATCAAGGATCGTAATTTTATTATTTAAATATTTCACTCCAATGTAAGGGACACACATCGGCTGGGTGGAAATTGTTAACAACGCAGTTGGTCAATAGTACTTAGCTGACAAAGTAGTTCCAGACTTCCCCTCTCGTTTCACAATTGCTTGTGCAAAGTCTTTTTCGCTGCCGCTGAGTTTCTCCTACACATTCAAAGAATATGTCATTAAAGAATATTTTAAGCTATGGTGAAGATGGTCAGTGATCAATTTTGAAGTTGCACATGATACATGCTTTCAAATAGACACTGGTTTAATACAAGCATTCATAAAAGATTATATGGTAGTTGGTAAAGTTGTTGAGGCTCTTGAACAATCACAAAAGTGGCCGTCTTGTTCACTTCCCGCATATTATTTTTCTTCCATATTTTTTTCCCCTTTTATCACCTTTATTTTCATACATATCAACGCACCCACATTCCAACCTTTCAAATATTTTCCTTATATCATCCCTTAAAATTCATCCTATACCAAAAGCAAAGTTATAATTATTATATAATTGTTTTCCATTTTCTTTTCACTTGATAAAAAATAAAAATAAAATAAACCAATTATCCAAATTCTATATCCTGTAACAAAGCCCACATAAAAATCTTTAGGTTTGCATGATCCATATGTCATATCCCTTTCAAATATTTAATTATAACTTAAAGGTAATACCAAGTTTCCTTTTGGTTATGAATTTAATATTGTTCCATGCCAGAAGAAAAAATATGTTATATTACCATGTCATCATAATATTTTCCATTTGTATACTTTATCCCACTTGAAGGTTTTATATAAGTCAAACAAAACTGTGGCAGTAAAGAAAATCCATCTTCCATCTGGGTAATTTCAAAGAAGGTGTCAATGTGACTGCTTTAAGAGAAATCAAATTGTTGAAGGAGCTTTCATACCCAAATATAATTCAGCTAATATATGCTTATCCATACAAACATAATTTACATATTTTATTTGAATTCATGGAGAGTGATCTCGAGACTGTTATTAAAGACCGAAACATATTTCTCTCCCAGTTGATATAAAATCCTATATGCAAATGAGATTGAGGGGCCTTGTTGTTTGCCATAAAAAATGGATTTTGCAGAGGGATATGCAACCAAATAACTTGTGGATTTCTTTTGATGGCCAACTAAAGTTAGGAGACTTTGTCCTAGCTCACTTGTTTGGTAGCCCGAATTGTATATTTACTCATAAAGATTTGGCAAGGATGATACCGACACCTGAGTTACTTTTTGGATCCAAACATTATGGTCCAATTGTAGATATTTGGGCAACATGTTGTATTTTTTCATAACTTCTTCTTCGAAGACCATTCCTTCAGGTGATATTGACTAGATAGGGAAGGTTTTTATAGTCTTTGGAACTCCTAGATAGTCGCAGTGTCCAAATGTGAGCACTCTTCCGGATTTTGTTGAGTTCTCGTTTGTTCCGGCACCACCACTACGTTCCTTATTTCCCATGGCTAGTGAAGATGTTTTGGATCTTCTGTCAAAGATGTTTACATTGGATCCAAAAAATAGGATCTTCCAACAAGAAGAATGTTGAAGAGTGTAGTGAATCACTCAATTTTAAAGATCGAGAATTAAAGGCAGCGCAATAATTGAAAGGAAAGAAAACCAAATGCAGATTGTTAATAATGGAAAACATATGTCTGCGCTATAGCTCACATATGATACCAATCAAACGAAGTTTCTTCTGCGCATTGGAAATTACTACAATGCAAAACTCGCTAACCCTTGTCTCAAAGATAAACTAATGTTAAAGAATGAGTTGCCATATTTCATTATTGATAAACTATTTTGTTGACTGAAGAAAGAGCTAGAAAATTTCGAAGCAGTGGATTGATTCCATAACCATTTAAAGGAATTGGTTAACAGGGAGGAGTTATGAGTTATTTTCATTATTGTTAAAGAAAATTTGTGATTCATCCAATGTTATGTATGAATAGGGGACATATTCCGAGACAAGACAACCTGCAATTGAACGCAACGGTATGCAATCAATGATTCCAATCTAAACAATTGAACTATGGAAACTGCAAATGGAATCTTAAACAAAGCGTTTCCCTAGGACTATGTGGAGTATATTTTCAAAATCCATATGCAATATCATGCCAATGCACATCAAGTGCAGGCTATGCAATGGGATTTTTTTTATAAAAGCAACCTCTTTGTTAAACATACACACTCAGTTGACCCTTTTCTCCAGATCAAGGTTATCTTCTTATTTCCCAACAGATCATTGGTGTTACAATAGAACACAATAATTATCCTATTGAGTTCTATGACCAGATCCTAAGGCTTCGGGACGTACATTAAGTTCATAATAATCCTAAAACCAACAGGCGAGAAGCAGTGAATGGTAAAGATGCATTAAGTTCATAATAATCCTAAAACCAACAGGCGAGAAGCAGTGAATGGTAAAGATGCAGACATGGATTTATGCGTAAACATCAATTAAAGAAAAAAGCACTAACAAATGACATGTAATAATAAAATTTTCCCTAAGTATTTCTAAATGGTGGTGGTTTGTTTAGTTCGTTCAATCTAAAAACTACCAGAACCACTTATAAAGAATATAAAAGAGATAGCGCACAACCATCAAAAGGAAAACCGTTTTAGCAAAACATTTAGAGAGAGGTATGCTTGGAGTGCAGTCAGGTCTGTTTCATTAAATTATCATTCTTCCTTTAAATATTCAGTAAGGATTGACGAAATCGTTGGTAACAGGGGGTCTTGCGAAGCAGTGAAAATATAAAGCGAGGATGAACTTGCTGATTTATAACGTGAATAGTTTACGTATTCAAGCTCAATTTTATTTGGTGCTAATCTGTTTCTGATATGTAGGTTTTTTTCCTTGTGATTCGCCACCATTGTTCCATTCCATTTTGGCTCATCTTTTTTTTTTTCATTCTTGGTCTTTCTATTGTAACTTTGTTCTAGAATGGCTAAAGTCTAAATACCTGGCCCTAATCTACGCAGAGACTTGTAGATTTCAAAAATTCAAGAATTTGTATAGAAAGCAATTCAAAAATTCAAGAATTTGTATAGAAAGCAATTTAAAAGAAGATCGAATTCTTTTACACTCTTGTCTCTTTATTATTTTTTTATTTAAATTCTCAATTTTCCTCATCTTTTCTTAATACAAAATTAAAAATAAAAATAAAAAGACAAACAAACTTATGAAGATATTTATTTTGTAAAAAGCATATATATAAGTTTTATTCAGTAGCTTGTTTTAATATGTATACACTTTTTTTTTTTTTGTTTTCTTTACTATTTTAATTTTTTTATTATTTATCACATCCTAACTTTTAAAAGAAATTATTTTATCATTAAAGTGTTACTCTTTTGGTAGTTTTTTTATTATTTATCACATCCTAACTTCTAAAAGAAATTATTTTATCATTAAAGTGTTACTCTTTTGGTAGTTTTTAAACTAATGTTTTGTTTAATAAAATTTTATTTTAATTGAATTATTTTAAAAATAACATAGTTATATTAACTTTCTTAGTTTTGTTTTACATATTTTCTTATAAAATAAATATACAATTATTATTAAGTTATAGTTTTTTTACATTTTCTTTAGTTTTTTAACTTTTTGTAAGATTTAATTTTGATTTTTCAACTTTAGGGACTCCTATATAAAAACATAAAAATCAAATAAAAATAAAATACAAAGCAAAGAGATTTCATGCTTGGACTTTAGGTTAGGGGAGATTTAGCTTGGAGTTGAATGTGCCTTCTTGTTTGGGGATTTAAGCTTAAGGTGATATTCCCGTCTCTTCTCGCCTAGCCCCACAGGAGGTTGAAATGTTTGTGTTGGGGACTCTCTAGTCCCTCGACATCAACATAATTTTGCAACCATATTGGGGACGACCATTCAATGGTTCGTTCCTAGTTTTTGTTTTAATTCTTTCAAATTTACTGTTTTCTTTCCTAGACCTCAATGTCTCAACCGATTGGAGGCCTGTTTGGTGGTTGTAACCCTATGGTTTTAGCTACTAACCTTGGGAAAGTCAGTATGCGATTTTTTATTTTGAAGAAGATGTAAATAATTCCCCCTGGTTTGTGCCTACTCCCTTGAGGTTCCCTCACCCGGTTAATCCTTTACCTCACAAAGTCAAGAACCATTTGCCTCTATTTCATAGTGATGGAAATCTTAAAGTGGTTGAACATGTTCATGTATTTTCAAATGCATGCATCATCCTTAGAGTAAATGATAATGATAGTTGCATTCTTTTGTTCATGAACTACCTTCAAGGTAATGTCGCTTCTTTATTTTCCAACCTTCCTGATGGATGCATCTCTACCTGGTTCAAACTTTCTTTCCGGTTTATCTCTACCTTTGAGAATTTGGATAATACTTTTGAGCATATTAAAAGATTTAATCAGTTACATATGAAGGATAATGAACACGGTCGATATCTACTATGGCTCCCATCTCTTCGAGAGTTCTCAACTCGACTCAATGCAATCCTTATAAAGTGTTGTATCTCCTAACGATAGACCTTCTGCCATGTGTCTTTAGATATAAATGTACATGATTGACTTCAAACTTCGGGAATTTGGGGGTCCCGATGCCTCCACACTCAAAATATTTTGAAAGTGTGAAGTCCAAAGGATTTCATCGATTAAACCTCATGTACAACCTCCTATTCCAATGACTGTCCTCTCTCTTGAAAACTCCTGAATGGATCTCAACCATTGATTTATCCTCTTTGATAGCACATCCTTTAAGCTTTGCACTTGAATTCTGTCGAACATGTGAATTCTAAATAACTTGTAAGGTTAAACTTCAAGCTACTTACTTGGATCCGTTTCTTGTTGATCCTCACACCTAGATCCAATGGCTAGGATCTATAGCCTCCGTGATTTCTCCTCCTCAAGTCTGGACTCATTCTAATGGTCAAGATCTTCTCCTAGCAGCTAATCCAATAGTTGTTGTAGTTACTCCTCGTTGTTGCTGTTGCGCTTTCCTTCTGATGAAGGATTTGTCAAAAATTTTCAAAGGTTTGGCCTTTGAATCTTTCTCTGTGATCTGATTGCTCGATCTCCACCTATGCTACACCTCTCGAGATCTTAACTCCTTCAATGGTTTTAAAGGGTCTTGGACTTTAAACCTCCCTCTGCAAGTCCCACTAACTTGGCTTCTGCCTATGCTATTGGAACGCTAATCCTTCTTATATTTTTTCAACTTCAAGGGACTTAGGTCCTAATGCACACTTACACTGCTTCTCTAAATCAAGAACCTTAGAAGTTTCTCACCTTCTGTAGTCCTTGCAAGGTCCTTGTACATAATAGAACTATCTCTCTCGAGTTTTGGATTTCTTGGATCTTTAAGGGTCTCGACCCTTTGTTCCTTCAAAGGAATTATTTTACCTTCCTCGCACTCAAAACACGTTCTCTTGAGATTTATTGACTTTTGAAATGGTCCTTAGTGCATTCTTGACATTGGATTCTCTTTGAGTCTTGGACTCCAAAGACTCCAACCACGCACTCCTTGCGCTCGTCTCCCCTGAGACTTTCTCAACACCTATCTAAGTGTTGGCCCAGTTCACTCCTTACACGGGTATTCTCTAGAGTCCCGAGCTCTTCAAGATAACTGGTGCACTCCTTTCACTCCTTGTAGAACTTTTCTTTAGAGTGTTTAGTAACTCTAGTCCTCCTCCTCCAACTAGCTATCAGAGTGTTCAATAACTTTGATGTTTCTTCTCATCTTCAAAATGGTTCTGGTTTTCCCACCTAGAATGCTCTCTCTCTAAACTCAAAACAGATTTCAAGTGCACTCCTTGAACTGGCTTCACAGATTTTTCAAAACTCTGGTGTGCACTCCTTGCACAAACCTAAGATCCCAAAACTACTTAGAAATCCACAAAGATAGATAATTATATCTAAACTTGCAAATGTAACCTATCTTCATACATCTACAACATTTATGAATGAAACACATAAAAAAATTCAGAAAACAACCATTCACCATACATAAAAACACAGACACTTCATATGCATGAAAAACTACTTTTGTATTATATCTGAATGTATCTGTACAAAGATTTGTAAATTCTGGACTGCCACAAAGTCTTCAACACTTTCTCCTCTCTTGAGCTCTCTCTCTACTCTATCATCCTCTATTCATCTAATGAATTTTGATACAATGATATTTTTACAAAAGAGGGGCTCCTCGAGCCTTCCCTCTAGTTACCTTCTAGCATTAAACTGCATTTAATTACATTCAATGGGAATCTAGTCCGAATAAGATCCAGATCCATCCTATTGTCAGCCATTAAAGGTGACTCTATCTATTACAACAACTCGCTTGTACAAATACAATGGCTTGGTTTTCCTTGAGCCATCAAACATTTAATTACATTGAATTTACATTAAAAATTTAAATTTAGGTTCAAAATGAGAGGGTTGGTGCCTCTCTTCCCTTGGAACCCATTCCTCCTTGTGCATTGATGCATTACCTTTTTGGCACTGATGAGGTGGATCTATTCTCCTGCATCATACTCCCATGCTAGAAAAATCATGAGCTCCTGCTCATGGCTCCCCTACTGTTGTTGTTGAGATCCCCTAGGATCCCAAATATGAATTTGGAGTTGTCCATATGCTCTTCTTCCTTGCTGATGTTGATGTTGCTATTGTTGACTTGCTGCTGCAAGTTCTCCACTGTTAATATTATCTCTACTATCGACTGTCTCCTCTGTTGACTTAAACATCAACCTTCTGATTTTCTCTATCACTCTGTCTAGCTAGTCTACTAGCTAGTTCCTCCTTTGCAGTCTTCTCTACTTCATCTCCTCTTCATTAGTTTCTAACTTGAATTTTTGGATAAGATGACTTTTTACTATTACCCTTTCCTCTAGGGCTTCCACTCCTTCACCAAAATCAATGGGCAGATCAATCTGATCTCCCATGTTGTTTCTATCTCTTGTAGCACTAGTTTGCCACTCCACTACAAGTCCAAATTCTACAACCATGCTACTGAGCTTCTGCTCATCCATCTCCTCTAAAAGTTCTCCTTTTTTCATCTCCCCTACCTCTTCTTGTTCTGCTACAAGTCTAGATTCATCCAGCTGCTCCTTAGGTTGGAATTCTTCTTCATTATTCACAACTGCATCCTTCTGGAAGTCTTCTTTTGTGCCTTGGTTGTTTAACCAATCCTCCAACATCTTCAATTCCTTCTCCCACTAAGTGAGCATTGTACCTAAATGATCATCTTCTTATTTCATTTCCTGGGTAGATTTTGATGTATGCTCTTTCTCCTCCTTGATGAAATTATTGGTTGGTTGTCTCTCCTCTGCTGCACCTTCAACATGTGCACTAGCCTATACTGGGCTGCTTGGTAGTAATATGTTGATTCATCCAATGATCAGAATGTGCCTCTGGCCCTCTTCCTTTGTCGACACTGCTTGCTGATCTGAACTCCTTTCTATGTTAATGAGACTCTCATACAATCTCATCTCCATTTATGTCAGCACTCCTTACTGATTTGAACTCTCCTCTGAGTTATTAAGACTTTCATACAGTCTCACATCCTCCTCCTTTCCCACTTGGAAACCTAAGGTTTCACTCCTTCCCTCCTGACAGTCTATGAGATCTTTGAATGATCCCATCTCATTTCCCTCCTAGAAATCTATGAGATCTTCAACTGATATCTATTCCTCGTCATTGAGGTTCCTTCCAACCTCTGGTTCACAAACGTAAATCATCTCCTCCTTTGTGTCACTGAGGGTTTCAACATGCCTCAACCACCTCCTCAAATTCTGCTTCTTCCTTCTGGAAATCAACTACTGGATAGGCCACTTTACTTTTCTCTTAAAGGGCCATTCATACCTCTAGCTTCCTTGTGCTTCCTACAACATCTTCATCATCAACTTGTTGAGATCTTCTCCGAGCTCTTTGTCCCTCCGCTCTTTTCTCACTTGTTGGTAGCCTCGTTGAGATTTCTACTTATGGCCTTCAGTAGCCATATTTCACTAATGCCTAAAAGAATGTGACTGGTTCTTCTGGCTCATCCCACCTGACTTTATACTATTTGTTGCACACCTTTTCTAGTGCAATTATATGTTCAATAAATTCCAAAGATTTGATATGTCAATCTGATTTTGTAATCAATAGAGTTGATGTATTGCATGTACCGATGATAGATAATTGTCTATGTATATTGATTATAGTCTATGTAAGAAGCTACTTCTGAAACTAAACACTCCATTTCACACCTTTCAAATAACACTCACACATACAATTCAAAATTCAGAAAGAAAAACTGATCAACAATTGTAAAATTTAGAATTCTTACTCAGGGGATGAATCTACTTATTGTTGGCTCATGAAAGATAGAGATGGGCTATGATTCTTTCTCCTAGAACAACCACACAAATAATCATTAACATTCTGGAAACTTAACTGAGATTAAAGGAACTACCAGGCATGGTATAAACACTCCATTATAAGCACATGTATGGTGAGAGATGGAGGTCTTAATTGTTCCTACGTATGCAAAGTGTAACCTAATAAATTATGGGAAAGAAATATGAGTATGGTAGGATGCTCCATTATAGTCTCGTGTACAATGAAATATAGAGATCCAAACCATTCTTAGATATGGAGAATGAAAACAACACTATAGCATTTGTCTAGACAAAACATTAAAGAACTTAAAGTGAATTGTCCTCACATACTCACACAAATATTTCAAACCATTACTCAGAGATATCATATACAAAACCCTCTCTTATTCAAAATTACCATACATCCAGAAGACCTGCTACCAAATGCATCACTGAAACATATCAGAGAAGGAATTAAATGTTGTAATCAAAATATGAAAGTACTCTGTTCACACACACAGAGAGAAAATTAGAATCACATTCACAATTAATTACAAAGAGACTTACCTTAGTTGGGTCAGTGGGCCCTTGTCGTACCAACAAGGTAGATCTTAAGATAACTTATAGTAGGGAAGGTGTAAACACAAACATATAATCTATAAACATAAATTATATCATTTCTTCATAAAAATGGAGATACAATCCTCAGTCGTTCCAAAACCAAACTTGTAGCATAATTGTGATTTACTTTAATTATATATATCCTATCATCTATGAGGCTCTCTATTTTAAAGAGAAGCATCTGTTACAATCCAAGTCTAAAGATAACATCAAATAGTTGTATAATTATTACAATTGGATGATACATCAATTCTTAAGGAAACAATTTTATCCTCATGACATGAATTGAATGAGTAATGAAATGTATTGTGACCTCCAATGAATAGAGAATGTTCAAACCAAAAAAATTCCTTGAACTCATCGAGAACAATCTCATTTGAATAGATAAGCCTGGGAATTTAGAACAGGTAACTGATGCACACAACTGCATAATGTGGTACCAGACGAGCATAACAAACGGTACCGGACGCACACATGAAAACATGTCAGTACTGGATGAGCGTAAAAATTGGTACCTGATGTGAAAAGGAATACAAGTTGGTATCGGATGAGAGTAAAAAAAAGGTACCAGACGACCTCAACAACGAGTACCAGAGGACCTCAGGAATGAGTACCAGACGATCTTAACAACATGAATTGTTACCATGGAGTCTGCTTGAACCATCCAAAGTAATTTAGAAGTTTCTTGAACATCAAATATTCAGTCCTAATTATTAATAAATCACTATAAATTATGATTAAACATCAGTTACCTCATGGGTACACAAGAATTTCTTAAAGGGCATGTCTGATGAGGAAACTAGGCAGAAAGTGTATCGGTATTAGGAAAAATTGGTTATGATATGGGATAGATAAGGAAATTGGAGGTGACAAAAAGGAGGCTCAAGATTTAATATGTCAATCCTCAGCAACAACACCAAAATGTTGGTGCAATTATATGTTCAATAAATTTCAATCATTTAATATGTCAATCTAGTTTTGTAATCAATAGATTTGATGTACTCTATGTACCGATAACAGATAATTGTCTATGTTTGCTGAGTATAGTATATGTAAGAAACTACTTCTGAAACTAAACAGTCTGTTTCACACCTTTCAAATAACACTCCACACATACAATTCAAAATTCAGAAAGAAAAACTAATCAACAATTGTATAATTCATAATTCTTGCTCAAGGGATGAATCTTCTCATTTCTTTCTCATGAAATATAGATATGGGATATTATTTTGTCTCTTGGAACAACCACACAAAAAATCAATAACATTTTGGAAACTTAATTGAGCTTAAAAGAACTACTACATAGGTTAAAAACACTCCATTATAAGCGCATGTATGGTGAGAGATGGAGGTCTTAATTGTTCCTGCGTATGCAAAGTGTAACCTAATAAATTTTGGGAAAGAAAGATTAGTATGGTAGGATGCTCCATTATAGGCTCATGTACAGTGAAAGTTAGAGATCCAAACCGTTCTTAGATATGCAGAATGAAAACACCACTATAACATTTGTCTAGACAAAACGTTAAAGCACTTAAAGTGAACAATTGTCCTCACATACTCACACAAAGATGTCAAACCATTACTCAGAGATATCATATACACAACTGTCTATTATTCAAAATTACCATACATCCAGAAGACCTGCTACCAAATACATCACTAAAACATATCAGAGAAGGAATTAAATGTTGTAATATAAATATGAAAGTACTTTGTTCACACACACATGCAGAGAAAATTAGAATCATATTCACAATTAATTACAAAGAGACTTACCTTAGTTGGGTTGGTGGGCCCTTGTCGTATCGACAAGGTAGATCTTAAGAGGACTTACAGTAGGGAAGGTGTAAACACAAATATATAATCTATCAACATAAATTATATCAATGCTTCATAAAAATGGAGATATAATCCTCAGTCATTCCAGAACCAAACTTGCATCATAACTGTGCTTTCATTTATTTCTCTATATCCTATCATCTACAAGGATATCTCTTTTAAAGAGAAGCAACTTTTACAATCCAAGTCTAAAGATAACATAAAATAGTTGTATATTTATTACAATTGGATGATACATCGATTCTTAAGGAAATGATTTCATACTCATGACACAAAGTGCATGAGTGATGAAATGTATCGCGACCTCCAATGAACAAAGAATGTTCAAACCAACAAAACTCCTTGAACTCATCGAGAAAAATTTCATTCCAACAACCAATCCAGGGAAATTGGAACAGGTACCAGACGCACACAACTGCATAACTTGGTACTAGACAAACATAACAAATGGTACCGGATAAGCATAACAATCGGTACTGGTCTCACACATCATACAAGTTGGTATTGGATGAGCGTAACAAATGGGTACTAGACGACCTCAGCAATGAATACCGGACGACCTTAGCAACTAGTACTAGATGATCCCAACAACGAGTACCAGATGATATCAACAAAAGGAACTGTTAGCATGAAGTCTTCTTGAACCATCCAAAGTAATTAGAAATTTCTTTGAACATCAAATATTCAATCCTAATTATTAATAAATCACTATAAATTATGATTAAACATCAGTTACCTCATGGGTACACAAGAATTGCTTAAAGGGCATGCTTGATGAGGAAACTAGGCAGAAAGTGCATCGGTATTAGGAAAAATTGGTTAGGATATGGGAAAGATAAGACAATTGGAAGTGAAAAAAAGGAGGCTCAACATTTCCCCCATGCTTAAGTGATTGCATGCCCTCATGAAAAACTATTGAATCAATCTTCAAAATTTCAAAACTGGTGTTGATCCTCTACCTTTCTTGAACATTAACTATCTAGTTTTAAGATATCCATCCCTGAAGCCTCATCCTTGAGATCCCTATTAATGACTCATGTATATTGTACTAGGAGAATTTTTTTTTTAGCTTGGTAGATAATTCTTCATGCTTTCTCTATAGTCTGCAATTATTCTCCTTTAGCTGTGTGTTCTCTTCCTTGATATGCCTATCCAACACTTTATACTATGTTTCTTTCTCCAACTGTGCATTCTATTTTGTAAGATTTTTAAATTTTAATTCCAACTGATGTTTGGTCAGAGAGTTGATCGGTTCTTGTATTTATTTCTTTGTTATCTCTTCCCTGGATTCAACTTATCTCCTTAAGTCCTTTAGTGTTTCTGTCACTAAATCCTTTGCTTCACTAATAGTCGCTACATACATTTTGTCTTTATCTGGTGAAGTTGGAATGTCCATTGGATCTTTTGCAGAAGAAGGGACATGAAGAATTGTCCCTTGCTTAAGCATACTCTGAGTGGTTCTTCATCATGGACCTGGGAATTCCTTATGTGTGCTCACATGAACAATAATTTCTTCTTTAAACAATCTCCTCCTCTTCGTTTTAGGCTCAAAACTGGGTACTGGAATTGTTTCGTCCTATGTCTTCTTCACTTTTCCTTTAGGGGAATTAGGCGGGGAGACAGGCATTTGTTCTATTTTTCCACTTGTATTTCTATTAGAGGGTTTAGATGTAGGGGATAGAATGTGTTCCTCTGGTGTACTCCTGGTCCTTCTACCAGAGGGATTGGATGTAGGAACTGGAACTTGTTCTTCTCGTGCACTCCTGGTATTTCTAATCGAGGATTGTGCTATAGTACTACCTTTATTGTCTCTGCATTTCTGCTTGCATTTGACTCTTAATTAAAGAGTCTTTTCTACTTCTCCACCTTTTTCTTTAAGCATTTTAACAATCACTTCTGAAGTATTCTCTACAACTTCCAAAACCTGTTCTTGAGGTATTTCAAGAACTCCTTCTGGAATAATTTTTGTAATTTCTCCAACCTTATCATGAGATACTTCAACAATTACCTTGGGGACAATGTCTGCAAATTTCCCAACATCATTCCCAGATCTCTGTTTCTTCCTCCTTTTCATACTGATTTGAGTTTTACTTTTCGTGGACAAGTTTGGTTGAATGTTCTTGATATTGGATGATTGTTCCACCACATGTACAAAATGTTCTTCTAAAGTTGTTGTCTTCCATTTATTCAATTTGTTGGAGAAATTTCTATTTTCGGCACACTAGTTCAGTGGGAGTAACACTAGTTCAGTGGGAGTTAACTGACTAGTTCTATTTTAGACTTTCTAATCATAGACAATCACTATTATGCATGCATTCCTAATTATAGGATGTCATTCCCTATATGAGTGAACATCACTCACTCATTTATTATATCATAATATGCATTGATTCACATTCTTCATTGTGTATCTATATTCATTTTCTTGATAATATTTGTTTGTGTATGATTTAGCTAGGTCTCCTATGCAGGTTTCCACAAAACACTGACATGGTATTAGAGCCGAGCTGCTTGGAGCAACCTAGACAAGCTAGAGAAAAGCGAAAGAGGATTTGAGAAAACCTAGTTTCCTCCATCGTTGCAGCCTATCCCTATCGAAAGGTGTGATGATTGGAATCATTGAGGCCTATCCCTGTCGAAGGGTGTGACGATCACTCTCAAACCTTTTTCCAAGCATCGTCAACCTATACACATCCAAGGTGCGACGTCGTCGCACTATTTTATTCATCTGGGGTGCGACGATTCATTTTTTCACAATCATCGCATTGTGTCCTTCACTAGCATGTGACAATTTAGCATCATCACACTTTATCCTTCTCTAGGGTGCGACGATTCAATAGCCCTCCAACAATTGGTTTTCTGCAGTAAAATTGTGATATCTCAAAATCTGTGACTTGGGTCGGGCTAAATTTTTTACTAGAGACGTATAACATAGGGTTTCTCATGCTCACTAAAAATATCCAAAACCCACATCATGTTTTAGGAGATATACCTTTTTTATCATATCTATAGTTGCCATAGAACCATCCGTCATATCTCAGAATCCATGATCTGGGCTTTCAAGATCTTTTCAGAATCAATAGTAGGGATGGAAGCGATGAAAATTCTTCAATCAATTCTAGTGATAATACTCACACCGCACAACTATTTTGAATGGAAGCTAAAGGCTGCATTCCAACTCAAAAGAAAAGGATTGTATAATTTGATGATGGCGACATAAATATAACCTACATCAACGATTGAGAAGATGAGATGGGTGAACCGTAAGGATGAGGCCATAGGAATACTTCTTGAGTTAGTCTCCACTGATCTATGGTTTCATGTTGCTTCATGTAAGACTCCAAACGAGATCTGGACCACCTTGGAAGGACTCTTTGGAAAGCAAGATGAGATGCGAGGTCATATGTTTGAGGTAGAGTTGAATACCTTAGACCCTAAAAGTTTTGATAATATACAGGATTTATGTACTAAATTTAAATGTTTGATATTGAGCTTGGGTGAATGTGGTATTGACAAGTCTACATAAGAGAAAAAAACTTATTATAACAATATTTTCCAAGCTAGGACCAGAATACATTGTATATGTCTCCAATTTCCATTATTGCAGATGTCTTTTTGGAACAAATTGGAAAATGCCTACATTGGCTCAGTTCATTGAGTCTCTTACACAAGAGCAAAAAAAACTCATACATATGGGCCTCATAAAATATCCCAAAGCACATGCACTCACCATGCATGATGGAAAAGGGTCATCCAAATAGAACAGGAAGGAGGGATATTCTAAACCCTTTAATGATTCTTCAGGTTTCAAAGACTCTTCAGATTCCAGGAAGAATAAGAAGGGAAAGTAGTGCACTTTCTACAAAAAAATGAATCATGAAGAATCCACATGCATGAAGAAACATATCGATCTTATGGCATAGACACTTCATCATAAAAACCTTGAAAACTTCATTCCAGAGGGAGTCAAGAAGCAGAAGGAAGAATACCATGACCCTACAAAAGGTAATAATCATGCTTTTGTTGCAATTAATTCCTCATCTAATTCATGGATTATATATTCTAGTGCATCCCATCATATGACATCAAAAGAGAAAATTTTCTCTTCTTTGATTCCATGCTCAAGACCCCCTATTCTCATGGGGGATGATACTTCAGTAGCAGTAGAAGGAGAAGGGAGAGTGGAACTCCATAATGGTAGTTTTGAGAATGTTTTACATGTTCCAAATCTTTCTATGAATCTTCTCTCAATTTATCAAATCACTCAGAAAGGTAAAAAGGTTGAATTTACATCAGATTCAGTTTCAGTAATTGACATGCATGACAATTCCATTATTGCATTTAGTGAGGTGGATCACAAGTCAAGTTTGTATAAATTCACTAAGTTTTCTAACAATGACTCCTCTATTCTACTTACACATAAGGAGAGTAGTTTTCATGCACCTCGAGTGCAACATGCATATACTCTTGTGCTTCCATCAGTTTCAGACATCATATATGATTCCATACACTCAGATGTTATACATGGAAATAAGTAGGTAGTACACCTAGATACGAAGCCAGCGCCAAAGCTTCAGCAAATGCCCAAGAAGACACATACCACACTTCAGGAAGAAGTCAACCTTGCAGGGAATCCATTGGATTGGAGGAGGACTCAATTTCAGCATGAGGATATTTCTCATGTATTTTCAACTTCAGAACATGCGATTCCCATGCATTGCTATATGGTTCAATCTACTGATCCACATAACTACAATAGGGTTGGGGGGAATCCATTATGGAAAGAATCCATGCAGAAGGAGTATGAATCACTCCTATAGAACCATACTTCGGATATGGTTCCACTTCCACCATAAAGGAATATTTTTAGGTGCATATGGGTCCAAAGGATCAAGAGGTACAAGGCCTGATAGGTTTCCAAAAAACTTCATCAGATCCATAAAGATTTATACATCTTCACGAAGACTTTTAGTGAGCAGAAGTTTCAAAATTTGCGGGATTGTCTTGCAATGAAGAACACAATTGCCTAGCAGCTATCATTTTCTTCTTTTGATACATTATCTTTTGAGAGGGGGTTTTGTTCTCATGTGGTTTTCCCTCTGTCCTCACTTTATTTAGTGTTCATTATTGCATTGTACATGAGTACCTAAAATGGCCTAGTAGTCGGGACTCATTTTTTACTCCATAGTGATGTTCAGGGGGGGTGTTGGAGAAATTTCTATTTTCAACACACTAACTCAGTGGGAGTAACACTAGTTTAGTGGGAGTTAAATAACTAGCTCTATTTTAGAATTTCTAATCTTGCACCATCACTATTATGCATGCATTCCTAATTATAGGATGTTGTTGCCTATATGAGTGAAGATCACTCACTCATTGATTAGATCATAATATACATTGATTCTCATTCTTCATTGTGTATCTCTCTTCCTTTTCTTGATAAGCTTTGTTTGTGTATGCTTTAGCTAGGTCTCTTATGCTAGTTTCCATGAAACACTGACACAATTTACTTACAGATTGCAGTGAGATAAGGACAACATGATTGATTGTTTTACTAAATTTATTTCCTTTCTTTCTATTATCTCCCTTCTTCCTATATGATCCTTTACTATGTTCCCCTGTTACACTCCCTTGTACAGACTTAGAATTCTCGTGAGAAATTTTTTGTTTTAGGAATTTCTTCCAACTACTATCTTGTTTTATCAATTCGTAGACAACCAAGAGTTTCATAATCCCCATGGTGATAAAGAATGGTTTCAGGTTTTTTGGATGCATACTTAACACCCCTCACCATATTGTTCAGAATCATTGTTGGCACAGGGGTATACCCATGGTTCAATTCTCAAGAGCGCACCAACAAATCTCTAACTACCAGCGCATTCAACAACACCTGTGAAGCAAATGAAGTCTCACCTGAGGTAGAGGCAGGGGTGGTTGCAAGACTCAGGTGTCTGGAACCTTAGCTAGGACACAAATCTGTGATTATCTTTCCTACAACATACTTAGCATCAATTATTCCTTAATATATGTTCATTAATCAACTTCACATAAAGAATCACAATGAATACTAATACTAAGTACTTATCCATAGAAAGATAGGTTAGATTCAATAGATCAAGCACTGAGCATCTCATATATCAGATCTAATGTTCTTTCATTCTTCAATAGCACAAAGCATACTAGATCTACTTAACCACTTCAAGCACTTAGCCATGAAAGAGATAAATACATAAGAGTGAAGTGCAAAACACCATACACATAGTTACCATGGTTCACCTCCACCCTAGGGTTATGTCCACAAAGTCTTCTTTATATTATCTTGGTCAAGCAGTTACAACATAGAGCTTTAATGACCCTTACTTCATACATGAAAAAAGATCTACGCAACTCACTAGATCCTTCTTCCTTGCTCTTCAGCAAAAGACTATAACAACTTGCACTTATTTATCCTATATTGTGCACATAGCACTCTAAGATACATCCGATAACATAGATCCAAATACTAGCACTAAGATTCCATTCATACATCACACAGATGTACTATATTACTATCTCTCCCCTATATTGCTATCTATATTTCCTATTTATAGATTACAAAATGGCCCTAAACGTGGGTGAAACCACAGGCTGACATCCCTTTCCTATTATATCAACCCAAAAACCCTAAAATAAACCCCAAAATAGGTCTTGCTTCCTTATTTTTTTCTTCGCGTTGTGCTCCTTCCTTGGAAAGTTGTCGCAGTCCCAAAAGTGGTCAAGTATGACCAAGTACTCTTCAAAACTTCATCAAGGGCCAACAGGCCCCCAACACTCACCTGTGATTCATCCCGAGTCACTCAGGTCTGACCAATTCCACTTCGAATACCTCGAGATTGGCTTGAGTGACTTCGACCTGCTGTAGTGTGACAACCTCTTGTTTGTTAAATTCATAGATTACTATGTCATTGAGTGGTCCTTCCAGGCATTGTTTTGCAATGATGGCACCCTATTCGAGTTCAACTCCCTGGCTTTCAAGCTTGGTGAATAGTTGACATTCCTTCTCTTGGAGTGGTTGCATTCATTGAGAAATGTCAATTACTTTACTTTGCAGCATGTGTACTTGTTGTTGGGTTGTGCATTGCTCTGCGAACCTCTTCATTCTTTCGACTAGGGTCATAGACTTCAGCTACACTTGTAGCACATCTGCATGCTTCTTTTCTTCTTGAAGTTGTGCCTCCAATGTCTGCAATTCTAGATTCTCTACAAGGGTTTCATAGTTCTGGGCGCTTTTGGTGCTTAGCTTCCTACATTCCAAAGCCAAAGTTTTTAATCGGGCCACTATGCTTCGAGAAATGGCCTATCTTAGATCTCTTATCTCTTGGGGTGTCTCAGGCATGGTGCAGAGTTCTAGGTCTATGATTCGTTGTTGAAGTTGTTGGATTACTTCTTCCAGGTGGGTCACGTGCTGTAGAAGACGATATTCCATATTCACTTCTATAATTTTCACAGAGTGCAGTGCCTTATGAACTCTTTCTTATGCTTCAAGTTTCTCTACTAGCAATTGGTTCTTTCTTTGCTGTAACTGGGCTTTTTCCTCCTCCCATTTCGCTTGTAAGTCAAGTTTCTCTTGTGTGGCCTTTCTCCATTTCTCTTCATGTGTGCTTTGTGCTTGCGCCAAAGCATGGGTGGCTTTCGCTATGTATTCTTGATCTTAACTCTATTCTTATCCATTCTAGTGCTATCCAACGGTCTAGTGGTAACCCATAACTGCTTTTTGATCCATTCGAAGCGGCAGTCGAGCGAGTATATTGGTTCCAACGACTATATTGCTTCGTCATGACGAAGTACTCTCTGTCATTGTTCTAATATCTCAGGGAAGCTCCAATTCTGTAATTCTTCTTGCTGTGAAGTATCCTCTAGAACCTCTTGTAACCTTACAGTATTATCCCTCTTCTTTCTTAACTTCCTAGCCTTCTTCCTAGTGAGTTCCATCTCAGTAATGATTTTATCATTTTGATGTGTATCTTCTGTGGTGTTAGTTACTTTGTACTATTGAAAATATTTCTTATGGTTCCTTGATAATACCTTTTCTGTATAAAAAATATGTAACTTGATCTTCTGCAGATCCTCAATTTTTCTCTTAGCTTCAACACCGGAGGTACTAATTTTAAATATCTGTGATCTTCTCTTCTGTTCTTCAATCAAGTTCATGATACTTATACTCATAAAGTATTTTAACTCTTGCTTCTTCTATTCCAAATCTTTTTCTTCATCTCTTTGTCTGGTCTGTTCTCTATCAATCCAGGGTTTTCCTATGAGCATGGTAAACAGGGTGGTGTCTTCAAAAAATTTAATGATCTCAAAGTCTTCCTCTATCGAAGTTCCATTGACAGTCATAGGTATCTGAGTGAGCCTTCCACATAGGGTTACTAGCTTTCCTCTGAAGAAACTTGTTCCTCCTAAGGAAGGAATCATGACAGGCTTTCCTATAGCCTCCCAAGTTCTTTCTGGCATAATGTTCACTTGTGCTTCTTCATCAAGAATACATTCAATGTCAATGATCCAGGTGGATATTGGGGTCCACCCACCTTTTCCAAATGGCTCAAAACAGTTTTCTGGCCATTTTGGCAATTTACTATTTTTAGTAGGTTTTCACTTCCGGGGCCATTTTGAGGGCCTAAATGAAGATATTAAATATCGAGGTTCTCAATGATATCTGAAGGAATTATTTAGGCCCCAAAATTAATCTCCTCGACGATACCTTTCCAACGAGCTATCACACGCCTAAAACGGAGATCGTATGCAAAAGTTACGACCCCGGGAAGTTGATGC
>JZKD02S0203970.1:131116-155105 GCA_000966675.3 Picea glauca
TATGCAAAAGTTACGACCCCGGGAAGTTGATGCACCAACTTACCCAAATGGGGCCCACATGACTTTTGGCACTTCATCTCCTAGGGTTAGGTTTTTGGATGTCTAGGACTTTTGGTATTCCCGATTATTGTAAAAAGGCCTCTAGAGCCTCATTGTAACCATCTTCTTTCGAATGCGAGTAGCCGTCACATCTCTTCTCAGAGATAAGCTGCCACCATTCTAACGAGTTTTTCACTCTGTATTTTTACAGTCTCTGTACATTTCTCTGATTAATAGAAATCATGTATTATTGTATATCTGTGTTTATGGTTGCATCTTTGATACATTTTTGTTATATTATTGAATATCTGCAATATCTCTGTGCATTTCTTTATTATATCTCCGCTCTCATTTCATGCCAAAAATAATCTGGATCAGTCAAAGTCCCCTATTCTTGCTTCAATGTTCTCCTTTTCTTTGAAGATCTCTGATAGCCTAACATGTCGGTGGTCATTCAAGGTATATTTCATTTGTAGCAATATCTTTTCTGATTCTTTCTGGGTTTCTTCTATAATCTTGGTCTCTTGATCTTTGTTAGGGTTGGCTTGTTCCATATTCAACTTCTCAAGCCTAGAAATCATTCTAGGGCAATCCGATACTTCATGGTCCATAGGCTTACAATAGAGGCAACTAACTCTTCTCCCAGAGAATTCTCTAGCAAGATGTCTTGGTCATCTGCAACTATAACATAGGGTTAATACTCTCATCCATTTAGATGATCCCCAAGTCATTCTAGATTGCACATCAAGATTGTTGGAGCCACCCTTGTTTTATTTTTACCCTTCACAATTTTCAATTTTTTATACTTGAAATCTAGGGATGGCCTTTTGATTTTTTCCCCCGAGACTATGAAAATTATGCAACCTTGTCATTTAAACAATGATGTTTTTTCTACTCTCGAAACAAGTCAACTTTCATAAGAATGCTCGACTCTTTTGTTTTACTTCGGGATCTCGCAAGTCGGACACTATAATCCATGAGTTCACACGCCCTGAGTCGCGAAACGACGAACTCGTATTAAGTTTTCACTTAGGACAGTAACCAGGGTAAAATATTTAACTCAGTGGTTAGATGTCGTTGGGGTTTCTCACCTCGGCGTTCGCCAAGTTTGAATTTTTATTTTTACAGCCCCAAGAGCCGAGAACACAAGGTTCTTTCGGGCTAACCCTGGTCAAAAACTAAAGGAAAAAGGGCTAACTGTGGTTAAAGTCTGTTCTCGGCGTTTCACCACTCGGCACTATCTTTTCGAAAGTTACAACACCTAAAACTCTGACTCACGAAGTCACGATGTAATTATAACATGATTAATTAATCGCCTAATCCAAGTTTTCTTCCCTTTAATTGAGTCTTAACTATCGCCATATCGCGGTTTCGCGACTCGACATACTAATCTCCTAAAAACGGATCTTCGAAGTTCTGAGTCACGATAAGGCGAATGAAATGATTATGATATTAATTATGCCTCAAATCCCGATTACAATTGATTAAGCTAAACTCGGTCCTCGCGGTCTCGGGAGTTGAAAACTCAAAATGTTAACAGAAGATTTACGAGATAACGAATGGCAAGAAATTATGTACATGAACAGATTTGGATTAATTAAGTGTAATAAAGACTTATCCCAAGTTTCGATGCTTGTACGATTCTCGAAGGAGCATTTTAATTCCATGCGCCAACTGACTTTTAAACCGCCAAAATTTATGACATTAATGGGAAGATAAGGTAAATCTATGTGTAAGATCGGATTTTTACGGCATAAATTTATTTCCAATTTCGAATTGACAGGCTTGTTTGGAAAGGTACCATTTTTTCAAATATATGCAAGAGCTACGTTTCATTATGCATTTTTCATAGCAAACGGAGCTCATCGTTTCTGAGTTAATTACTTTCTGCATGTATACGCAGTTCTATCGAAGGAGAGAGAAAACGCAAACTTTGGCCATGGCTCCGCGGAAAGCAGCAAAGGTGAATGTCAAAGTCGCAGGATAGGGCTCAGACAATGTCACCGATACTTCACTTCGAAGTGTTGACTCAATCCCCGACTAGTCATTTGTGTCAAATGTTCTACAAGATGAATTGGTAGATTACTCAGACGACTCCAATGACATCGAAAGGGATGATCTACACACCAAGTACAAAATAATCGTCCAATCCGGGATGCATAGAGTAGCAACCAGGCCACGGTTTCTTCCATATTACGACATGATCTAATGGGCATTGGACCACGTAGACTTACCTACCAGGACGATCATGAACAACCAGCGAGTTACTGTCGGGACATTTAGGCCCGAGCATCTACAAACCATGTACAAGCTACCTTCGACGTCTGAATATACATATGGTGTTGAGTTCCTAGACAAATTCAAAGAGAAAGAGTGCACCCAGTATGAAAAAACCATGCCCGATTTGATCAATTATTGGGTTTCTCACTCCGTGAAATTCAGGGCAAATGACCAGGGCATTTATTCTATCTCTTCTTTGGAGCCACAGTATAAATATGTGGCCATGATGGCATGCAAGCTATTTGGGAGAGAAGACACATTGCATTTTTACATTGCATGGGTGCCTCTCATGTTTCGGGTTGCCGAAGGTTTCTCATTTAATTTGGCGAAGATACTCTCGCATAGCCTGGCCAACTGAGTCACAGAGCATTGGTAACAGAAGGCGAGCGGGAGACCGTCCTCGTTTTTCATGTCGGCATATATCATGGACGCAGTATGTTCCATGAAACCATTCCCTTTGATGAGCTGGGCTTGGAATCCAGCCCAAGAAAAACCCGTACATGAGTATCATGACAAACTATGGGAGAATAAAGCAGAAAAGTTCACATATGAAATTTTTAATTGGGTGATGGTGCCCCTGCATATCGCCATTTTTGGGCACCCACCACCTCGCATCTCGAACAACATTGCAACAGGTCTGAGTGGCATAGTGGATTGGTATGTGGAGGCAGAGTTTTCATATTTCAGAGTTTTTGAGGCTTCCGTTCCCCCTCATGTGCTGCCCTTGTTCATCCCCGACAAGCTGGCTTGTCGAGAGGTCACCTAGAAAATGGTAATTGACGGGGTGAGCAAAGAACTCAAGGGTTACTCAAAGAAGGTATGGCCTTCTTTTCCCATTCGGTTGAATTCTTATTCTTTGTTAGATTTCGGGCATGCCAAAGCCAAGGCTGCAGCCCTGGAGGACCTAAGTTTGGTCTCCATCGAAGTTAAGAAACATGATCCATAGAGGGTTGTGAGAAACCATTTGGCTCATTGTGGGCTCAAGAGATTTGAGCATGAAAGTTCACCCTCGGACAATGTTTTCCAAGGGGCAAGATCTTATGAAGAAGTGCTGGCCCGGATCCAATCATTAGCACTCAAAGACACAACATTTGTATTAAAATTCCAGGAACATAGGCGAAGATGTCTCCCCGCTGTGTTGGGAGGTTCAGCTTCTTTCGAGACAAAACAGAAGGATGCTGAAGTTTCTGAAGACGCAATTTCTATCCTTGGAAAACACCAGGAAGGAGAACAAACGAGGAATCCCGAAGTAGAAGAGAAGACTTCGGACCCACCAAGCAAACAGAGTTCGGAGGCTGAAGTAAAAACTCCGGGCCCACTAAGGAAATAGAAGCTGGAGACTGAAACAGAGGCTCTAGGTGCACCAAAGGAGCAGAATCCTGTCGATACTCTAAGAGAATAGGCAAAGAAAATAGGAGAGCCCATCACCTTGGTCACACCCTTGCAGTCGGCACTGGGAAATGTCAACGAGGGATGTATATTTAATGAAGAATTGAGGCCCATAAGGGCAAAGGAACTCCCTCCAAATGAGTTCTTTTTTGATAAAAAGAGAAAGACGGTAGTGAAAAGAGAGTTCTATCAAGAAGGAGAGTCCACTGTGAAAAAATATAAAATCATGACTGATGGCAAAAATAAGAAAAGTGACCAACTCGCCACTGAAATCATGGGAATGCTGGCGGCATATGCTTCGGAAAATCAATTCTCAGTTGGGCTTTTGAATAACCAATTAAAAAGGAAAAATCACCTAATCAGGACCCTCGAGGCTAGATTGGCTACAGCCACAGAGAATGCTAAAGGTCAAGCCAGCATGGAGTTAGAATAGGCCAGAGTGGCCGACAAAAAAGAAATAGAAATGCTCAAGACCAAGCTTGAGCAAGCATAGTTGGTGGTCCGAGATGGTAGAGCGCAGGTGAGCGAACATAAAAATCTGATTGAACAGTTGCAGGCTCGGGCATAAATCACCGAGAGTAGAGAAATAGACATCGGAATATTTAAATCCCGAGCCAGCGAGATTCAGAGCAAAATATTTTCAGCACAGTAGAATTTTCTTGCCAAGATATGAGAGATTTGGGGGAACTGTCTGTTGGTGAATCAGGTGTCCAAGAACCTGACTGCTAGGGAAAGGGAGGCTGAAGTGGCTCGAGTCGCTTTCCAGGATGCGGTAATAGCCACAAATAACAAGGTTTTGGCAGGTGCTCCTGGGCTCGCCATCCCAGAACAAAGAAGAGGCAGTATCTTGTTGAAATATTGGGAGCATAACATTGCACTGGGCAAGGAACAAGCCCAAAGGGTAACCCATTGTTTAGAAGAAGATTTTAATTCCATAAACGACGAGGTGTTGGATATTGATAGCCGAGGCAATGCAGAAGCATTGATGCAAATGAATATGGAATAGATCTCACTCGATTTGAAGTAAAAGGATGAGAGAGATTCGGTTGATATCTCTCAGATGGATATGGTGGACATGGAAAAAGTTGATAAACACATGATCTAACCCAGCGCACAGCTAAGTGCCCTCGACATCATCGGTGCACAAATGGAAGACAAGCTGCAACAGTTAGCTCGAGAATGTTACTTTGTCGAGGCCAGCTGTCAAGAGGAGCCTTCACAGCTTGTATCTCAACTTGTAAAAAGATGTAACGCCTGCGCCGAGACCACGCGAAGACAAGCACCTGGCACTAAGTGAGTACAGAATAGGGGACATGGAGTGATTGCTCTCTCTTATGTCATAACTGAAATTTTGCGACCCTTAAGATTCTACCAGATTTGTAAAAATTGTATAAATATACCCCAGAGAGAAATAAACGGGGCTAGACCCTTTTTGAGATTTTGTAATAGAGTTTTTGCATTGAGATTTAATACAAGCAGATCCGAGATTCTCAATTCCATCACTTCTGTATTACAAGTTTGCTTTCTTGTTCCTCATTTTTCATTTTCAATTCATATTCGTAATTGATGTGCTTCATTATACTTTAGTACTGCCACTACTATAACGAATAAGTTTGGGTTTTCTGTAATTGTTTATTTCCTTTCCTCTACACCAGCTATCAGCTATGTAAGACCAATTTGCAGTTTCATAATTCTACATGCATTTTTTGTTACATCGGTTATTTTCTCAAATATTTTCTTCTTCCATTTACTTCGTAATATTTTCCCTTGATAGGAACCTGACACTGTAAACGGAATAATGATTTTCCTCCATCTCACCCCTTTGATTAAGATATAATAGAGTTACAGGAACGAGCCTTCGATTTGCATACATTGTTAATACTGCAATCGTGAATTCTCTTTTATAAAACTAAACTGAGACAACACTCAATCTTTCTTAACAGTTCTCTTACCAATAATGTTCCCCCATGACAGTTCCTACACCAACTCAACCTAACGTTGAACTTGGATTATTGAACCAAACGCATATCACCTTGAACCTCTTCAACACTATCCTTAAAATAGCCAATAACCGGGCCGAGCTTGAACAATCATGGGCAGCCATTGAACGTGACATAACTATTCAGGAGCAGTTCGAAGCCAGACAACCCCAACGAAGAAATCTCCCCTAGACTCTTCTCCAAAGGTTGATATTTTCCCTTCTCCTTATTCTAACCACTTTCAGATGCCTTGACACTGTACTTTTGAGCCTTAGTATAGACTCAGGAACAACATCTTTCTGGCACCGTTGCCGGGGAGTGAAGTTACGAAATCTTTTTCCCTGGGAAAATGACAAATTGTTTTTCGTTGAAAGTGTTACCCTTTGATGGTGAACAAAGAGTACACACCTTTTAAGGATTTTTATCTTTCACTTGGCGACTCCATGAAAAAATAAACTGGCATTCACTCAAAGGAATACCAGATAAAACCCGGATGGTGAGAAGATTTCGCCAGTTTCCGATCCTGAAAAAATTCTAAAGGCGAGAGGCTCTTTTAAGCCAACCACTGCAGTTTACCAACTTGAAATCCCATCACCAAAGGTCGAGAGTCCTTCTGAACATCCTACCTCGCTCAATCCTTACTTTGACGCTAAACATTCAACGCCTTGTATCGAAATCGGAAGTGAGATTCATCCAACAGTCCCCTTGATACAGAGGGGAAAGGGCCCTTTTGTAGGTTCATCATCTTTCAAAACACCATATTATCTTCAATTGAGTTTCCTGACTTCTCCAAACCCTGAAGAGTGTGTTACACACTCATTTCTCACACCCGTCGATTTTCCTGATTCCATCTCTTGCAAGTCCGAGGAACCGACTCCTCGCGTTCCTTATCCTTCCTCATCAGAGTCTCCTCTTAGCGAAGAAAATATAAAAACCCTTTTATTTTTTGAAAAACCTATTTATAACTCTCCACAAACAATGATGGAAGCCGTCGAAGGAGGAGATGGAGGGTTTATAGGAGGAGGAGAAGGGTTTGGAGGAGGTGGAGGAGGTGGAGGAGGAGTCCCCCAAGGAGGAGGTGGAGGTCAAGGGCCTCCCCCCCTCCCAGAGTTTTTGCGAAATTCGCAGCCCGATATGCCCCTTTGGTGTTTCCCATCCCCCTACACGATCTTCCAGAAAACTACATAAAAAATTTACCGAAGTTCACCGGGGAGGGAGATCTGACCGCCGCTGAACATATTAACTTCTTTGACCAATTCATAGATATCTTCAGTATTGAGCACGAGGATGTATATTCAAGACTCCTTGTCCAAAATTTTGAGGGTCAGGTCCGAACTTGGTTTCGGAGCTTGCCAGTAGCTTCTATCCCTTCATATGATGCTCTAGAAGATGCTTTCCTCAGACAATGGGGCGAGCGAAAAGATCATCTCTATTATCTAACCGAATTTGGGGCTTTGAAGAAAAAGAACTCATAATCAGTCATAGAATTCATCCAGAGATTCAATAAAATGTACAACAAAATCCCAGCTGAGGTCAAACCTTCTCCACCCGTGGCCAAAGTGACCTTCGCTGGAGCTTTCGAGCCAAATTTCGCACTACTTTTACGAGAACGAAGGGGAGCTACCTTAAACCGCATGCAGGATGATGCAGTAGAGATAGAATCTAACATGATGGCTTTGGGTAAACTTAGGGCTAGAGTAGAGACTGGAAACTGAGAGCCCAAGTGTTTTAGAGAACAAGCAGGCCCTTCAGGGTCCAATAGAGCCTCCGACGATAGGGTGGACGATATGGCTAGGGTAATCAAAGAGTTGTCAAACAAAATAACCCGGATGGAACTTGAACAGGCCAAGTCTGACTCTTACCCCAAAAAGGATTTCAGAAAAAATCAAAACCCTCCTAATCAACAAAGACCAATAAAAAAGGAAGATCAAAGAATACAAGCTCCCTTGAAAAATGAAAATTTTATAGGAGCTAACGATTTGCAGGACTTCGAGGATTCAGATAATGATGTCACGAACTTCGGTGATGACTGTAGTCAACCATATCTGACTCGCGAAGACTACGAAAAGTCTCTAAATGTGCCGGAGACGCAAGATGAGAGAGAAGAGAGTGATCACACTGAGAACCACGAATCCCAACCAGAAATTGAGACAATGATAGCTGAGTTTCAACCTAGATACAACTTGAGATCTAAAAATAAACCTGCCTTGACTTTTCAACCTAGCAAAATCCTTCAGAGGGGTCAAGCTTACGAGCCTCCTTCAGATGAGACCCCACCACCCAACAACAAAATGAGAAGAGTAAGCGCTCAGGAGTTCGAGGTGGAAAAAGTGGGAACTCAAACACAACCAATCGAACTTGTAAACAAGGATACTTCTTTAACTAAGACCATGAACGATAAATCTGTCCAGACAAATAAGTCAGAAAGAAAGAATTTGGAAGTCTCAACCATACAAATAGACAAAGTGAACGAAGCATTCAGTTTTGAAAATGAGTTGAAAAAAATTAAGATACCAATCCCTTTGGTGGAATTAGCGAAAAACCCATGTTATCGCAAACAAATTACCAAAATGATAGGTGTCCCCGAGCTTGAAAGTCAGTCTAATGTTATAAACTTGGAATATGATAGACCTAACATCACCTTTGGTCCCCATTTTGAAGGGTCCAAAGACAACATCGCTCCTTTCTATATCACTCTGAATATACATGATCAGTTGTTGCATAATTGTATGTTAGACTCCGGAGCTTCCCATAATGTTATGCCCAAGATTATAATGGAGAAGTTGGGTCTTCATATCACAATACCTTATGGAAATATTTATTCTTTTGATTCAAGGAAGGTTAAATGCATGGGGATGATAAAATATCTGGTATTTACCCTAGCGCAAGTCCCTGTTAAAAGTATCCTGATGGATGTAGTTATCACCGATATTCCCCCTAAGTACGGTATGCTATTATCTAGGTCATGGGGGGCCAAGTTGGGAGGTTCCCTTCAGTTAGACATGTTGTATGCCACAATCCCTGTGTTCGGAGGTCAGTTCACTCATTTATATAGAGAGACAAGATTAGCATATACGGTCAGTGACCCTCAAAACCCGCACAACTTCCCCATTTACATCGCAGACCAAGATCTGGGAAACTACATCTTGTCTTTTGATGATGGTCTGGATGGTTTCCTGGAAGAAATTGATACAAAGCAAGAAGAGTCAAGCCCCTTGACAGAAGAGCTGTGTAATACTGGTGTATGGAAAATGTATTTCGATGGCGCTTCGTCTTCTGAAGGAGCTGGTGCGGGGGTACTTTTGGTAGCACCTGAAGGTAAGTTCATTGTTCCTTTATCCTATCGTTTACAGTGGGACATATATTACACTAATAACGTATGCAAGTATGAAGCATTGATCTTAGGATTAGAGGCTGCCAAGAAATTAAATATAAAAAACTTGGAGGTATATGGTGACGCGGAATTGATAGTAAGACAAGTGAACCGACAGTACCTAGCATGGCATCCTAGACTAAGAGCGTATAGAAATTGTACTTGGGATCTCATTGAAATTTTTTTCTCCTCTGTAAATATTCATTTTATCCCTCGCACCGAGAATCTACATGCTGATGCGTTGGCAAAGGCAGCTTCAACCTTTTCTCCTCCCACGACCTTCAAACTGAAGTATCATATTGAAATCAGATACAAGCCTTCCATACCAGAAAATATCTGACACTGGAAAGTCTTTGAAGATGATGAACAGATTAAGAAGTTCCTTACTGCAGTAGGCGACTTTTCATAAACTCACGCTGACCAGGAAAACTAGAATGATTCCATGTGGATCATGCAAGAAGGAGAGGAACCTGAAGTTTTCCGGGAAAAAATTGCAGATCATCGTATGTTGGTCCTTAAAAGCAATCAGATTCTGAAAGGATTGATTCCTTTGGAAAGACTTTTTGATCAAAACGATGTACCTATAAAGGCCACTTTGCAGCCCCAGCTAGAAGAGGTGGAGGACTGTGATATAGGGACCGAAAAAGAACCCCGAATGGTAAAACTATCGAAATTCCTCCCTCCCAAAATGAAAGTGAAGTACCAAGACTTGCTCAGGCAATACAAAGATGTTTTTGCCCAGTCCTATGATGAATTGAAAACATATGACACTTCCATTATTGATCACAAGATACCGTTGAAGCCCGGGGTCAAACCGTTTAGGCAAAAGCTTAGGCAAATTAACCCCATTCTGTTACCTGTGATAGAAAAGGAAGTCAAAAAACTCTTGGATGCAAAGATAATCATACCTTTGAGATACTCGGACTGGGTAGCTAACCTAGTTCCAGTCAGGAAAAAGAACGGGGAAATCAGACTATAACCTAGTTCCAGTTAGGAAAAAGAACGGGGAAATCAGACTATGTGTGGATTTCCAAAACCTAAACAAGTTGTCTCTCAAAGATAATTACCCGCTACCCAAGATGGACCACATTTTAGAAAAGGTTGTTGGAGCTAATCGAATGTCAATGATAGATGGCTTCTTTGGTTATAATCATATCGCTATGAATGAATAGGACAGGGAAAAAACTGCATTCACCACACCCTGGGGTACTTTCATGTATGACAAAATGACTTTTGGTTTAATGAATGCAGGGGCCACTTTCCAGTGAGCTATGTACATCGTTTCCATGGGAGAAAGGGACAAGTTCATAGTCATTTACCTTGATGATCTGATGGTTTTTTCTAAAACTGACAAGGAACATTTGATGCATCTCAGACAGACGTTCGAAAAGTGCCGTAGGTTTGGTCTATCCCTGAATCCAAAGAAATATCATTTCGCTATGCAGGAAGGTAAGCTTCTAGGCCATGCCATATCTAAGGAAGGAATTAGGATTGATCCTAAGAGGATTGAAGCGATAGATACTATCACTATCCCGAGAAATATAAAAGAAATTCAATCATTCTTAGGTAAGATAAATTTTCTGTGAAGGTTTATTCCCAATTTCGCTGAGATTGTCAAATTGATTACATGAATGTTGAAGAAGGACAGTGGGGTAAACTGGACCATCGAGGCTAGGGCATCTTTCACGCACATTAAAAAATTTATAAGCGAGGCACCCATGTTAGCAAGTTTGGATTATCTGAAATATTTTCTCATATTCTCTTTTGCTTCTGAACATACCATCACCGCGGTACTCTTACAGAAAAATGAAGAGGGGTTCGAACAGCCGATAGCATTTTTCAGCAAAAGCCTCAGAGATGCAAAACTGAAATATAACATAATGGAAAAACAAGCATACGCAATGGTAAAAGCATTGAAAGCGTTCAGAACCTATGTGCTACATTCAAAGATAATCACGTATGTACCTACTAGTTCTGTAAAGGACATATTGGTACAGCCGGACAGTGATGGAAAAAGAGGGCGATGGCTCGCTAAAATACAAGAATTCGATCTGGAAGTCAAGCTGACTAAATTGATAAAGGGGCAGGGTTTGGCCAAACTCTTGGCTGAGTCGAATCTTAGAGCCCTTGATATTAATTGCCTCCAAGAAGAAGACGGAGACACCCACCTACACGAGCTGGATGACCGGACAGATCCAAGAAAGATTGAAGAAAAGTTCATATCGTCGGGCTGGTATAAAGACATCATGTTCTACTTGTTGAAACTGAAGTGCCCAGATGGACTATCATCAGCCAAATGCAGAACTTTAAAACTCCATGCTATAAAATATTGCATCGCCGAAAACCAGCTATACTTGAAGGATCCACTCGGGTTCCTACTAGTCTGTTTGGTCGAGTCGGAAACTCCTCGGGTTATAGAGGAATTCCATGAAGGAATCTGTGGAGGACACCACGCATGGAGAGCCATGGCCTACAAGATCTTGAGAGAAGGCTACTATTGGCCAAAACTATTTTCAGACGTAAATGCCAAAGTACGCGCGTGCGACCCTTGTCAAATATTCGCTGGGAAACAAAAACTCCCTGCACTACCACTCGTTCCAGTCAAAATTGAAGCTCCATTTCAACAATGGGGTCTGGACTTCATAGGTGAGATCAATCCTCATTCCAGTGCTCAGCATAGGTGGATCTTAACAGCCACGGATTATTTTACTAAGTGGGTGGAAGCCATTCCAACCAAGAAGGAAACAGACTCGGTGGTAATCAACTTCTTGGAGGAAAATATTTTGTCGAGATTCAGTTGCCCCCGAAATATAGTTACTGACAACGCCCAAGCATTTAAGTCTATGGCTATGATTAGTTTTTGTCAGAAATACAACATCATTCTTGGACATTCCACTGCATACTACCCCCAAGGGAACGGGTTGGCTGAGTCGTCAAATAAGAGCCTGGTAAACATTATCAAGAAGGTATTGGATGAGAACAAGAGGTCTTGGCATGTACATTTAAAATATGCATTGTGGGCAAACCGCATAAGCACGAAAAGATCAATCGGTGTTTCACCTTTTCAAATGGTCTATGGGACAGATGTCGTTCTACCCATAAACTTGGCACTACCGGTAATGAAGCTGTGGCAAGACCAAAATGAAGAACCCAATCCCGTGACCAGGAGAATAAATCAATTGATTGAGGTCCAACAGCAGAGAACCGAGGTTGACGAAAAGATGCAGCGGTACCAAGATGAAATGAAATCACTGTTCGACCGAAAAGCGAAGGATCGAGAATTCTCTCCAGGTGATTTGGTGCTAAGATGGGATGCAAGAAGGGAAGAGGCAGCGAAACATAGTAAATTCGACCATCTCTGGTATGGACCGTTCAGGGTTTCGGCTCCAGTAGGAGAAAATTCTTTCCTACTGGAAAACATCGACGGAGAAGTTCTCAGCGCCCCTGTCAACGAGCGATATTTGAAACACTACATGACATAGCAATCGCCAATTTCTCAAAAAAAAAAAAATTGTTTGTATATAAATGCATTTTTATTTCCCTTTGGACTTTCTATTTTCTTCTGTTCATAATTTTTTATTTTGAATAAATTTCATGTTTTCTTTTTACAGGATTCCAGCGGCTTACGAGCTAGCGGGAGGAGTAATTTGTAAATAAGTATCAGAAATAAATCGGCGTGAAACAGGTGATACCCAAAAAGTAGTTTTCGTAGTGCACAAAGAAATTGAAATGAAAAGGTAAAGGTGGGCTTTCTCAATACACATGATATGAAAGACTGTCGAAATTAAACCAAGGTAACATCATTCAAATTTGCAATATTGGCTAAATTGCTAGGTAACATGATTATTGCTTGGCTTGATAGCCTTTGTTTTAAATTGGTTTGAATGATACACTAAAACTAAGAACAGTCAGTCGAAAGTAATCATCCCCAAAGACATCTACAAGAGCCAGTATCGAATTGTTTTGACCTTCTACGTTTTGATCAATGAATCACTACCTTGTATCCTGCCTGTTTTCAGATCTAAATTTTGACAAAGCTACCATCTTTTCATTTCATTACGAAGGAATAAACGTTTTCTTTTTTAGCCTCCTGAGTCTCGAAACAAATTGTAAAAGGAAAGCGGGTATCCACAACTACTTGATCCCCTGCTAAGCGAAGGAACATTTAGAGTGATCCTAACTTTCCTAGGTTTTTCAACAGCTTCGGAAGAATCAAAGCTTGCTCAAATAGGATGCCCCTTAAAAAATTATTTTCCGTTGTCTCCCTAAGAACAAAGGTGTTGTGAAGGTCAAGGGAAGATTGATACCAAGTATTGAAAGTAAGTTGACAGACCTCTGATACAAAATATTACACAGATATCAGCCCTGATATAAACTGATTGCCCCCATCTTCACGCTCAAAAAATGAATTATAAGACGAGCGGTGAAAGGAAATTCAGAAATGATTGCCCCCACCTAGTCCAAAAAGACGATGAAAGGAAATTCAGAAATGATTGCCCTCGTCTTAGCATTTAAATGCATAAATAATTTCTGAAGTGGTGAAAGGAAATTCAGTAAAAGAGGCCAGATAACTTCACCGGGGTACTGAACAGGCTCGCTGGTAGTGAAGCAATGTTTGAGATATCTGTAAAGTTGTTATACATGAATATCACTCTACTCTGGTAACCAATACTTCCTAAAAACCTAATCCACATCCCAAATTCAGACGAGACTTCCCCGATTAAAAAATATATAATCTCATTCTTTTGATGCAAGTCGAGAGCCACAAGATCTGTTGAGTCCCCTAGGGTCATTTCAACTGTCTTAAAACATCCCCAAAGTTAGTAGTGGGAAAGGGAAAATTGTGAAAGGGACTACAGCTGTGTTTGGAAAGAGTATCTGATTTTGAAAAAACTTCTCGAGGTAAAAAGCAAAGTCTTTTCCCCCCTTCGATCCTTTTCCCTTGAATTTTTTCCGCTTGTTTTAGCTTATGACTCCATTTACCCAATATTGCCACGTGGTCTACTGTTCTTCCCACCTCACAGGAAGGCGGGATCCCTAGTTGGAGCCTATGTTGGAGCCGCCCTTGTTTTATTTTTACCCTTCACAATTTTCAATTTTTTATACTTGAAATCTAGAGATGGACTTTTGATTTTTTCCCCCGAGACTATGAAAATTCTACAACCTTGTCATTTAAACAACGATGCTTTTTCTACTCTCGAAACAAGTCAAATTTCATAAGAATGCTCGACTCTTTTGTTTTACTTCGGGATCTCGCAAGTCGGACACTATAATCCATGAGTTCACACGCCCCGAGTCGCGATACGATGAACTCGTATTAAGTTTTCACTCAGAACAGTAACCAGGGTAAAATATTTAACTCAGTGGTTATACGTCATCGGGGTTTCATGCCTCGACGTTCACCAAGTTTGAATTTTTATTTTTATAGCCCCGAGAGTCGAGAACACGAGGTTCTTTCGGGCTAACCCTGGTAAAAAACTAAAGGCAAAAGGGCTAACCGTGGTTAAAGTCTGTTCTCGGCATTTCACCACTCGGCACTATCTTTTCGAAAGTTACAGCGCCTAAAACTCTGACTCACGAAGTCGCGATGTAATTATAACATGATTAATTAATCGCCTAATCCAAGTTTTCTTCCCTTTAATTGAGACTTAACTATCGCCATATAGAGGTTTCGCGACTCGGCATACTAATCTACTGAAAATGGATCTTCGAAGTTCCGAGTCACGATAAGGAGAATGAAACGATTATGAAATTAATTATGCCTCAAATCCCGATTACAATTGATTAAGCTAAACTCGGTCCTCGCGGTCTCGGGAGTTGAAAACTAAAAATGTTAACAAAAGATTTATGAGATAACGAATGGCGAGAAATTATGTACATGAATAGATTTGGATTAATTAAGTGTAATCAAGACTTATCCCGAGTTTCGATGCTTGTATGATTCTCGAAGGAGAATTTTAATTCCATGTGCCAACTGACTTTTAAACCGCCAAAATTTATGACATTAATGGGAAGATAAGGTAAATCTATGTGTAAGATCGGATTTTTACGGCATAAATTTATTTCTAATTTCGAATTGACAGGCTTGTTTGGAAAATTACCGTTTTTTCAAATATATGCAAGAGCTATGTTTCATTATGCATTTTTCATAGCACACGGAGCTCATCATTTCTGAGTCAATTACTTTCTGCATGTATACGCAGTTCTATCGAAGGAGAGCGAAAACAAAAACTTCAGCCATGGCTTCGCGGAAAGCAGCAAAGGCGAATGTTGAAGTCATGGGACAGGGCTTAGAGAATGTCGCCGATACTTCACCCCAAAGTGTCGACTCGATCCCTGACTGGTCATTTGTGTCAAATGTTCTGCAAGCCGAATTGGTAGATTACTCAGACGACTCTGACGACATCAAAAGGGATGATCTACACACCAAGTACAAGATAATCATCCAATCCGAGATGCATAGAGTAGCAACCAGGCCACGGTTTCTTCCATATTATGACATGATCTGATGGGCATTGGACTACGTAGACTTACCTACCAGGACGATCATGAACATCCAGCGAGTTACTGTCGGGACTTTTAGGTCCAAGCATCTACAAACCATGTACAAGCTACCTTCGACGTCTGAATATACATATGGTGTTGAGTTCCTGGATGAATTCAAAGAGAAAGAGTGCACCCAGTACGACAAAACCATGCCCGATTTGATCAAGGATTGGGTTTCACGCTCCGCGAAATTTAGGGCAAACGACCAGGGCATTTATTCTATCTCTTCTTTGGAGCCATAGTATAAATATGTGGCCATGATGACATGCAGGCTATTTGGGAGAGAAGACACATCGCATTTTTACATTGCATGGGTGCCTCTCATGTTTCAGGTCGCCGAAGGTTGCTCGTTTAATTGGGCGAAGATACTCTCAGATAGCCTAGTCAACCGGGTCACAGAGTATCGAGAACAGAAGGCGAGCGGGAGACTGTCCTCATTTTTCATGTCGGCATATATCATGGATGCGGTATGTTCCATGACACCATTCCCCTTGATGAGTTGGGCTTGGAATCTAGCCCAAGAAAAAACCATGCATGAGTATCATGAAAAACTGTGGGAGAATAAAGCTGAAAAGTTCACATATGAAATTTTTAACTGGGTGATGGTGCCCCTGCATATCACCATTTTTGGGCACCCACCACCTCTCATCTCGGACAACATTGCAACAGGTCTGAGTGGCATAGAGGATTGGTATGTGGAGGCAGAGTTTTCGTATTTCAGAGTTTTCGGGGCTTCTGTTCCCCCTCATGCGTTTCCCTTGTTCATCCCCGACAAGCTGGCTTGTCGAGAGGTTGCCTGGCAAACGGTAATTGGCGGGGTGAGCAAAGAACTCAAGGGTTACTCAAAGAAGGTATGGCCTTCTTTTCCCATTCGGCTGAATTCTTATTCTTTGTTATATTTCGGGCATGCCAAAGCCGAGGCTGTAGCCCTGGAGGACCTAAGTTTGGTCTCCATCGAAGTTAAGAAACATGATCCACAGAGGGTTGTGAGCAACCATTTGGCTCATTGTGGGCTCAAGATATTTGAGCATGAAAGTTCAAACTCGGACGATGTTTTCCGAGGGGCGATATATTATGAAGAAGTGCTAGCCTGGATCCAATCATTATCACCCGAAGACACAACATCTGTATTAAAATTCCAGGAACATAGGTGAAGATGTCTCCCTGCTGTGTTGGGAGGTTCGGCTGCTTCCGAGACAAAACAGAAGGATGCTGAAGTTTCTGAAGATGCAATTTCTAACCTTGGAAAACACCAGGAAGGGGAACAAACGAGGAATCCCGAAGTAGAAGAGAAGACTTCGAACCCACCAAGCAAACAGAGTTCGGAGGTTGAAGTAAAAACTCCAGGCCCACTAAGGAAACAGAAGTCGAAGACTGAAACAGAGGCTCTAGGTACACCAAAGGAGAAGAATCCTGTCGATACTCCAAGAGAATCGGCAAAGCAAATAGGAGATCCCATCACCTCAGTCACACCCTTGCAGTCGGCACTAGGAAATGTCAGCAAGGGATGGATATTTAATGAAGAACTGAGGCCCATAAGGGCAGAGGAAATCCCTCCAAATGAGTTCTTTTTTGATAAAAAGAGGAAGGTGGTAGTGAAAAGAGAGTTCTATCAAGAAGGAGAGTCCACTGTGAAAAAATATAAAATCATGACTGATGGCAAAAATAATAAAAGTGACCAACTCACCACTGAAATCGCTGGAACGCTAGGGGTATATGCTTCGGCAAATCAATTCTCAGTTGGGATTTTGAATAACCAATTAAAAAGGAAAAATTTCCTAATCAAGAGCCTAGAGGCTAGATTGGCTACAGCTGCAGAGAATGCTAAAGGTCAGGCCAGCATGGAGTTAGAACAAGCCAGAGTGGCCAACAAAAAAGAAATAGAAATGCTCAATACCAAGCTTGAGCAAGCACAGTTGGTGGTCCGAGATGGTAGAGCGCAGGTAACCCAACAGAAAAATTTGATTGAATAGTTGTAGGATTGGGCAGAAATCACCGAGAGCAGAGAAATAGACATCATCATATTTAAATCCCGAGCCAGCGAGATTCGGAGAAAAATATTTTCGGCACAACAGAATTTGCTTGCCAGGATAAGAGAGATCTGGGAGAACTGTTTGTTGGTGAATCAGGTGCCCAAGAACCTGACTGCCAGGGAAAGGGAGGCCGAAGTGGCTCGGGTTGCTTTCCAGGACGCGGTACTAGCCATGAATAATAGGGTTTCGGTAGGTGCTCCCGGGCTCAAACCAGAGGCAATATCCTATTGAAAGATTGGGAGCATAACATTGCACTGGGCAAGGAACAAGCCCAAAGGGTAACCCATTATTTAGAAGAAGATTTTAATTCCATAAACGACGAGCTATTGGATATTGATAGCCGAGGCAATGCAGAAACATTGATGCAAATGAATATGGAACAGATCTCACTCGATCTGAAGGAAAAGGATGAGAGAGATTCAACCGATATCTCTCAGATGGATACGGTGGACATGGCCAAATTTGATAAGCACATGATCAAACCTAGCACACAGCTAAGTGCCCTCGACATCATCGGTGCACAAATGGAAGACAAGCTGCAGTAGTTAGCTCGAGAATGTTACTTCGTCGAGGCCAGCTATGAAGTGGAGCCTTCACAGCTCATATATCAGCTTGTAAAAAGATGTAACGCTTGCGCCGAGTCCGCGCAAAGACAAGCACCTGGCACTAAGTGACTACAGAGTAGGAGACATGGAGCGATTGCTCTCTCTTATGTCATAACTTAAATTTTGTGACCCTTAAGATTCTACCGGATTTGTAAAAATTATATAAATATACCCCAGAGAGAAATAAATGGGGATGGACCCTTTTTGAGATTTTGTAATAGAGTTTTTGCATTGAGATTTAATACAAGCAGATCCGAGATTCTCAATTCTATCACTTCTGTATTACAAGTTTGCTTTCTTGTTCCTCATTTTTCATTTTCAATTCATATTCGTAATTGATGTTCTTCTTTATACTTTAGTACTACCACTACTATAATGAATAAGTTTGGGTTTTCTGTAATTGTTTATTGCCTTTCCTCTACACCAGCTATCAGCTGTGTAAGACCAATTTGCAGTTTCAGAATTCTACATGCATTTTTTGTTACATCGGTTATTTTCTTAAATATTTTCTTCTTCCATTTACTTCATAATATTTTTCCTTGATAGGAACCTGACACTGTAAACGACTTAATGTTTTTCCTCCATCTCACCCCTTTGATTAAGATATAATACAGTTACGGGAAAGAGCCTTCGATTTGCATACATGGTTAATACTGCAATCGTGAATTCTCTTTTATAAAACTAAACTGAGACAACACTCAATCTTTCTTAACAGTTATCTTACCAGTACTGTTCCCCCATGACAGTTCCTACACCAACTCAACCTAACGTTGAACCCATATTATTGAACCAAACGGATATTGCCTTGAACCTCTTCAACACTATCTTTAAAACAACCACTAACCGGGCTGAGCTTGAACAATCATGGGCAGCCATTGAACGTGACATAACTATTCAAGAGTAGTTCTAAGCCAGACAACCCCAACGAATAAATCTCCCCTAGACTCTTCTCCGAAGGTTGATATTTTCCCTTCTCCTTATCCTAACCACTTTCAGATGCCTTGACACTGTACTTTTGAGCCTTAGTACAGACTCAGGAACAACAAATATCATGGTGGCTAACCTGCAAAAAACTTTTTCTAGGATCCTGCATCCACTTGTTAGTCTAGACATTCTTTCGATGCATAGGTATAACATATCTATCACTATATATATTAGATCTATTCATATCAAATTTTCTTTCATTTATTAATGCCCTAGTTTTCAAGCTAGGACATAATCTATCAAACATACCTAGATCCATGTTGTAGAAACAAAAGAAAAATCACTTATCTTACTTCTGCAGAGCACAAAGCTTACAGATATAAGACTTTTAACTATTCTTACCTTTATCAAGGCATAGATCTTATAGATCTTACCTTTTTCTTGCAGATATGACCTCTTTATTCACAGATCTAACTTCTTTCCTTCAGATCTGACCTCTTTCTTCACAGATCTAACTTCTTTCCTCCATATCTGACCTCTCTTTCTTCAGATCTAACCTCTTTCCTTGGCACAAAGCTTCATAGATCAAATAGAACACTATAGACTAGGGAAACATATCTACGTAAAGAGCTTATTTCACACAAAGATTCTTCTTATTCAGTTCCCAGCAATCACAGTTCCAGGTGTCGACAACAGAACCATTTTTTGGAACAGGGGAAGACCCAGGGTTCAATGCTCAAGAGAACACCAACAAAGCCCTAACTACTAGCCCTCTTGGCAACACCTGCAAAGTAGATGAAGTCTCACCTGAGTTAGAGGTAGGGGTGGTTGCAAGACTCAGGTGTCTGCAACCCTAGCTAGGAAACGGATCTATGATTATCTTTCCTATAGCACACTTAGCATCAATTATTCCTTAATATAGGTTCATTAATCAACTTCATAGAAGTCACAGAGAATCGCAGTGAATACTGATACTAAGTACTTATCCACAGAAATATAGGTTATATTCAATATATCAAGCACTGATCATCTCATATATCAGATCTAATGTTCATTCATTCTTCAACAACACAAAGCATACTAGATCTACTTAACCACATCAAGCACTTAGCCAGGAAAGATATATACATAAGAGCGAAGCACAAAAAACCATACACATAGTTACTATGGTTCACCCCCACCCTAGGGATACGTCCACAAAGTCTTCTTTATATTATCTTGGTCAAGCAGTTACAACACAAAGCTTTAACGACCCTTACTTCACACAAGATAGAAGATCTGCATAGCTCGCTAGATCCTTCTTCCTTGCTCTTCAACAAAACACTATAACATCCTACACTTAGCTCTCCTATCTCATGCAGAGAGCACTCTAAGATACATCCAATCACACAGATCCAAATACTAGCTCTAAGCTTCCATTCATACATCACACATATGTACTATATTACTATCTCTCCCCTATCTTACTATCTACATTTCCTATTTATAGATTACAAAATGGGCCTAAATGTGGGTGAACCCATGGGCCAACATCCCTTTCCCATTACATCAACCCAAAAACCCTAAAATAGACCCAAAAATAGGTCTTGCTTCCTTATTTTCTACTTCTCATTGTGCTCCTTCCTTGGCAAGCTGTCGCAGTCCCAAAAGTGGTCAAGTATGACCCAATACTCTTCAAAACTTGGACAAAGGCCAACACTCATCCATAGGAAATGAGGAAATTCTATGTATGGGCCTCCTTCAAAATGCAATAAAACCCTTAAATGATAAAAAAAAATTTAATGCATACCTTCCTTCGCAAGTTAAAAATTTATGAAAGCAGACAAGAATTGTACAATATTCCTCTTTGATCCAACCTCTGGAGATACCTTTCATCCAATATGGGTCCAGGTGCTTGGGTTTCAAGAATTTTTAATAGATTCCTATGTCCATGATGATGACTTTGAAATACTTCTCTCTAGTGGAAGGTAACCCAGTCGCCTCAGTTATGGTATCTTTAGTAATTGTTAGTTTCAGGTCCCCAACTGGACATTCTCTCCATCATAACTCTGGATGAATGCATGAGATACTCCATCATGATGTCCTCTAAATTTTTCCAAGAAGGGAACCCAACCAACCTTTTCAAATTTTTCCTTGCAACCTTGATACTCCTTTGTTTATCTGTACTTATGAAACATTGGTTTGTGCCTGTCAACCCCCATGTTGGCTTAAAGACGATTTTTAAAACATGTATGGGAAACAAAACTTAGGTGGTGGTTTGGTACTGGATGTAACACTATGATAACAGGGTGATGGAGGTAGAGTAACGAGATAGTAGGAGTGGATCAAGTGGTGTATAACAAAAAAATGGTTAATTAATGCTCATCTAAATGGCGAAGCCATCCAGAAGAGCGTATATAATGAAATCGAGAGGACAAAGATCAATTCTTTGAAATTATAGCGAGGTAAGGAAGAAGTTGGAAATCATGCCTCAAGATCATGTTCATGGATAAGGTGATGATCATACCCACAGGTAGCTTCACATCCCTTTCTTACCGATTTCCGCAATGATTATGATGAATTTGGGTGATGTGACCAAAAATCATCATTAGGTATCATTAAACTTCATAAGTTTAAATAACAAGAGTTCATAGGAAGTGGTATAATCATAGTTTTTCCATCATATAGACGAGAATTTTTGACAAGATATGCCAAACTGGATGATCACCTTATGAAGAGAGTCATGTACATTATCATTGATTTAGAAACTAGGGGAATCATGAAGAACTTCAGAAAATAATGATATGGAGCTTTAATGATTCAAAATAACAAGGGAACATGAGGGTAACCATATGTAAAATGAAAAATTCATGTGATTTTTAATAAAAAGGAATAAACATTGAGTCCATACCTCTATATTACCATGGAATGCATTCGAACCATTGAAGCTATATCAAATGTAGGGAAATGTTTCCAGAATCCCCTCATCAATATCAGAGCACGAATTCAGTAGTGGATCAACACAGAGAATCGGTTTAGTACTAGATGAACACAAAGAATTTTCAGTATCGGACCAACATAGAGAATTGGTCTAGTACCAGATGAACACAGAGAGGATTTTCAGTACCAGGCCAACACAGAGAATTGGTTTAGTATCAGATGAACACATAGAAGCTTTTTAGTACTAGATGAACTTTGGAAAAGTACTTGGAATCTTGTAGGTTTTTTCTTCGTGTCTAAACATGTTATGTGGGTCTAGCTGAAGTAGAGGTTGAAAATTAAAATGAAATTTTGAAAATGTAGTAGAAGTATCACAAAATGAGGCAAAATATCCAATGATTGGGCTCTAAGATCTATAACAAGAAGGCAACTGTAGTTTGACATCCTCCTTTAGAGGTGCATAACCTCCTCTTTTTGGAACCAAACAAACCATTGTTTTCATTGCCACTCCCATTTTATTGAAAACAAGATCCTAACTACTATTGTTCTGTGATTTTTCTCGAGCTCATATCAATTAATGCTCTCCGATATTTTCAATTTTTAGGAGTCTTCAAAGCTTAAAGAAAACTCCATATAATGTCCTGTGTATTTTTCTTGAGCCCATGTTAGTTAGTGATCACCGGTGTTTTCAATTTTTAGGAGTTTGGAAAACTTAAAGAAAACTCCGTATACTGTCCCATGGATTTTTCTTGAGACCAGGTCAGTTAGTTCTTTCCGGTGTTTTCAATTTTTAGGAGTCTGAAAAACTTAAAGAAAACTCCTTTTTGATCTTTTCCCATGAGTAATCTACAAAGGTTGGGTAAATGAATAAACTCACCTTTGGAAAACACCATCTTTATTTCTTATCTACATGATAACATAATCAGCTTATGCTTTTGTTAGTAACACCACAAAAAAATCACTATCTAACACACACATATATATACATGTATGTACAAAATTAAATCAAATGACACAACAAAAACTTACAGTGGTGGTTCAGCAGGAGGATAACCCCTCTTGCTTACCAATTTCATTTCAGAATTCTGAAGAACTTGTTTGATAAAATCCTCTTTATACAGAGGCTTATGATAGAATTTCAATAAATGCCCATTCATAAAAAAGGAGGTCCGATATTCATCAATAGTATTTATCTTCACCGAACCATTTTCATAAACTGTGTCTACTTCATAAGGTCCCAACCATCAAGTGGACAATTTACCTTTAAAACTATTGAACCTACTGCCATAGAGAAGGGCCCAATCACCAGACTGAAAATATTTCTTCTTGATATACTTGTCATGCCATTTGGTCCTTTGTTCTTGAATAAGTGTAGTCCTCTGCAGATCATCTTGTCTAATTTCATCAAGTTCATTTAGTTTCAGTATCCTGTGTTTATGGATAAATCCGTAAGTGCGGACACAAACCGATCTCCCTAGATCCACCTGGATCTAGAACAAAACGAGGCATAATACTACCCTTTCCCTAGATTTAGTCTATTGAGTGAACTAAGAGATAAAGGAATATGGACATACCTTATGAACTCTTTCCAAAGTCTCTGTTGTTCCAAGATTCACTCCGATGCTCTTGCTCCGTTCAGATCACGACAAAACAAACCAATCAAAGTAAAGGCAGATTAATGTATTCAATAGCTAGTCTATACATGTGATCAAGGAATCATGTAATAAAGTGACATCATCTTTATGGGAAAGGGACATATTACTGTATTAATTAATTGAAAGAGAAATTTACAACCTGAGCCTTGATGTCGTAGGTCTCCTTTCGATGGCTCCTAGCTCTGACACACACACTTGCTCATGCATGAAGAAAATCAACCACTTGTGATGACCTTGCTGTAGTCTC
>JZKD02S0203970.1:167458-195907 GCA_000966675.3 Picea glauca
TTGAAGAAGCATGAAGAGTTATACACCATTCATGATTTAGAGTTGGCAGCTGTAATGCTAGCTCTGAAACTTTGGAGGCACTATCTTGTTGGGCGAAACTTTGAGCTCAAAATGGCCCATCAAAGTTTAAAACATCTCTTCACTCAAAGAGATATGAATCTTTTTTATTAAGAGAATGAAGATCTGCTTCATTAGATGATATGACAATTGATGCCATAGAGGTCGAAGTGAATCTATTGCCTCCAGGAAAGATAAAAATTAACTATGGAAGGGACATGAACAAAGCTCAAGATAAGGCACAACCTTCAACCTCCAAAATGTTAGAAGAAAGGTTTGAAACAATGATGAGAACCATGGAGAGAATGATGGAAAGAATGGCCTTAGATAATAGGCCTAACCCTAGAGAACATGTTGACTGTCCACCCAGAAATATGAGGATACCAACAATCCCACAAATCAGACAAAGAGAGCAAAGAAATCAGGGGAATCAGGAAAATCAAGGAGATCAGAGAAATAAGGGAAATCGGGCGAATCAAACAAATCAAGGGAATCAAGGGGATCAACAAGTAAGGCCTCTCCAAAATAAATATGTAAATGAGAATTATGGTGGATATTTTGAATATGACATGAACTTTTGTGATGATAAATAAATAGAGGTGTTTTGACTAAAGAAGAACATGACCAGTTCATGGATGCAAATGAGATCTTCATGCAAGATGAGGAGGAAAGGTTATCAGTAGAAAGGGAAGATTACCAAGAAGGATTGTAGGATGCCATCATGCAATTCCAAAGAGAATACAATCTTCAGAATCAAAGAGTTCCCGTAAACCCTCCAAAAGGAAATCCTACAAAGAGAAACCCCACCAAAGAGGCTCAGAGTAACATACCCTCTTCAATTCAACCCAAAAAGGATTCTACTGCAAAAGATTCAGCTACAAAAGATTCAGTTGCAAAGGATTCTGCTATAAAGGGTACTGTGGACAAAGGAAAGTAGAAAGAAGATCCCTAGAAGAAAATATTAGAGGCAAGGAAATAAACGGTCACCAAAGAGGTAGAGAAAACCTCACTCTCTTTTACTTTTAAAAGTTACATGGCCAAGATCAAAATTTATGTGCCATCAATGAATTAATGAAGAACAACGAATATAGCAATCAAATCATAAAGATGCTTAATATGGAACAAACTTCTGATACCCTAAACATACAAGATGATCACCCAACCATCTTATTTGGACCAAGAGTAGAAGAAAATAGTGATAATGAAGAAGTTCCCCCTTTCTATGTCATCTTGAAAATCCATGATATGACCCTGCATAATGCCATGTTGGATTCAAGAGCATCTCATAACCTAATTCCCAAGGTGGTCCTGGATCAAATAGGCATGGACATCACAAGGCCTTAAAAAGACCTGTTCTCTTTTGATTCCAGGAAGGTGAAGTGTCTAGGTCTTATCAAAGATCTAGTGGTATCTTTGGAACAGATCCCAACAAAGAACATGGTTATGGATGTTGTGGTTGTTGATATTCCTCCTAAGTTTGGGATGTTGTTATCAAGGTCTTGGGCATCAAAAGAACCCTCTAGATGGACATGTCGTATGCCACTATCCTTGTCTTTGGTCAAGACAAAAGGTTGTACAAAGAGATTTTTCTCAAATACATGATCAACAACAAGTCACAACCGAGTAATCATCCCATCTACTCTGTGGAAACTGAGTTGGGATCTTCCATTTTCTTCAATGACCTATGTTTTGAGGAGAAAAAGCCAAAAATTGATATGGATGACAAAGAGAGATCTGATCAGTAGATTGAGGAGTTTTCAGAGCAGTAGGATAACGCAGAAGATCATATATGGAAGATGAGTTTCTATGGATCTGCTTGCAGAGAGGGAGTGCAGGCTGGAGTATGGATCAATCACCCTAAAGGGGATTCAAAATTGTGTTCTTATAAACTTGTCTTTGAGTGCACAAATAACATGGATGAATATGAAGCATTAATATTAGGGTTGAAGGTTTGGAAGGAATTAGGTGCCAAAAGAATTGTTGTACATGGAGACTCTGAGCTAATTATAAATAAAATAAAAGGAATATACCGAGCAAAAAATCCTATAATGAGGGATTATAGGAACCTAGTATTAGACCTTCTTGAGAAATTTCCAGAGTATAATCTTTTATCAATTCTAAGAGGAAATAATCAGATTGTTGATGCCTTGGCTACTTCAGCAACGATTTTCAAAGTTCCAATCTTCCCTGAAAAAAAATATGAGGTTGAGGTCAAACACATGCCAACAATACTAGACAATATTAAATACTGGTAGGTTTTTGAAGATGACAAACAAATAGAAATCTTCCTCAAGATTGAGAATGAATTTGAGAATCTGAAAAATTGACAAAGAATACTTTGATGAAGAGGTATATTCAACTTCTTTCACAAAAGATGGGTACTTTGAAAATCAGACTGCAGGAATAGACATAGTTTATCTAAAGAGGAACATCGTTCCCAAGGGTCTGGTTCCATTGGAGAAACTCTTTGATAATAATGATGTGGCCAGAAGTCTAAAGATTACAATAAATGAAGGGGATGTGGAAGATTGCAATATTAGGACTCTAGAGGACCCAAATACCATTAAGTTCTCTAGAACACTCAACCCTGAAGTCAAGGAGAAATATATCAAATTGATGAAAGAGTTCCCTCATGTTTTCTCTTGGAGCTATGATGATCTTAAAGTCTATGACACTAGTATAATTCATCATGTGATCCCAATCAAAGAATATCACAAGCCTTTCAAACAGAAGTTAAGAAGGATAAACCCATTACTGTTGCCCTTAATTGAGAAAGAGGTAAAAAATCTATTTGAATCCAAGATCATAGTATCTATGAGGTTTTCTAAATGGGTAGCAAATCTGGTGCTAGTTAGAAAGAAGAGTGGAGAAATCAGGTTGTGTGTGGATTTTAGAAATTTGAACAAAGTATCTCTAAAGGAAAACTACCCACTACCTAAGATGAATCACATTTTACAGAAAGTGGTGGGTTCTCAGAAAATGTCAAAGTTAGATGGATTCTTCAGATATAATCAGATTATGGTGCACCCTGACAATCAGAAGAAAAAAACCTTCACAACTCCATGGGGAACATTGATGTATGCCAAGATGCCATTTGGGCTCATGAATGAAGGGGTAATGTTTCAAAGAGTTATGGACATAGATTTTTCTAATGAAAAAGACAAATTCATTATTATCTACCTAGATGATATCACTGTGTATTCTGTTTCAGATCAAGAACACCTCAAGTGTTTCAAAAGTGTAGAAAGTTTAGAATCTCATTGAACCCTAAGAAGTCAAATATCTCCATGGAATAAGGAAATTTGTTGGGTCACATTATTTCAAAAGAGGGGATAAAGGTAGATCCAATAGAGTTGAAGGGATCTTAAAAATTGGAATACCCAGAAGTAAAAAGGAGGTACAATCTTTCCTAGGAAAAGTGAACTTTCTAAGAAGGTTTATCCCTAACTTAGCTAAAATCATAAGGTATATTACAAACATGCTCAAGAAGGGAAATGAAATAAATTGGATCCCTGATGCTAGAAAATCCTTTGAAGACATCAAAGTAGCATTAACCAAGGCTCCAGTACTAGCCAACCCAAACTTTGAAAAGGACTTCATATTGTTCACTTTTTCCTCAGAGCACAAGATTGCTGGTGTTTTACTACAAAACGATGAGAAGAATTTTGAGAAGCCCATAACATATCACAACAAGAAATTGAGGGATGGCCCTTTGAAATATGATATCATGGAGAAGCAAGCATATGCATTAGTCAAGGCCTTGAAAGAATTTAGAGTTTACATCTTGCATTCCCATGTTACTACTTATGTGCCCTATAGCTCTATGAAAGACATATTGACCCAACTTGATCCTGAAGGAAAGAGGGGTAAATGGATAGTAGTGTTGTTAGAATATGACCTTGAGGTCAAAACCACCAAGTTGATCAAGGGACAGGGGCTTGTGAAGCTGATGGAACAGACCAATTGTGAACTCCTAGGAATAAATTTGATTACAGACCTGTCAGAAGGTGTAGAAGAAGAGAAAAATCATCAAATGTCCCATAAATTTATTGACTCAACATGGTATGCAGATATCATCTATGTGTTGAAAAATTTTTAGGCCCCTGCTGAGTTTAGTAAAAAAAAATCCAGATTCTTGAAACTGAAGGCAACAAAGTATTTTATAGTAAATCAATCTCTATATTGGAAAGATTCAGGGGGGATTTTATTGAGCTGTTTGCTAGAAGAAGAAGAAGAAAAGACCATCAGAGAGTTACATAAGGGTGACTGTGGGGGTCACCATTAATGAGAAACAAATATGCATAATATTTTGAGGGATGGGTTCTATTGTCCCAACATTTTTTCTGATGTCTATAAAGAGGTTTCAAAATGCCATGAATGCCAAATTTTTTATGGGAAGGGAAAATTGCATCCTCTGCCTTTGAAACCCATCTTTGTGGAAGCTCCTTTTAGATAGTGGGGCCTTGATTTTATAGGGGAAATACATCCACAATCCGCAACCCAACACAAATGGATTATGACAAAAACAAATCATTTCACTAAATAGATTGAGGCAGTTCCCACCAAGCATGAAATAGATGTTGTTATCATCTAGTTTTTAGAAGACAATATTTTGACTAGGTTCAGATGCCCAATCAAGATCATAACATAAAATGAAACAAATTTCAATTCCAAGAAAGTAGAGAAATTTTGCAGTGATCACAATATCACCCTTGGCCATTCTACGTCTTATTACCTTCAAGGAAATGGGTTGGATGAGTCTTCGAATAAGAGCTTAGTCAGAATTATCAAGAAACTGTTGCAAGATAATAAAAAGGCTTGGCACAAAAATCTCATCCTTGCACTATGGGTTGACAGAATCACCCCAAAGATATCTATATCCATATCCATTTTACAGATTGTTTATGGTACAGAGGAAATCTTTCCTACATCATTGGGGTTGATAGTGATGAGGTTGTTACAGGAGTAGGATGCATAAACAAGTGTCACTTGAAGAAGAAAGGATGAACTAATTAGTGTCCAGAAGACCAGGGAAAGGGCTTTGAATAATGCTCAACTGCACCAAGACAAGATCAAAGAGGATTTTGATAGACGTACCAAGGTGGATGAGTTTAAACTGGGAGACTTAGTATTGAAATAGGATGCCATAAATGAAGATAAGGGAAAGCACGGGAAGTTTGACCATCTATGGCTAGGACCGTTTGAGATTGGAGCATACCGCAGAAGCAATGGCTACATACTACAGGAGAGTAATGGAGACATCATTTGAGGAGGGCCTATGAATGGTAGGTTCCTCAAACATTATATCATTTAAACAATCATCACCACTTCCATTCATTGTACATAATCGTTTTTTTGTTTTCTTTTCGCATGAAGAGGTTGGAATAAAAGTAACATAGTTGGAGCCCGAAGTGAAGGACCTAAGCTATGCAGGGTCAATTTTGAGTGTTTGAATAAAGTTTGGTGGTTTTAGACTGCAGGATTAAATCACAGCCCAATGAGTAGGCACTCAGTCTACTATTCTTTTCTACCTCGCAGGGAGGATAACATCCCCAGTTGGAGCATATGTTATCACCATAACAATTTTTAGATGGAAGCCAAGTCTTGGGATTTAGTGAGGGGCTAGATCAGTATGGAGATGTGAGATTTTGGAGGATAGGGTCACATCTAGTAGACAAGGACTAAATATAGCAGAGGTGCGGAATTTGATGGGGCTCCACGGGCCACAGATCTCAAACATCCCAAATCAATGGTCAAAAACCATATCGGATGAGAAACTAGTGCAAAGTTTAATCATTTGAGAGTGGTCCAATAGAAATATTGTGGATGCATATCTTGATCATGTGGCACCACTAGAGGAATATTGAGGCGAAAAGAGGTCTGCCCAAACCACTTTGCGTCACCCCCGATATCGAAAAGCATATATAAAAGGAGGGCCCTTGGTCATTGTTTTATGATATTTCAAATCATTTGAACATTTCAAAATTGGCGCAAATGCTCCGTTAAAACTAAAGATCAACAGTGAACCACAATCGCGCAATCTCCACTCATTCACAGGTATTTTTCATCATGGCCATGAATCCTGTCATTTTAATCATAATAGAACAAGATCCCTCCTCGAAAGAAGAAACCCTAATTGACAGAGACTCTAATATATTTGATATGGAAATAACCATTTCACCCATCTCCATATCCAGAGCCAATTTGTTAGATAATGTGGGAAAACAAATACCTTTACTTGAAGCGTTCCAAGCCTCCATAGTCCCTTATGCCATCAAAGTCGCATTACATTTCCTGGAATTCATAAGCTGGTGTGCAGAACAATACTTGTGGAAAGAAAAGGTCGTTTTAAATAAGTTAGGGTCAAAGGTCTTGTGCATAGTAGATAGCCTGTCGATTCGACACACCCTCAGTACACCAGAGTCTCCCCCTGCAACATCTGAACCCTTTGAGGAAGAGAAGCTAATTAAAATCTACAAAGAATGTCCCCTCGAGGTCCAAACCCTATTTTTGTAGACCATTGTTAAACCCGAACATCATTTTGAGAGTCTGTCGTTGCCTATGAATATGAGAGTCATGGTTATTGAGGTCCATTGGGCTTGTTTCATACTCAGTCAGATTTTAGGTTTAGATAATGAAACATTTGTAGTAGAATTCATGTTAGTTTTTTTGTTGACCTTTTTTCAGTCAGAGTCTAGTCAATCAGTATGTATTAGTTTTGAAAAGCTCATAGCTGATAATATACACAAGAAACTAGTGAAATTCCAATCACTAAGGCACTTCAGATATTACACACATTTGCTGAGAATGTTCCTAGAGACAAGAAAGACATATTACCCTGAAGCTACATTCATTTTGACTAAATGCAAAAGGATCACAATGTTGGCATGTTTAGAGGTAGAGTATTCTTTTCATTGATGGCAAGAACAACAATGACGATGTCATGATTACAGGAAGAGTGTTCTTATCATCGATGTCAAGATCAGAGTGTGCATCAATGGAAAAATAGGAACAATGTAAGATCAGGTGAAGAAGAGAATAGTATGCAGAGATGAGAAATCTTATAAGAGATAGCAGTTTCCAGAAGTGCAGACAAGGTCCATACATCAAGGCTCACAAAAGGATCAAAGGTCACAAAATCTTTAACACTTAGAAATTATTCCAAGTCGGGAGGATGCATAAGCTCAGGAGGAGGAGTGACAATGGTCATTGGATCACCAATCCTGAATACCCAATGGTCGTCAAATCAAAGTCCAAATAGGAGGAGCGTGAAAAGGAGGATATTGGACCTCAATTGTCGGATCGGAGAACATAGGACTAGCAACTATTGGATCCAGTATAACTGTGAAGAGGACAATGGACAAGAGCCATGCTTGAACTTGCAAAATTATATGAGCTATTGGATCAAGAGGACACGTGGCGAGAGATCAACATTTCCCTGGATCGCAAGCTGGAGAGGTCAAAGGTGAGAGTTATAGGAACTCACGATATGGGAAGTCACGAAATGATCTAGGTCATTGGATCTAGAGGACATGTGGTGAGAGATCAACATTTCACTGACTTGAGAGAAAGAGAAGTCAAAGGTGAGTTGTCCTCCAAATTCATGAAACGTGAAGTCCCGATAATATTTGAACTGTTGGATCATAGAGGGATGTGGGTCGTTGATCTAGAGAAAGTTTCAGAAAATCGAGAGTCGAGAGTTGGAATATTCATGTTTGTCTCATGCTCAAACACCTGAAATGTGAAGTTGCAAGTTGATCACAGTTGTTGGATCACAGAGGGATGTGGGTCGTTGATCTGGAGTAGGTTTCAAAAAATTGAGAATCAAAAGAAGGGAGGTGCTCTAACCTTCGGGCTACCACTAGATATGTATGAAAGAGGAAGACATTCACAATAATTCCTTTAGAACTCATAAGGGCCACTATGAGTTTTTTGTCATGCCCTTTGGCTTGTGTAATGCCCCCTCCACCTTCCAAAGCCTCATGAATCATGTCTTCTGTCCTTTTCTACGTCATTTTGTCTTAGTTTTCTTTGATGATATCCTCATCTATAGAAAAACCTAGACATACCATCTTGCTCATGTGGATCGAGTTCTCCATCTACTCTCTCAGCACCTACTTTTCCTGGAACAGTCTAAATGTGCTTTTGGCACCTCATAAGTAGAGTACTTGGGTCATCTGGTTGGCAAGGAAAATGTCAGGGTGGATCCTAAACATATTGAAGCTATGCAATACTGACCTCACCCAAAGAATCTCAAAATCTTGCATGGATTTCTGGGCTTAACACATTATTATCACAAGTTTGTTAAGAATTATGGAAAGATTGCAACACCTCTCACTGCTCTCCTAAAAAATAACTCTTTCATTCCATTATACCGAGGAAGCAATGCCTACATACTACAGAAGATAAATGGAGACATCATTGGACAAGGTCCTATGAATGGTAGGTTCCTCAAACATTGTATCGTTTAAACTATCATCACCCCTTCCATTCATTGTACATAATCGTTTTTGTGTTTTATTTTCGCATGAAGAGGTTGGAATAAAAGAAGCATAGTTGAAGCCCGAAGTGAAGGCCCTGAGATATACTGGGTCAATTTTGAGTGTTTGAATAAAGGTTGGTGGTTTCAGACTGCAGGATTAAATAACAACCCAATGGGTAGGCACTCAGTCTACTATTCTTTGCTACCTCGCAAGGAGGATAACATCCCCAGTTGGAGCATATGTTATCACCATAAAAAAATTTAGATGGAAGCCAAGTCTCAGGATTTAGTGAGGGGCTATATTAGTGTGGATATGTGAGATTTTGGAGGAAAGGATCACATATAGAAGACAAGGAATAAATATAGTGGAGGTGCAAAATTTTATGGGGCCCGACGGGCCACAGATCTCAAACATCCCAAATAAATGGTCAAAAACCATATTGAATAGGGAAATAGTGCAAAGTTTAATCATTTGAGAGTGGGCTGATAGAAATACCATGGTTTCATATTGTGAGCATGTGGCAGCACCAGATTCATATCGGGGAGAAAAGAAGACTACCCAAACCACTTTTCCTCACCCTCGATATCAGAAAGAATATATAAAATGAGGGCCCCTGGTCATTGTTTTATGATATTTCAAATCATTTGAACATTTGAAAATTGGAGCAAATTCTCTGTTAAAACTAAATCTCAATAGTGAACCAGACTCATGCATTCTCCACTCATTTGCATGTATTTTTTGTCATGGCCATGAATCCTGTCATTTTATCCGTAACAGAACAAGATCCCTCCTCGAAATAAGAAACCCTAATTAACAATGACTCTGATATATTTGATATAGAAATAACCATCTCACCCATCTCCATATCCAAAGACATTTTGTTAGATAATGTGGGAAAACAAATACCTTTCCTCAAAGTGGTGCAAGCCTCCATTGTCCCTTACACCATCGAAGTCACATTCCCTTTCCCAGAATTCATAAGATGGTGTGCAGAACAATACTCGCGGGAAGAAAAGGTCATTTTAAATAAGTTAGGGTGAGAGGTCCTATGCATAGTAGATAGACCATCAATTTGACATGCCCTTGGTACACTAGAGTCTCCCCCCGCAACATATGGACCCTTCGAGGAAGAGAAGCTAATTACAGTCTATAGAGAATGTCCCCTCGAGGTCAAAACCCTATTTTTCCAGACCATTGTTAAAACCAAACATCATTCTGAGAGTCTTTCGTTGCCTATGAATGTGAGTGTCATGGTTATTAAGGTCCAGTGGGCCTGTTCCATACTCAATCATATTTTAGTTTTAGATAATAACAAATTTGTAGTAGAAGTCATGTTAGGTTTTTTGTTGACCTTTTTTCAGTCAGAGTCCAGTCAATCAGTCTGTATCAGTTTTGAAGAGTCCATAGCTGATAATATATACAAGAATCTAGTGAACATCCAATCTCTAAGGCACTTCATATATTACACACACTCGCTAAGAATGTTCCTAGAGACAAACAAGATAGATTTCCTTGAAGCTGCATTCATCTCAAGTGAATGCAAAAGGGTTACAATGTTGGCATGTTTAGAGGCAGAATATGCTTGTCATTGATGGCAAGAACAACAACAACGATGTCATCATTACAGACAAAGTGTGATTTTCATTTATGGAAAGATCAAAGTGTGCATCGATGGAAAAACAGGAACAAATTAATCTCAGGTGAAGAAGCAAACAATAAACAAAGATGAGAAAGCTCAGAAGAGATAGCAGTTTCCAGAAGTCTAGATGAGGTCCATACATCAAGGCTCGTAGAAGGATCAAAGGTCACAGAGCCTTTGACACTTAGAAATTATTCCAAGTCGAAAGTATGTGTAAGATCAAGAGGAGGAGCAATAGTGGTCGTTGGATCACCAATCCCAAATACCTGATGGCCGTCAGATCAGAGTCCAGATAGGAGGATCACGCAAAGGAGGATATTAGACCCGAGTCATCAGATCAGAGCACATAGGAATAACAACCGTTGGATCTAACATAACTACGAAGAGGATAATTTCCAAGAGCCATCCTTGACCTCGCGATATGCGAAGTCACGAAATGATATGAGTTGTTGGATCCAGTGGACACGTGGCGAGAGATCAACATTTCACTGACTCACAAGTTGGAGCGGTCAAAGGTGAGAGTTATAGGAACTCACGATATGCGAAGTCATGAAATGATCTGGGTCATTGGATCTAGAGGACATGTGGCAAGAGATCAACATTTTGCTAACTTGTGAGCTGGATATGTCAAAGGTGAGTTGTCCTCCAAATTTGCGAAATGCGAAGTCTCGATAAGATTCATACTGTTGGATCATAGAAGGTTGTGGGTTGTTGATATGGAGCAAGTTTCAAAAAATAGGGAGTCAAGAGTTGGAAGAGTCATGGTTGGATCATGTTCAAACACCTGAAACACGAAGTTGTGAGTTGATCATAGCTGTTGGATCACAGAGGGATGTGGGTCGTTGATATGGAGCAGGTTTCAAAAAAACAAGAATCGAAAGAAGGGAGGTGCTCTGACCTCCAACATCGTGAGTCGTGAAGTCACGAAAAACTTGAATGATTGGCCCATGGTCATAGCCATGGTCACATATTGAATAACAGAGGTGGTAGCCTCACAATGAGGTTGTTCTCAAAAAAATGATAATGTACAGAAAATAAAGATTACTTATCATATCAAGAAGAAGAGGTTGTTTCCCTTTATGGGTTTCCTCAGGAAATATCTGTCTCTGTATATTTCATGTGTGTGATTGATGTTAAATATTCTATTGCTTACTTCCCTGCATTATTATGATCGTCATTGAATATTTTGTAAAGAGTTTAAAATGGGCATAATTGTTTAAGCACAGTAACAACTGATTCACCCCCCCCCTCTTAGTTGTCCAACAATTGGTATCAAAGTTGACCCCTTTTATCTAAGGGTAGATCCTAAGATCTTAAAAATGACTATCCGTGAAGGATATTCAACCAACAAGGCCCCTTTGTTCAATGGAACAAAATTTTCCTTCTGGAAAGTTAGGATGAGAACCTACATAATGGCTTTAGGTGTAGATGTCTGGGATGTGGTAGAGACTGGTTATGTAAAGCGATTTGTACTAGCTAATAAGAATGACAAGATAGAATTCATCTTCAACACTAAGGCTATGAATGCTATCTTAAGTGATCTTGCAGAAGAAGAATTTGTAAAAGTTATGTACTTAGAAACTTCCAAAGACATGTGGGACAAACTCATTAGAAATTATGAAGGTAATGAGAAGGTAAATGATGCCAAGATTCAAACCTATAGAGTACAGTTTGAAAAGCTACAGATGAAAGAAGATGAAACTATTATAAAGTACTTTCTAAGAGTTGAAGAACTAGTAAATGAAATGAAATCTCTAGGTGAAAAAATTGAGGAAGCCTCTTTAGTTCAAAAAATTTTGCGATCTCTACCAGATAGATTCAACCCAAAGGTCTCTATTATAGAAGAACTTAATGATCTAAAAGATTTAGATTTTGATCAAATTCTAGGAATGTTGACTGCATATGAAATGAGGATAGGTAAAGATAAATCCAACAATAGAGAAGCTTCTTTTAAAGCAGATAAGAATGAGGAATCTGAGCCTGATGAAATTGAAGAAAAATTTGTGAGAAGACTAAAGAAAGGATCAGGAAAGTATCATGGAAAATTTCCCTTCAAATTTTTTAATTGTGAAAATATAGGTCACTTTGCATCTAAGTGTCCACACAAAAAGAAGGACTAGAACTCTGAAGGTGAAGAGAAGTACAAATCCAAAAGATTTGATAAAAAGAAAAGTTTATGTGTAAAAAATGATGACTCTTCAGAAGACACAAATAGTGACTCCTCCTGTGAATATAAGGTAAATGATTTCATGTTTATGGCCAAAGAGGATTATGATAATAAAATAATAGGAAGTGATTTTAATCATGAATAAGTTGTGGTTGACCTGGAAGGAGAGTTGATTAGCTCTTTGGAAGAGATTGACAGACTCAAGCTTAAGAAGAGAAAGCAAAAACAATTGTTGATATAGTTGGAGAAAGGAAGTAAAAAACCTGAAGACTTTTCCCTGCTAAAAGTGGAATTAGAAGAGGCAAAGAAAATAGAGGAAATTCTAAAACAACATTTATCATAGAAGAAGGTAAGATGTGAAACTATGGAAGAAGTAGTGAAAACTAGGAAAGAGTTGGAGAAGTTTCAAGCCTTGTATCACCAAAATCTATCAAGCATCAAAGACTTAGAAGGATTAGCCACCATTCTGAAAAAACAAATGAATCCAAAGTTGAAAACTGGTTTGGGTTATGAAGAGGGATCAAGTAGCGGTCAACCAAACAACAAAGAATCTGTTAGGGTCCTAACCTGCACATAGGTAGAACAATATATTCGGATGTAATAAAGGTCAATATTAATAAGGCCTTGCAATAAAATAGAATAAGTCGAATGTAAGAAGACCTAATAGAATCTTCTGCTTCTAGAAGGATCTTCCTCTACATTCTTCTTTTGATAGACATATTTAGTATAAATAGGAGTCGAGGGTATGAGAACCCTAGCTTGGAGATTAATTTAATAGAACTCTGCTCGAATGGAGGTTGCCCCTTCGAAGAGGCCCACGAACATTTCTCTTAGAATCAAAGTGTTACTTCTATTGTTATTCTTGTATCATTTCAGTGTTATTGTGGTGATTGTTCTAGTTATATTGTTGTTATTCTGCAATTTCTAGCATTTTATTTGTTTTCTGCATAGTTTTTATATCTGGTATATTACAAGTGGTATTATAGAACTTTCCTTGGCATAAATTGTGGGTAATTGTTTTTTCAAGGTTGAGACATATTCTGACATCTTTAAGCCATAGAGATCTGTCATTATGTGCATAAAATCAGAGTTGAGGGATTCATACATGAAGGAAATACAAGTGGTTCTTAAGAACACATCTGTTGGCCACCCTTGTAACCCTTGTTGGTACCCCTTCGAGTGGTATTGTACCAGACAACACCAATGTACGAATCAACCTAGATTTCCTGAAGCCCTCTGTTGATAAACCGATCAGTTTCCTAACTACTATAGTGCCACCGAGAACAACACTCGGGAAGATACTCTCTAGTACCTGGGTAGTCGGGTAGTATGGCTAAGGGTATGATCTATCCTCCTTAGTTAGTTCCCTGAGTTATTGGGCTGAGTAATACTGCTGGACCCCGCATTTATATCAGAGAGCTATAGCATAGGGAAAACCCTTGTCTGTAGAACCCTTGAATACCTAACCCTTAGGGATAGAAACATAAAAAAAAAAAAAATAGACAAGATCTATGGTCACACAATTGTGTTTGGGTTGCCAAGTAACTACACATTTCTTCATGGTTAAGCATTTAGGAATTTCATCACTGCAATATTCTTCAAATCGAAGTACAACTCCGCAGGTGTTAAAAAAAAAAAAAATTGGAAAAAAATTCACCATTATTTGAGACCTATTCCATTGGATTCATCTCTTCGCCCTTATCACATTCATTCATATCATTTTTGGAAAAAAAATTTACCCCACCCACCCCTTTTTGGTTACCTCGTCCTTATGGCCTATACCCGTAGCCAAGACTTGGAAGATCGCTTCAATACATTGCAATCTAGTCTCACCAAGACCCAACAAGAAGTGAAACAAATCAGTGCCAATGTTGTCACCATCAATACAACCATGCAATCCTTAATGGAGGAAATCAAACAAGACCTTACCACCCATCTTGAATCTATCTTTTCAACACTCTGCATGAAGCTACATATCCCTACAGATAAAACTTCCTCTGACTCACCTCCACATAGTGGAGGTGAACATTCCTCTCATTCCCATAACTTTCAACACCATCACTTTCAACGTGACCTATGCCTTCCACAGGTGGATGTGACCAAATTTGATGGCTCGGACCCCACTAGTTGGGTAACCCAAATGGAACATTATTTCTCTTTATATGACATTATAGATGACTTGGACAAACTCTAGTATGATGTTCTCCATCTAGATCAAGAATGTTGGCAATGGTGGCAATAGAGAAAAAATTATTGTCAAGGGTATATTGCTTGGATACACTTTGTAGCAAATATTTATGAATGCTTTGACACTGACACCAAAAATTTGGGCCATTTGACAAAGTTGAAACAATCAGGAATAGTGGAAGACTTTATAGCTTCCTTTGAGCGCCTGGATTTTCAGATAGAGGGCATGTCTAATGCCTTTTTACAAGAGTGTTTTATCAGTGGCCTCAAGGATGAGATTTAGGCCCATGTCCTCATGGATCGGCCTCAGAGTTGGGTGGAGGCTACTAAAAGAGATAAATAAGAACAACAGGTTGTATCTTCTCAAAAACGAAAACCCTCCTTTATCCCTTGCCCTAAACTAGTAAATCCCATTACTCCCTCCACTCCACTAAAGATCCAAAAATTGACCAGGGATGAAATGGCTGAATGCCAACTCAAAGGCCTTTGTTATAATTGTGATGACAAATATTTCCCAGGCCACAAGTGTAAGGAACAAAAGATTTTTGTTTCCATCTCCAAGAATATTTCGTAAGAGGATGTTGAAACTCCCCTTTTGTCTGATTCACCTAAAACCACTGACATAAACTCTCCCTCAAACCCTCCCAAAGTAGAACCGATCATTTCCCTCAATGCTCTCACTGCCTTCTCCGCTCCCCAAACCCTCAAGCTAATTGGTTACATCAAGCATCAGAAGGTCATCATTCTGGTTGATAGTGGAACCACCCATAATTTTATTCATCGCCACATTTCCAAAGAAACTCATTGCTAAATCCATGTTGTCAATAATTTCCAAATCATAATTTCCAAGGGTGGCTCCATGAAATGTGGAGGGCTTTGTGAAAATGTGTGTCTCCAAATTGCTGACTACCACCTGAAATTTCATATGTTTTCTATCGACATGGGTGGTTGTGACATTGTGTTGGGTGCAGATTGTCTAAGGAATTTGGGTCCCATTCTCATGGATTTTAAGGAATTAACCACAAAATTTGACCAGGAGGGCCACCAATATAAGTTTCAAGGCATCACTTCTAGTTCACTTGAGATCATTAGTTCCCATCGCATGGAAAAGATGCTCAAAAAGGGTCATTCTGGTGTTATTTCCCAACTTCATGCCATACAAGCAACATAGACACCCTTGGTGCCACAAGACCTCCAAGCCATCCTTTCTAAACATCAAGTGGTATTTTCCACTCCTCGGGGACTCCCTCCTTCCTGTGGTGTTCATGATCATTCCATTCCCATTGTACCCGAAATCCTTCCTCCCAATATCCTTCTGTATCATCACCCCTTTTCCCAAAAACATTAAATTGTGAAAATGGTCTAGGAACTCCTTAATGCAGGTGTTATATGCCCTAGTATGAGAATTTACTCTTCTCCTCTGGTCATGGTCCTGAAGACGGAAGGTTTTTAGCGAATGTGTCCTGACTTCTGTGCCCTAAAAAAACTTACCATTAAATACAAATTGCCCATTCCTATCATTGATGAACTCCTGGATGAATTTAGTGGTGCCTAATTATTTACTAAACTTGATCTTCATTCGGTCTACCACCAGATATGTATGAAAGAGGAAGACATTCCCAAGACTTCATTTAGAAATCATGAGGGCCACTATGATCTTTTGGTCATGCCCTTTTCCTTGTGTAATGCCCCCTCCACCTTCCAAAGCCTCGTGAATCATGTCTTCCATCCTTTTCTACGTCATTTTGTATTATTTTTCTTTGATGATATCCTCATCTATAGCAAAACCTAGACAAACCATCTTTCTCATGTGGATTGAGTTCTCCATCTACTCTCTCAGCACCAAATTTTCCTGAAACAGTCTAAATATGCTTTTGGCACCTTAGAAGTAGATTACTTGGGTCATCTGGTTGGCAAGGACGAAGTTAGGGTGGATCCTAAAAATATTGAAGCTATGGAAGACTGGCCTCACTCAAAGACTCTCAAAAGCTTGTGTGGATTTCTGGGCTTAACAGGTTATTATCGCAAGTTTGTTAATAATTATGGAAAGATTGCAACACCTCTCATTGCTCTGCTAAAAAATAACTCTTTCACTTGGACTCCATCCACTGCTCAAGATTTCCAAACCTTGAATATGGCCATGTGCACCACTCTAGTCCTGGCCCTTCCTGATTTCACAAAGACCTTTGTCTTGGAATGTGATGCTTTAGGGAAAGGAATTGGTGTTTTCCTTATGTATGAGGATTGGCCTTTGGCCTTTACCAGCAAGCAAATATCTGAAAGAAATATGGGAAAATCAATCTATGAAAAGGAAATGTTGGCTATTCTGAATGCCGTTGATCTTTGGCACCCTTATATATTGAGGAAACTCTTCCAAATTAAGACAGACCATCAAAGCCTCAAGTATTTTCTGGAACAACACATTTCCTCCTTGAAGCAACAAAAGTGGGTGACTAATCTCTTTGGATATGATTATGAGATCATTTACAAGAAAGGCAAAGACAATTTGGCTGCGGATTCACTTTCCTGAAAATATGAAGATGAAGGATCCCTTTTTTATCTTTCCTTCATTGTACCAAATTGGCTCCAAGATGTTCGTCGGGAATGGCTACAAGATCCCAAAAATTTGCATCTAATCCACCAATTACAGTCAGATGCTCCAGCTTCCCCAGGGTACTCTTGGCTCCATTATGAGCTTCCATACAAAGGCCATTTGTATTTAAGTAAACAATCAAAGCTTAAATCCACGGTACTTTCTGAGCTTCATGCTACACCCACAATAGGGCACTTCGGGTTCACTAAAACCTATGACAGGGTCAACGGTTCTTTTTTCTGGGATGGTATGAAACATGAAATTCATAATTTTTTCACTGAATGTGATGTGTGTCAATGCAACAAGGGAGAAATAGTCAAATCTCCAGGAACACTACAACTGCTTCTGATTCCACCTGCTATTTAGAGGGATATCTCTATGGATTTTATTACACGCTTACCCAAATTAGGAAATAAATCAGTCATCATGGTGGTTGTTAATTTCCTTTCCAAGTATGCTCATTTCTGCACTCTCCAACACTCGTTTATAACATCCACGATGGCTCAAATCTTCATGGATCAGGTTTTCAAGCTTCATGGCATGATGCACTCTGTTGTTTCTGATCATCACCCAAATTTCACAAGAATTTTTTGGCAAGAACTGTTCAAGCTACAAGGCACCCAATTTCATCTCAGCACAACTTATCATCCCCAGAATGATGGTCAAACAAGTGTTTGGAAACATATTTGAGGTGTTTTGCCTCAGAAAAGAAAAATTATTGGGCTCAATGGTTACCCCTAGCTGAATGGTGGTACAACACTTCATACCATACAACTACACGCATGACTCCTTTTGAAGTAGTATATGGATAGAAGACACCTTGAGTTCTCTCATACTTACCTAGTGTCTTGAAGGTCCAGGCAGTTGAAAAAACACTTACAAGTCGAGAGGCTATTCTTCGTACCCTCAAAGAGAATTTGGTCATGGCACAAAATTGCATGAAGCAAAACGAAGATCAAGGTCACTTTGAACGTCAATTTACAGAAGGGGATCAGATGTTTTTTCTACTGCAACCTTACAAGAAAAATTACCTCAAGGCCGAGCATTGTCAGAAGCTAGAGCCCAAATTTTATGGTCCTTATACCATTCTCAAGCATGTGGGACATGTGGCCTATCAGTTATTTTTCCCCGTCATTTGAAGCTACATCCTGTTTTTCATGTTGCATGCTTAAAGAAGGTGATTGGAACTAAGTGACAAATTCAAACCAAATTTCCTGAGTTAGCCGAAGAAGGATCCATTTGGCTACAACCACAAGAAGTTTTGGACCAACGTGAGTGTCGCATGTGTCAGAGAACTATCAAGGAAGTGTTAGTCTAGTGGAAAGATACAATTCCAACAGATGCCACTTGGGAACCAACTACCATTCTGCAACAATTTCCACATCTCAAGCCTTGAGGACAAGGTTTTTTTTAAGGGGGAGGACATCTTAGGGTCCTAACCCACACATAGGTATAACATTATATTCCAATGTAATAAAGGTCAATATTAATAAGGCCTTGCAATAAAATAGAATAAGTCGAATGTAAGAAGATCCAATAGAAGCTTCTACTTCAAGAAGGATCTTCATCTAGATGCTTCTTTTGATCGATATATTTAGAATAAATAGGATTTGAGGGTATGAGAACCCTAGCTTGGATATTATTGTAATAGAGCTCTGCTTGACTAGAGGTTGCCCCCTCGAAGAGGCCCGTGAACATTTCTCTCAGAATCAGAATGTTACTTATGTTGTTATTCTTATATCATTTCAGTGTTATTGTGGTGTTTGTTCTAGTTATATTTTTGTTATTCTACCATTTCTAGAATTTTGTTTATGTTCTGCATACTTTTTATATCTGGTATATTATAGAATCCATCAAGTTTGTCAAATCTACAACCATTGACAAAAACAAGCCTGCAGACAGAAAGGAAGATAATCAACTATCAAGGAGGAGTAAAATAAAAGGTGCCAAAACTGAATCTATAGATCAAAGAAATAATACACCCTTTGCTCAAGGAAATCACCAGCATGGCAGAAATCAACTTGCTTAAAGAAGACAACCATTTTCCCGGTACAAATATTGTTTCTATGGATATTGTTTCTACTGCTCTAACTTTGGCCACACAGATGTAAATTGTTCCTTAATATTTAGACATAAGCAATCAAGACACCCAAGGAATAAATATCTGCCACAACAAAGAATGAGACAACCAAGTAACAAACGACCACAGAATGCAAATGGTCAAATTAAGTTTAGAGAGATGCAACTGAGGAGGTCAAGAAATAATGAACAGTCAATGAGTAGACAACGTTGCAACAATCACTTTGACCTATTCAACAATGATATTGAATACTATAATTGTCATAACTTCGGCCACAAATTTGCAACCTGCCATCTGAAGAATTACAAAGTAGATCCAAGGATAAAGATCTTATCTAGAAAGGCCATCACATGGAAAAAGAAAAATAGTGGAAAATGTGGTCTATAACTTTCAACTCAAAAACAAAAGGACTCCTAGAATATAGACAGTGGATGTTCCAAGCACATGACTAGAGAAAATGATAAGGTTCTTCCTATAAGTAAAAGAAAAACAGGAAATGTGATCTTTGAAAATGACAAACCAGGTAAAATCAAGGATAAAGGGATGGAGATCATGAGCAAAGGCAAAGTAGATTCTCAGGATGATCTACTTGTAGATGATCTGAAACATAGTTTTCTCAGTATAAGTCAAATGTGTGATAGAGGCTGGTGTTCACGTCCAAAGATTGTAAGGTGAAAAATGTAAAATCAGGGCAAGTGGTGTCTAAAGGAATAAGGACAAATAATGATGTTGATATTGAATCATCCCATGCAAGAAAAGAGGAAGTAGAAGAAGAATCATGTCATAAGATGGAAGAAAAAGTTGTGAATCTTAGAAAGAAGTTTGAGAAGTCAAACACCCAAATCAATTTATTGAAGAGTTCCATGATCTTGGATATATCTTAGTTAGTCAGACATCACCAAATGAAAAATCCAGTCTTGGATACAACAAAGAAGAAATCAATACTTCTAAGAATTCTAACACAGGTCCTTCATTTGTAAAAAGGGAAAGCAGGTATGACTCAGGTTCCTCAGGTTCAAAGAATGAAAGCAATACTGCAATATTTAGAAGATCATATCAAGGAAGACATCCAAAAGCTACTCATACACCTCAAAGTAAGTTTAGATGAGAGATGCTTTCATGGATGAATCAAAAGAGGTATGAGAGTGTTTGTAACGGTTTTTTCTTATGATGAATATAGTATTAAAATCCTTGGATTGTAGGCATCATGGAAGAAAAATGAAATTGCAGTAATAGAAGATCAGAGAACAAAGTTCAAGAAACTAGGATACTCATAGATGAGTATAGCATAGACTGAACAAGTGAACATGTGTGAAGCTAATTATTGAAAAATAAATTGCAGTCGTGTGACAAGCATAGTATAAACCTTCTAAGATGACTTTAGAGTTATGTATAGTAAATAAGCATCTTGGATAAATATGGACACATCTGGTTAGAGATCGATGAGAATCAATGAGAAGATGCAAGGGTTGTTTGAAAAATACGAGCTACAATTGTGCAGTGTTCCAGTAGGACAGTAGCAATATTATGATGTACAAAATGATATACATCACATCCTGTAGAAATAACAAGAGGAGAGACCTTGTCAGGGAAAGCTAACCTTTTAGAAACAAAGGGAGAGAACAGTCAGAAGCAGAGAGAGAAGAGTGACAAGGGGAGTCATTCAGTTATGACAAGAAAAGGTTGATGAAGGAGTCCTAGTAAGAGAGGTGAGCAATAATGAAGTCTGCTACAGAGGACACAACTGAAGCTGAAAATGAACAAGTCCAAGAATTAGAAGGAGAATACTATGAGTTAGACACAAATACTATGTAGGACTCAAATAAGAGAATCCATCTTGTTAGGGGGAGTATGTATTGGTTGAATATATGATACCTCCGCACAATACTGCAACAACTCAGGGGGAGCATGTTTTTTTGATATTGATGTCAAAGGGGAAGAAAAGGTCTGGTTTGAATGATACAGTTGGAGGTCTAAGTTGAATAGTGCAGCCACTTAGGGTTGCCATCAATACCAAAGGGGGAGATTTTTGGCATGTTTACACACAGAGTATGCTTGTCATTGATGTCAAGAACAACAGTGACGATGTCATGATTACAAGTAGAGTGTGCTTGTCATTGATGGCAAGATCAGAGTGTGCATCAATGGAAAAAATGAATAATGTAAGCTCAGGTGAAGAAGCAAACAATATGTAAAGACGAGAAAGATCAGAAGATATAGTAGTTTCTAGAAGCGTAGACGAGGTCCATACATCAAGGCTTGTAGAAGGATCAAAGGTCACAGAACCTTTGACACTTAGAAATTATTCCAAGTTAGGAGGATGCATAAGCTCAGGAAGAGGAGTGATAGTGGCCATTGGATCACCAATATTGAATACACGATAGCCGTCAGATTAGAGTCCAGACAAGAGGAGTGCACAGAGGAGGATATTAGACCTTAGTTGTCGGATCAAAGCACGTAGGAATAGGAACCCTTGGATCTAGTATAAAAGATTATAATGGCCAAGATCCATCCTTGAACTTGCGATATGTGAAGTCGCAAAATGATCTGAGTCGTTGGATCCATAGGACATGTGGCGAGAGATCATCATTTCGTTGAATCACGAGCTAGAAAGGTCAAAGGTGAGATTTATAGGAACTCACGATATGCAAAGTTGTGAAATGATCTGGGTCATTGTATCTAGAGGAAACATGGTGAGAGATCAACATTTCATTGACTCACGAGCTTGAGAAGTCAAAGGTGAGTTTTCCTCCAAATTCGCGAAACGTGAAGTCTTGATTAGATCCAAACTGTTGGATCATAAAGGGTTGTGGGTCGTTGATTTGGAGCAAGTTTCAAAAAATCAAGAGTTAGGAGTTGGAAGAGTCATGGTCGGATCATGTTCAAACACCCAAAACATGAATTCATGAGTTGATCACAGTTATTGGACCATAGAGGGATGTGGGCCATTGATCTGGAGTAGGTTTCAAAAAATAGAGAATTGAAAGACGGGAAGTGCTCTAACCTCCAACATCATGAAATTCTTGAATTATTGGCCTGTGTTCATATCCATGGTCGGATTGGACAAGGGGATAGCATGTTGCTAAGCTCCACCTTGGATTTTTCTGAGGTGGGAGTTTCGAGGAAACTCACAACAAGACATCACAAAACATGAAATCACGATTTGATCGTAGCCGTCGATCAAAGGGAAAGATCTGGACCATTGATACGATATGGAGTATTTAAGATTTTGTGAGTTGGGAAAGTCAAGGGAACTCACAACAGAAGATCGTGAAATGTGAAATCAAAAAACAACCTAGTGGTTGGCCCCAGGTCACAACCAGTGGTCACATGAAACAAAGGGGCTTAGTCAGAAAAGTTAATGCCCACTGTGAAGTTTTTCTCAGGAAGAGAAAAGGTGCCAAAGGCATGAGTGGATTGAGGTTCTCTTAGTAAATGCTAGAGACAGACTGATTGTAACCACAAAAATTGATTGATTGCATCTACTAGAGAATTTGAAGAATCTCAGGGTGATTGCCAAAGGAGTTGAAGAGTATCGAGGTAAATTCCAGTGGAATGAAGACTCATCATAGAGATGATTGAAAAATGGAAAAGCATCGAAGAATGTAGCTGCCAGAGAAGCCAAAGAATCTCAGGAATGACCACTAATGATGAACAGTCTCATCATAATGACCATAGAGGAAGAACATACTCATGATAATCGCCAAAGGAGATGAAGAGTTAGTTGTATGATATGGCAGAGGAATTGGTATTATAAATATACGTAGAATAGAGAAGAGGATATTTCTTCTATTAAGATTTATTCATGCAAGTAAAAGAAGGTTGTGTGCAACATCTAAAACACACAGAAGAGGCATAATGCATAAAAAAAAATGCATAGCTGAGAGAGGAAGAGGAGGCTGAGGTGCACGTGCATAGATAGAGCAGAAGAACATAAAACTCAAAGAAGAATGTGAGAACGAAGACACTGATGTAGGCAGAGAATAGCAGTACAAAAGAACAATGATGAGATTGGTAAGCTATTGATAAACAATGTATCACTATAGTAAGTCTTAGTAACAAAGATTTATATTTCATGGTGGTAGGGAGGTCCAAGGGAGGATTGTTGTCCTCAAAGTTTCAAGTGGGTGCTCGAACACAGGGAGTTGTAGCTTCCATCTGGTTGCATTCAGAAAAAATAGGGTGGTAGGGTGGTGCAAGGGAGAATTGTTGGTCTCTGTTATACAGGTCGGTGCCTGTGTGACTGGAAGTTGGTGCTTCCATCCAGTTGGTGTTGGAACACTTAGGGAATTGGTGATTCCTTCTAGTGGGTGCTACAAAAGACAGGGAGTTGGTGCTTCCTTCTAGTGGGTGCTAGAGAAACCAGGGACTTGGTGCTTCCTTCTAGTGGGTGTTAGAGAAACCAGGGAGTTGGTGCTTCCTTCTAGTGGGTGTTAGAGAAACCAGGGAGTTGGTGCTTCCTTATAGTGGGTGATAGAGAAACCAAAGATTTGGTTCTTTCAACAAGCTGCATATTTCAGGACAGAGGTGGTAGCCTCATAATGAGTTGGTGCTCATAAGAATGATAATGTACAAAAATAAAGATTACTTATCATTTCAACAAGAAGAGGTTTTTTCCCTTTATGGGTTTCCTCAAGAAATATAGGTCTCTCTATAGTTCATGTGTGTGATTTATGTTGAATATTCTATTTCTTACTTCCCTACATTATTGTGATCATCATTGAGTATTCTGTAAAGAGTTTAAAATGGGAATAATTGTTTAAGCATAGTAACAATTGATTCACCCCCCTCTCTCGGTTGTCCAACACACATTGCTCATTTTTATAAATAAGATCATGTTGAGGGTTTATAGCTTAATCTTCAACACCATTCTACCAAGGGTTTTAGAAGAAATGAAAAGTTATTTGCAGCCCAATCTGTAGAACAGAGTAGGAGATTGTGTGATTTTCATGCACTCTACTGTAGTTTGGGTATATGGTTATCAAGAGGCACCTTACCTTCTTCATTTTTTCCTAACTCCTAGAGTCCTTTCCCTAGAATTCATCAGGCAAAGAATCATATCAGAAACATAACATTTTCTGAAAATGCACAAAGCATCTAACTTAAAGTTTCCTTTCATAATAGGAGGCTTTGTTGTAAAGACTAGATCCTTCTTGCTTCAGATCCAGGCCAAGATCAAGGAATTTGGATTTGCACAGTTACAAGGGAGAAAATATGATCCACACCAGGTCATATATAAAATAATACCGAAGATCAAACAAGGCCCTTATGAACATGAGTATGTTGAAGGTTTTGATAAACTGGAAAAACTGAAAACCTGTGCAGATATGGAAGTCATTTTGCAGCCTGATCAGACACAACAAGTAGAATCAACCCCACATTAGACCCAAACATAGAAAACTCCTCCAAGGTTGATTATTAAATCTCCCAAGATGAGTTTATAGAAAAATCAATAGTTTAGAGGCCCTGGGCACTAGTGGTTAGCAAAACGTTCTCAAGAAAAAAAAATCACACAGTCCCCAAAGATAGTAAAATTGGAGTAAGAAGAACCTAACAAGCAAATAAATATGGAAATGGTAGAGAGTGGGACAAAAAACAAAGAGGCTAGTACAAAAATCCAAGAAGAATACAATTCTCTCCTATCCCAGTGCAGGATGGATCATTCCAAATTCGAAGGCCTAGTGGAAAACTTGAAAGGACCAAATCTGGTGGAATATTTGACCACAAATTTTGAGATCTTAAATCAGTTCAAGAGTGTAAATATCGGGCTTCCAACTATGAATTATGCTACTTGCACTGATCTAGAGATCCAGATAAAGGAAATGATGGATTACAAGATTCCTTCTGATTCACATTGGAAAGAGATCGTGCATCTAGGAAAGACAAAATGCAGTTTTCCAGGAACCAACAAATAGCCTCCAAGTGTCACCATATTAGCAAGTTCGACATAATATTAAAGCAAGACATATGGTGAACATGACATGAGAATAGTCGAAGAAATCAACCGTTAGTTTATGAAACATTTTTTTTAATCATTGTAAATTAGTTCACATGCTGAGACTGTCAGTTGAAATTATTGTAATTAGTTTTAGAAGATAAAACATTTCAGTTCAGCCATTGTAATCAAATTGCATAAGTACTATAATTTCTGAACGAATTAAGGTTGGCAGAAGTGCAAGGACACCTTTTTGTTGTTTTTGAACTAAATTGTAATTTTCTGGAGATGAATTGAATACATATGCAGAAGATTTTGAAGTCTCTATGAAAAGATTATAATGGTGGTGATATGAGTTTTGTCTTCTCTCATTGTATGTATTTCCTATTTGCTTTAATTCCATTTACATTGTATTTTGTTTAAATTGGAGAGTTAAAGGCACAAAATTCATCTTATGATGATCTCGGCTTAAGAAATTTAAATTGTGTGTATTTCTTCTTAACTAATTCAGAATTCATTTCAGTAATTATCTGATGCAGTTATTTTTTTTATCCTTCTTCCTACACTTCACTTAAACTCAATTTGCAGCTCAGATTCATTGCCTCGTTTAGCCTTTATCCTCTGGAGAGTTCTACCATCCAGTCATTGTTTTCATTCACTTTCAAAATTTCAACTCCATAGCCCTAAGTATTGGAAAATGTTTAACAGGTAGCGTATGCTTTTCATTGATGGAAAGTACAACAGTGAAGATGGCATGAGTATAGGAAGAATGTAACAAACGAGCATCAGAAGTAGTTTGGGAAGACGCTGTAGAGAAAGATCGATAAGATCAGAAGAGATAGTGCAGAGGATGGTTGGCATGCTTTATAGGTAGTATGCGCTTGTCATTGATGGCAGGATCAAAGTCTGTATCGATGGAAAAATAGGAACAAAGTAAGCTCAGGAGGAATTAGCGCAGAGTCGAATGCAATGTTTGTAGACAAGAAGAATGCACAGAAGAGGAGGACAGATCTTAGGCGTTAGATCTGAGCATAAGATCTGACCATTGTTGGATCAGGGATAACCTAAACATTCATTAAAGTGCAAGAAGAGGTGAAATGCGAAAGGACAAATTATGTTGGTCTGACTCCATTTCAGAGTTCCGTAGATCGAGACTTGAAGGTGTCGAGAACTCACATGGTGAAGTGGTGAAATCGCGAGAAGATCTAGGCCATAGGATCTGGGGGAAGTACGAAGGACCAATAGCCGTTAGATATGGTGAAGCTACAAGGTGGATATGATAGTCATGGTCCGTTGGATCAAGAGGACACGTGGCGAAATATCATCATGTCGCTGACTGGAAAGTCAAAGGAATGGGGTTTTATCTTAGCCATCAGATTGAGGTTTGATCTTAGCTGTCAGATCACGGTTTGATCTTGACCATTGATCCAACTCCATCTTGGAGTCTTTCCTATCGCAACTTGGAGTGACGAGAACCTCCATCTAAGGAACAACGAGATGCGAGATCACGAAAAAAATCAGGACCGTCGGATCACCAAGAACGTGGACCATTGATCTGAGCTCCATCTCGGAGCTTCACCTATCACGACTTGGAGTGACAAGAACCTCAATCTAAGGAACAACGAGATGCGAGATCGTGAAAATATCAGGACCATCGGATCACCAAGAATGTGGATCGTTGATCTGGGCTCCATCTCGAAGCTTTGCCTATCGCGACTTGGAGTGACAAGAACCTCCAACTAAGGAACAAAAAGATGCAAGATTGTGAAAAGATCAGGACCGTTGGATCACTAAGAACGTGGATCGTTGATCTGAGCTCCATCTCAGAGATTCGCCTATCACGAATTGGAGGGACGAGAACCTCCAAATAAGGAATAGCAAGATCTCAAAAATATCTAGACCATTAATTCATTGAGATCATGGACCATCGATCAGGGTCGATGAAGATCATGAGTTCCCAACACCTTTTAGTGCAACCTATGGTCACTGTGTGTGGTCACGTGGAGGAAGGACCTAGTGCAGATGAACTTTGCCTTGGAATTTCGGGGATCGTGTCTGGGAATGTTGAGACACATGGTCACACGAATGCCGAACTGCCAAAAGCCAAAATGCCAAAATGAATACAAGATCCCTTGGAATCAATCCAACGGTGCAGGTGAATTTGAACAAGATCGGAGGGCTACTGTAGAATGACACAGTATAACTACTAGAAACCACTGATGGTTTCAGCCAGAGGACTCGAAAACACTTGGAGATGATTGACAGAGAAGGTGAAGAGCCTCTAGGAATCTTCAAGAGGGATGAAGATATTCATGGAGGTGATTGACAGCTGGATGAGGATTGAGGGCTGTAATTGAAACAGAGAAGGTGAGCTCGATTGTCACAGAGAAGACGAAGATTCTCGAACTGCTAGAGAGGCTAAGGAATCTCTGCATAACAACTAATGATGATAGATGCAGGGGTTAAACTGCCAGAGAAGCTGAAGAGTCACGATGATGATCACGCAGAGCACTCGAGAGGTGGAGGAATTTGGTGTGGAGTGAGCATGCAGAGGCATTGTGAATATTGCATGCACAAAGACAACAGAGACTATAAGAATGTCGAACAAAGAAGAGATAGGGGTTGTTGTCGTGGGGAAAATTCAAGTGTGAGCAAGGAGGCAGAGCGCAGGAGCAGAGATGCATGCTAGAGGAAGGTTGCATCAAAGGGATATGGTGCAGAGAGTATAAAAGGCAGAAGAACAGAAAGTGTAAGGGGCGTGCAGAAGGAACTGATGCAGACAGGACAGAGCAATGTAATAGAACAACAATAGGGCTGGTAAGCCATTGAATAATTTTATATCGCTGTAGTAAGTTGCAGTAACAAAGAATTTATTATTCAGGGAGGTTGGGAGGTGCTAGGGAGGATTGTTGTCCTCAGAGGTTCAAGTGGGTGCTTGAAAACAAGGAGTTGTAGATTCCATCTGGTTGCAGCCAGAGAAACCAAGGGTGGCAGGGTGGTGCAAGGGAGAACTCTTGTTCTATGTTATACAGGTTGGTGCCTGTATGATTGGAAGTTGGTGCTTCCATCTAGTTGGTGCTGGAAACACTTAGGGAGTTGGTGCTTCCTTCTAGTTGGTGCTAGAGAAACCAGGGAGTTGGTGCTAGAGAAACCAAGGAGTTGGTGCTTCCTTCTAGTTGGTGCTGGAGAAACTAGGGAGTTGGTGCTTCCTTCTAATGGGTGCTAGAGAAAACAGAGAGTTGGTGCTCTCAGCAAGTAGCAGCTTGCAAAACAGAGGTTGTAGCCTCATTATGAGTTGGTGCTCATAT
>JZKD02S0203970.1:195973-224740 GCA_000966675.3 Picea glauca
GTTTCCTCGGGAAATATTTGTCTCTGTGTTTCTCATATATGTGTGACTGATGTTGAATGTGCCATTGTTTATTTCCCTGCATTAATGTGATCATCATTCAGTGTTTCTGCAAAGATTTTAAAAGAATCATAATTGTTTAAGCATGGTAACAACTGATTCACCCCCCCCTCTCAGTTGTCCAACACTAAGTGTCCATCCCCTTCCTAGCCAGCAAATTTATAAAAAAAAACCCAAAACAAACTAAATCTAGCCATTGATTCATAAAGAAATATCAAGTGACACGAGAGAGCCCTCTCTGAGTTGAGAAGGATAGTGCCCAGCTCTAAAGTTGGTTGAAACAATTACCTTTGTTGTTTTTCTATCAGTTAGACAAAATTTACAGAGTGCTAACAAAAGATATCATACATCTCATCCTCTCGTGCACATCTTATAATAACCAAGTCATGCCCTGTATGGTATAGACAGTCATCATGCCACATATAATTTGTTCTCAACTATATAATCCTTTTTTCTTCTCAGAGGGACAAATTCTGAGGTAATTTCTTTGTTACAAGATAGTTTGCCACATCTAGATACCAAGAAATGTAAGTAGAAATAGAAAACAGACTTTCATATGGAAAATTGTCATACACCTGGGCATTATCACCTATATGAATGAGTCTAGATAGGAAATCAACAACAAGGTTATCTTTGCCAGGTTTGTCAATGATAGTAATATTGAATTCTTGCAATAGTAGCAACCATCTAGTAACCCTAGAATTTGTCACATTCTTATTCATTAAAAACCTAATAGATGAATGGTTTGTGTGTACAAAAACCTCATACCCTGTTATGAAGTGTTTGAATTTATTAATGGAATGAACCACCAATAAGAATTCCTTTTCAGTGACAGTGTAATTCACTTCAATAGTGGAGAGATTTTTGCTGAAAAAGTAGATAATATAGGGAATTTGGTTTTCTCTTTGTCCTAGAACGAATCCCAAAGAGTTATTTGAGGCATCAGTGAAGATATGAAAGGGAAGAGACCAATTCAGTCCTCTTAACAAAGGGGCATTGGAAAGATTTTTCTTTAAAATTTCAAAAGAAATCTGACATTGCTCATCCCAATGGAATTCATCCTCCTTTGCTAATAATTTGAACAACGAGGTAGCCAAATTTATGAAATTTTGGATAAATCTCCTATAATATCCAACATGACCCAAGAAGCTTCTAACTTATTTTTGTGAGCTAAGGATTTTTATTTGAGAAATTGTAGCACACATTTTCTGCTACTTTGTTTAATCTCTCTGATCCAATTTGTATATACCATTTGTACAAAGCTCATATAGATATCATATATCCCATGCATTTAAACAAATAAACACATTTAACTCAGAGTAAAACATATCATTACTGCTATAATTAAACAATCCATAGCATTCCATATTAATTCGTATACATAGCGAAAAACATGATAACATTTACAGAAGAGACATGATAAAATGTGATAAAACATAGTTAGACACTTATCTTGTAACAATGGTGGGTTCCACCATCAAAATGTAGGCCTTCCATGAACCTCCCAGCCTTAGACCGCACTGCTCATCAACTCAGCAGTGGGTCACCCCCGAGCTGGGAATAAGCTCCACCCCAAGGCAAGGAATCTAGGCTCAGGTGGAGGTTACAGGGAAAACAATCACACACAGCCACAAGGAAGGGATTCTCTCCAAGGAATCTCCCACGTTCACTGCCCACAGACCCTCATTCTCCACATGCCTATTCCACCCCAGGAGAATGCACCTTCTCTGTCACCTAGATAGTCCTTCGATTGCCAATCTCCCTTACATTGGGTTACAGGAACAGACCGGATCGGAAGTCTCCAGGCTCTATGGCAGCTACAAGGTTCCTTCCAGGAGTTCTCTCCTTCCCCAACACACTCTCTCACCTGAAGGGAGTCGATCACAGGACAACAAGCCTCACGTAGTCCAGTACTGCATAGTCTCAACAATCTCATGGAAAAAAAGACACAAGCTTTCCAAAAACTAGATTCGATAATCACAGGATGGCTTCATAGTCATGGCTTCGGAACAGGGAATGCTCACATAGACTCGCTTAGCTTTTCGAACAAGCAAGGAATCTTCCCTGAAATCAACACAGGCTTCTCGTAGGCTGGGGATTACACCTACGGGATTTCTCAGAATCAGACACAAACATTCGAGTCATAGGGTCTCCCTAAGGTTATCTACAGGAGTCAGGTTAGTCATACTGCTCAGGCTCCGTACGCATTCAGACAATCTAGTGGAATGGAGTGGAACCTTCTCATGGCTCACCCTAGCTATTTTATTTGCATGCACCAGGGTTGACACTTGTCACGCATGGAACTGCATGCGTTCCACCAGCACACGTTCCTCCCACCACTTGGTAATTCACGTATCCTTCCAAAAAGGAATTAGGATAAAAACATATGATGCACATATCTTTTGGAGTAATATTAAAATATTATTCCCGGGCTTAATCCCCCCCTAGGCTTAGCCCCTAGGCTCAACACTTAGCCCCTTTCCCACCTTCCAGCCCCTAATTCCTTGCCCACTTTGTGGATGCTCAGTCTCCCTTCACTCATTCATCGTGGTCGGTCTACACCTGGTGGTGTTTATATTTTATTAAGTGTTATGCATGATTACATATACAACAACAGGCTCCTGGCCTTCAATACTCACACTCCCTGGCCTAACAACACATAAGCCTCCATCTTATGAGAACTTGGCTCACTAGCCTATAAAACATAATGACAATTCCTTTTAGAACTTGGTTTACAATGGGGCTCAGCCTTGAGGACACTACAATCCCCCTCCCCTTATTTTTGCACTGTCCTCAGTGCAACTTAAACTGTCTCTGCAAGCCTTTTAAAATATTCAAAAAGATGTGGGTACTCTGCCCGCATAACATCTGCATGCTCCCATGTCACGTCCTCAGGACCGTACCAGGTCCACTAGACCTTTACAAGCTCTATAGCTCGATTCCGTAGCTGTTTGCTTTTCCTGTCCAATATGCACAAAGGATGCACTTGCAGGACACCTTCTGGTTCCACCTGAATCACATTCCAATTGATAACATGATTAGCATCGGGTACATATTTCTTAAGTAGTGAAACATGAAACACATTATGTACAGTCATAGATGCAGGTAATGCAAGCATGTATGCAACCGGCCCAATCCTTTCCAAGATCTCAAATGGCCCACAAAATCTTGCTGCCAACTTGGCGCAACTTCCCAGCCTCAGGGAAATCCTGTTAGTTTTCACTTTTAGGAAAACATGGTCACCCGCTTTGAGTTCTCTATGGGTTCTATTACTATCAGCGTAACTTTTCTGTCGGTCCTAGGCAGTTTTTAGATTATGTTTAATTCTTATCATCTGATCTTCCATCTCATTGAGCAGCTCAGGTCCAACTACTGCTCTGTCATCTAGATTATCCCAGCTCACTAGAGTGTTTCACTTTCTTCCATAAAGCGCTTCGAATGGGCTCATCTTCAATGATGCATGATACCCATTATTGTAGGCGAATTCTACCAAATGCAGGTAGTCTTCCCACCTTGATGGTTTATCCATCACATACATTCTCAGCATGTCTTCTATTACTCTGTTTACTCTCTCTGTTTGTCCAATAGACTCGGGATGATATACTGTGCTAAAGTTCAGATTCGTTCCGAATCCCTTGAACAGTCCTTTCCAGAAATTCGAAGTGAATTTTGGGTCTCTATCAGACACAATTTTCTTAGGAATTCCATGCAAGTGTGAAAATTCTTTTAGGAAAATGTCAGCAACATCTGCTACTCTGTGGATGTTTTTCAGTGGAATAAAATGGGTAGCTTTAGTAATCTTGTTCACCACCACCATGATTGAATCATGCTACTTGCTTGTTCTAGGCAATCCCGTGATAAAATCCATTGTTACCACGTCCCATTTCCATTCAGGAATAGGTAAAGGCTGCAGCAACCCTGTTGGGTGCCTATGCTTAGCCTTGACCTTCTGGCACTCCATACATCTGGTGATGTATTCAACGATTTCTTTCTTCAAACCTGGCCAAAAATAATGGCTTTTGACTGCTGCCATAGTCTTCTGATATCCAGGATGTCCAACATAAGCCACGTTATGCATCTCCTTTAGAATTACCAGCTTCAACTCTCAGACATTGGGTACATACACTCTGTTTTTATACAGAAGTAAACCATTAGCTCCCAAGGTGTAACTTTCCTTGGTCTGTGGTCTCTCACGCTGCTGTATCTTTGCTACAAGATTTTTGTACTACAAATCAGCATTTGCAGCTTCCAAAATTCTATCTTTCATCTCAGTCTAGTACATGCTAATGGCTATAGCATGTAATTCATGCATTTTTCTGCTGAGTGCATCAACCACCTTATTTTCTTTCCCTTTGATATGCTTGATATCAAAGTCATATTTTCACAGAAACTCCAGCCATTTGATTTGCCTGGCATTTATGGTCGACTGATCAAATAAATACTTCAGACCGTTATGGTCTATTCTCAACTCAAATATCTTGCCCATGAGGTAATGTCTCCATTTCCTCAAGGCATGGATGATTGTTTCCAACTCTAAATCGTGAGTGGCATAGTTCTTCTCATGTTCCTTTAACTTTCGGGATTCATAACAAACTACAAATCCCTCTTGGCTGAGAACTCCTCCTAGCCCCTCCTTGCATGCATCTGTGCACACTATGTAATCCTTATTTGGATCTGCAATCTTCAGGATTGGAGCACTAGTTAGCATCTGCTTCAATCAATGGAAGATGCTCTCACATTATTCAGTCCACTGGAACTTGTTTCCCTTCCTTTGCAAGGAAGTGATAGAATGAGCTATCCTTGAGAATCCGGCTATAAACCTCCTATAGTAGCCTGCCAGACCCATAAAAGATCTAACTTCTGCCACATTCCTTGGCGCTGGCCATTCTTGAATGGCTTGTAGGATCCACAATGATCCCTTCTTTAGATATTATATGTCCCAAGTAATGGATCTTCCTTTGATAGAAAGAGCACTTGCTCAGTTTTGTGTACAATTGGTGTTCTCTCAACACCTATAGCACCATTCTCAGGTGTTTCTCATGTTCTTCCTCTGTCTTGGAATACACCAAGATATCATCCAAGAAGACTATGAAAAACTTGTCCAAATAATTTATGAACACTCCATTCATTAAACACATGAAAACATCAGGTGCGTTGGACAGTCCAAACGGCACCACCATGAACTCATAATGACCGTACCTTGTTCTAAAGGTAGTCTTGTTGATGTCCTCATCCTTTATTCTCACTTGGTGATATCCAGATCTGAGATCTATTTTTGAAAATATTTTTGCATCCTTCAATTGATCAAAAATATCATCAATCCTTGGCAGAGGATACTTGTTCTTGACAGTGACCTTATTCAACTGTCGAAAATCAATGCACAGCCTCAACGTCCCATCTTTCTTCTTCATGAATAGGACCGGGGCTCCCCATGGTGACACACTGGGGTGAATGTAACCTTTCTTTAGTATCTCTTCGAGCTGCAATTGCAACTCTTTCAGCTCTGTCATACTCATTCTATAAGGAGCTTTCGAAACTGGAGTTGTTACAGGCATCAAATTTATAGAAAAATCGATGTCCCTCCTCGAAGGTAGTCCAAGTACCTCCTGAAATATGTCCTTGAATTCTTTGAGTACTTCATGGTCTTCCAGATTCGAGACTATATCTCGGAATGCTTCTTCCACCCGGGCTGCAAATAATTGACAGCCTTTCCGGTAACATTTCTTCAGCTGCATGGCTGAGATTTCTCTCACAGCCATGGCTCTGGGAATTCCTTGGACTGTTACCTGATTTCCCTCTTCATTCAGGCATGCGAACCTCTTGTTACAACAATCCAGAAGGGCATGGTGTTGGTCCAACCAGTCCATCCCAATTAAGCAATCATATGAGCCTAAAGGCAGAATGTTCAAATCAACCTTAGTGCTCATTCCTTTCATGTCCACTGAATAGGACTTAACCAATTCAGTGACCTTCCTCTTGGTCCCTGTGGCTAATTGCACTAACCAATACTTCCCATGTTTTCTTCTCATTAGATGCAAACTATCCACCACTCTAGGATCTACATAACTATGGCTAGCCCCTAAATCCATTAAAATAACAAGTGGTCGATTGTTGATCGTACCTTCCACTTCAATCATGTGCGATTGAAATTCTTCTTACTTATTGTCCAGGGCTGTGTAGATCCTCGGCATTCTACTACCCATATCCTCCATTGTTTCAGCTTGTTGAACAATATGGACAGTTCTTGCTTTGTCTTTTCTGTGGGGGTAGTCTCTGTACCTATGATTTCCTTTACAACCCCAACACTCTATAGGTGGAGGCCTTGGCATCTTCTCACTCCCTTCAACCTTCCTAGGCTCTTTAAAATATGACTGTCCCCAAGGACTGTTTCTGAAAAAGGAAGGCTTGCTTCCCTTCTACCTCTGTTCCTTTTTAAATTTCCTTCGATCATCCCAGACCTTCCAAAGGATAGGCCTTTCTCCTTGCTGTTCATACAAGCATTTCACTTTTCTGATGGTCTCTTCCATGGTCTTAGGATCATCATATTGAATCTTATCACTCATTGAAGGTGGCAGTCCACTCAGATACCTCTGAATTTTAACAGCTTCATCCTTGATGAATGGAACATACTTCAGTAGTTCCAGAAAATTTCGTTCATACTCATCAATGGTCATACTGCCCAACTTGAGTTCAAAGAAATCCTTCATATTTATATCATAGTATCTTTTAGTCAGGTATTTCTTCTTGAAATACCTCTTTAACTCCTTCCATGTGACCTCTTTCTCTCTGATGTGATGCACCTGTACAAACTGATCCCACCACATGGATTCTTTTCCTTTCAGTTGGTACATTGAAATTCTTCCTTCTGCATGGGCAGAATAATTCTGCAGTTGGAAGTATTTCTTCATGCCAAGCAACCATGTCTCAACATATTCCTCCTTCTTATGTTCTCCATAGAATGTTGGAGGCTTAATCTTGTTCATATCTCCTTTCAATTCCTCCTTTCTAGATTTTTGATGTTTTCTGGTAAGGGATGGGCTTGAACTATTGTGTGTCTTCCTGTCAGAATGTCTTTGGGAGTGACTAAGATGTTGGCTATCGCTCCTCGACCTTCTTCTTATTTCATGGGTTTTGTGACTCTCTGTCGTACTTGAGTCTCTTCCCTTCTCAAGTTTCTTGTCTATTCTTTCCAGGATCTTCAAAAATTTTAAGTTTAATGCACCTTGCCGATCCCTGACTTTCATGAGCTTTCGGCTATTAGCTCGGTGAGCCTTGGCATCTCTTTGCAATCCTTCAATGATTTTCATTATGTGTTCTTCCTTATCCTTCTCTTTTCTATGCCCATTGGAGTTTGATCCTTCACTTCCCAGGTTAACATCCTTTCCTTCCTGTTCGTCTTCTATTTCGGGGGTAATCTGCACCTTTCCCCACTCCATACTCAGTCATTGGTTAACTAGAGTCCTAACCTCCGTTGAACTCTGCACACGCACTATGCAAATAAAATTGTAGTTTATCAGGCCATTAAACCTTCAGGAACAATCTTCAGCATTTATAACTAATACCAACAAGAACAAAAGACATTTCGATTCCAATGGGTTTTCTGAGCTCTCATTCGGCTCTGCAATTTTCATGTTTTCGAAGCTTTCATTTTCAGCACTTCAGGATTTCAGAACTTTGGGCTTTTGTACCTCGATATTTTAGGTTTCGAGGTTTCGGAGTCTCGGTACTGGAGAACTCCCGTTTAACTCTCCTTTCCAATCCCCGACTTCTGAAATTTTGTTTTACCTTATTCTTCAGGTCTACAGCACAGCTGTCGCCCTTTACCAAAGTGGTGCATGGAACATTTTAGAGGATCCTCATCACATTTAGTGACATCATTAGGGTCCCACCACTCTCACTTCTCTTTTTGACCCTCTGACACATGGTACATCTCCATGTGTCCACATCCATTCCTAGAAAAATCCAACGGTCAGATCTTTCTCACATCGGATGGTCGTTAAAGACCCGGAGATTCCCCAAAAGAATCTCGTTTGTTCATTGGGACTTATCCACATGCTAACGTCTCAACAGTATGGTCAAGATTTATCACGACGAGAGTCTGATTTCTTTGTCAACGAAACTTCCGAATCCCCGATTTTCCGAAACGGGTAATCTCTCAACACGTGGCCATCTCAAATCGGACGGCCCACGACTGCTCCGGGGTTTCCACCATGGAAAGTCCCAATCCTTTCAGGGTTTTGGGCTTCCAAATGCCAATGCACTCTAACTCCCATTATCCCTCTAGGCTAGACTCGTGGTTCACATGACCTCCCCTTATATGACCACAGTCATACCTCCTATCGGAGTTTCAGACTTTCCAATGCCGAAACACATATGTCCTCAGGATTCGTGAAACGATGAACCCCAATATGCCGATGGGATCCCGATCTCACCCATGTGTCCCCACTGATGGACGGATCAGATTGTTCCTAGGACTTTTACCATGAAAATTCTCGACTCCCTTCGTGACTCCCGATATTGCGATTCCCAATTTTTTGAAATGGGAAATCTCACGACACGTGTCCTCCATCTTTCAGAAGGTCTAGATCTATTTTGGATCTTTCTCCCCTAGTCTCTGAGGTTTAAACTTTGGACATCTCCCAACATATTCTACGGCTGATGGGTTTTCCGGCTGAGATCTGACGGCTCTGACGGTTCCTAACCAATTTGGAATTTCGCATATCGCGATTTCCACATTCCTGTGTATTTCAAAAGGAATTTTAATTCCCGTGCACATTTTTCTAGATCCGACGGTCATGAGGGCTCGCCTTCCCTCCTGAGTAGATCCTAAGGTTCTAACACCATTGGTGTAGATACTTGTCTCCCTGTGGCCATAGACCACACCAGCTGTGGTTTCACTCGCCGCTATACTTCCTGAGCTCGTAAGCACGGTCAAGAAACTACTTGACACTCCAGAAAAAACCAAGGCACAAAATTGGTCCTCTAGACCCAATTTCCCTTCGCATTCTCGGTCCAAAGACCACTCCACTGGCCCATCTAAGCTTAGTTTCGAAACCTTGGCTCTGATACCAATTTGTAGCACACATTTTCTGCTACTTTGTTTAATCGCTCTGATACCAATTTGTACACACCATTTGTACAAAGCTCATAGCGATATCATATATCCCATGCATTTAAACAAATAAACACATTGAACTTAGAGAAAAACATATCATTACTACTATAATTAAACAATCCATAGCATTCCATATTAATTCGTATACACAGCGGAAAACATGATAATATTTACAGAAGAGACATGATAAAATGTGATAAAACATAGTTAGACACTTATATTGTAACAATGGTGGGCTCCACCAACCAAATGCAGGCCTTCCACGAATCTCCCAGCCTTAGACCGCACTACTCATCAACTCAGCAGTGGGTCACCCCCGATCTGGGACTAAGCTCCACCCCAAAGCAAGGAATCTAGGCTCAGGTGGAGGTTACAGGGAAAACAATCACACACAACCACAAGGAAGGGATTCTCTCCAAGGAATCTCCCATGCTCACTGCCCACAGACCCTCATTCCCCACATGCCTGTTCCACCCCAGGAGAATGCACCTTCTCCATCACTTGGACAGTCCTTTGGCTGCCAATCTCCCTTACCTTGGGTTACAGGAGCAGACGGGACCGAAAGTCTCCGAGCTCTATGGCAGCTACAGGGTTCTTTCCATTATTTCTCTCCTTCCCCTGCACACTCTCTCACCTGGAGAGAGTATCTCATAGGCCAACAAGCCTCATGCAGTCCAGTACTGTGTAGTCTCAACAATCCCATGGAAAAACAGACACAGGCTTTCCAAAAACTGGATTCAGCAATCACAGGATGGCTTCACAGTCACAGCTTCGGAACAGGGAATGCTCGCATAGACTCGCTCAGCTTTCTAAACAAGAAATGACTCTTCCCAGAAATCAACATAGGCTTCTCGTATGCTGGGGATTACACGCATGAGATTTCTCAGAATCAGACATTTCTCAGAATCAAACACAGACATTCGAGTCACAGGGTCTCCCCAAGGTTCTCTACAGGAGTCGGGTTAGTCATACTACTCAGGCTCTGTACGCGTTCAGACAATCTGGTGGAATGGAGTGGAACCTTCTCATGACTCACCCTGTCCATTTTATTTGCATGCACCAGGGTTGACACTTGTCACCCATGGAACTGCATGCGTTCCATCAGCACACAATCCTCCCACCACTTGGGAATTCACGTGTCCTTCCAAAAAGGACTTAGGATAAAAACATATGATACACATATCTTTTGGAATAATATTAAAATATTATTCCTAGGCTTAATCCCCCCCCTAGGCTTAGCCCCTAGGCTCAACACTTAGCCCCTTTCCCACCTTCCAGCTCCTAATTCTTTGCCCACTCTGTGGATGCTCAGTCCCCCTTCACTCATTCATCGTGGTCGGTCTGCACCTGGTGGTGTTTATATTTTATTAAGTGTTCTGCATGATTACATATACAACAACAGGCTCCTGGCCTTCAATACTTAGGCTCCTTGGCCAAACAACACATAAGCCTCCAACTTATGAGAACTTGGCTCACCAGCCTATAAAACATAATGAAAATTCCTTTCAAAACTTGGTTTATAATGGGGCTCGGCCTTGGGTACACTATATAAATAATGTCAATTTTAGCAAGATCTACCCATATGCCAATATCAAAAATATGATGAACCAATACAATCCCCTCAGTGAGCATCATTCTAGATTTTTCATGGCTGAGGGAGAGATTAGTCTCTTTACACCTGATCAATACTTTCTCCAAATTGTCCAATGCTTGTTGAAAATCATCCCCATATACTGTGAAGTCATCCATGTATACTTCTACACATTCATGGGTTAAATCAGAAAAAATGGCTAGGAAAACCCTCTGAAAGGTGGTAGGGGCATTACACAACCCAAAGGGAAGAACCTTATAAGAATAAGTACCCCATGGGAAAGTGAATGTGGTTTTCTCCTAATCTTCAGGGGAAATTCGGATCTGATTATACCCACTAAACCCATCTAGGAAATAAAAGTACCTCTTCCCAGACAAGCTGTCCAAGACCTGGCCTATGAAAGGTAAGGGAAAATAATATTTATAAGTAGCCTTGTTCAGCTCCCTGAAGTCCACACAAATTATCCACTTGCCATTTTTCTTGGGGACAATGACTAATGGAGACACCCATTTGCTATCTGAAATGGGGTAAAAGAAATTTAAATAGGAAGGGACATGACTACCTATTTCTAGTACTCAATACGTTCAACAAGATGTGCATTCACGTGCCTTATAATAATACCATATGATGGATCCTACCTACATAGGCTTGCAATTCTCTGAATTATGATTCCCAAATCAATGTTGGGCAAGTTGGATCAAATGATCCAAAACCCATGCCAATCCTCTATCTTCTAAGTTATTATGTTAACTTCTGTGAGATTTAAAACAACATGTTGAACTCTTTAGTGTTAGGTGTTAAACAAACCCCACACAAAGTCTTGTATATTTAAAATTTTTTCTAACATTATGCATAGAAATAGGTGCTAAACTCGAGCACTAACCTTCCATATAACCTCAGACTATGACCAAGTTCTTAGATCATCAAACAAACTCTTATCGGAGTGTCTCAATGCACATGGGTTAAACCACTTCAATATATCGGACATTGATGAACTACAACCACTCCAACGATTCAAACTTTGAGGGTTGGAAGCACTCTAATCAATTTGGACTCTGATAAATAGGAGCCACTACTACATATGTAAGGAAAGATTGACATCGTACATTGACAGTATGGATAAAATCGACTGTATTGTCATAGTTTACTTGCATTTTTTATTTAATCCTCTATGTTCATTGAATATCTGATGATAGTGTCTATCGTCAGATATTTAACGATTGACCAAGTTAGCGATTGTTGGTTATTCGACGGGTGACCAGGTTAATGATGTGTCTACCAAAATTTGATGAAGTCAATATTTTTGTGAATTAAGAAACGTCTCTCTGATCAAAATCCGTTGAAATTTCAACGAAAGTGTGATACATAATTAAAAAAAATTGTAATATTAAAGACATTCGATGTTGTTTCTATAATAGTGACAATTTGTAGAGGTTATAAGAGATATTTTTAGGTCAGAATACAAAAAAAACATTATTTTGTTAATTGGATTACAAATAGTTAAACTACTGAAGTTGATTCTTTAAGATAATGATCACTAAAGATTTGGTAAAGAAAAATGTCGAATAACATTCCTATATGATGACAAGGCCAAGAGTTGAGATCTGCATTGGTTGAGGCTTTGGGTGATCGAAAATGTTATTACCCTTGTAAAAAATGCAAGGGCTATAATAGAAGGAGACTTTTAATAAAAAACTAAAAAACAATGTAGTGAGTATGGAGACCTTGATGGAGGGCATGAATATCGTCCCTTGGTAAGTTATTCTTGCTATGATTATTATCCTCCAAAAATATTCTGAATTGGAAATGTAGTCATAATTATTTTTTCCTTCATCCAATTTGGTCTTCGATCTTAATTAAAAAAGTAGCATAGGGCTATTTTCATTGTTTTACTTGCATAGGGATCTCTTTGAGAAATATTTGTAGAGTTTCTAATTCCTCTTTTGATATTGGTATCGACACTTTGTTTGAGAATTATTTGTAGAGTTTTTAATTCCTCTTTTTATATTGGTAATTGTTTCATTTTTAAAAGTTTTGAAGATAGGTTCCAGTTCCTAGTAACGTCGACATTTTTTTTTTTTTAAATCACTAATGGAAAGTGGAAATGCCACAATGGATAAATGCCATATTAGTCAGTGAAATAAATATGGAGATTCCATGTTCCTATTATGGCATATTGAAGTGTTAATAATTATAAGCGTAGGGGTCATAAGGACAATAAAGGAAATATGGATATTCATGTTCATGTTCTTTGTTTTCCTATATTATATTTGTAAACATCTGTATTGTTTTAATATTTGTTATATAAACTAATATTACTTTATTATTTGTAATTGCAAAGGAACAACACCCTAGGGAACTTCCTGTGGAGGAGGATGTGGTTGTTCAAGCGCTTGTTCAGGAGCATGGAGCGAGTATTGAATATCAACTAGTTAATGATCCTATGGAAGAAGATGGTGATGCTAATAACATAGTTGAAGAAGATGGGACAAATATATTGATCCAGGAAACATTTAATAATGTTGGAATTGTTAAGAACCAAAGACCTGAATACAAAATAACACAATAGTACCAAAGACATATGAATACAACCACCACACAAGATATATGGAACAATATAGAAAACCACCACTTTATTATATCAAACCCTTAGGGTAGGGAAACACCATACAATAGATCCTATTATGGAAGGGATCCTATCAAGTTCACTTGCTTCTTCAAGGGGGAATCCTCTTATTGAGCTACCACTCCAAATACAATACTTCTCAACTTGTCTCATTACATTGCTTGAACCTCATTATATAGGGCTACCAACCACCTAAGCACATTATAGAGTTGGAACCTTCTAATAAGTCCTCTTACATTTATTATATCTAACTACTGTAGTGGGCCTTATTTAATACTAGAGTGAACCTAGTCCACCTTACATTGAATTTCCTCCACTATTATCACTATGGGCCCTCCGGGTCCCTCCACTACCTCTCTAGCTACCTAACATTCCATCCCCCTTATGAAAGCATTGTCATCAATTCTTGTTATGAGGGTGTACAACCATATTCCAGGGTCCCATGGATAAGTGTGGAACACAATTTTGAAGTATACTAGAGAACCAAGGTCCTATGTAGAAATGAAATCCACCATGATAAAGTAGTCCAACCGCCATTGTAAATCAGGGTCCCATGTCCAAGTGCTCCTGTGAACTCCACACAAAAGATATGATGTAGTACGCACCCTATGCCTCGACAGAGACCTCTGCATTGACCTCTTGGTCTTAAGGATCATTCAATCTCCACCCTTGAGCTGGAGTGGCTCCTTCGATTCTCCACTGGAATCTCCTTTGAAATGGACCCACAGGTCTTTTCGACTCTTCACAATCTCTAGGCCCGATCCCTTCTTCGTTCACAACAGAAAGTCAAAATCGAGTTTCAGGGTTTCACAATCCTCGATGTTGCAACCACTTACTTCCTCAAATTACCGATCTCCAATATCTCATTGCGCTCCCTTTGTGCTTCTAGCACTCCTGGCTATGCCCCTAATCCATGCGACCTTCTCTTATATGACCGCAATCTTACCCCCTGTCGAGATTTTGTGACTTCAAAGGCTGAAATTCTTTGGCCTTCGATTCCCCCGATCTCACGAACGTTGATTTCCAGATATGACTTTTCTTTCCAGACTTTCTCCGAAAGTTGAGACTGTTGCCATGCATCCTCAAAGATAGACGGCTCTTGTATGCTTCGGGGCTTTCACCTTGGAAATTCCTGATTCCCCTGTTATGATGAGATGACGTCAGTTGGGCCCCACACATAACTTACCTCCTCATCAGAAAATTGGACTTCGTGATTCCAAGTTGCAAGTCCTCCTTGTCTCCCTGACTTGTGAAATGCCGATCCTCGACTTCCCTCGGATTTTTGACACGCGTCCCAAGTGGATGGATGGTTCAGATCAACCCTTGGGTTTCGCCAATTATATAAACCCAATCCACTTACCTATGTGAATCTTGATGACCGAAATGCCGATGGGGCTTCCAATCTCATCCACGTGTCTCGAATGATGGACGGTGCTGATCCTTTATGAGGTTTCCATCATGGATTTTCCCCGATCACTTGCTCATAGGATTTTCAATTTCGTGAATGCCGAAATCCCGATGACCACACCTCTCATCGGACTTTTCCTCCTCCTGCTCATGAAGCTTAAACTCTGTACAACTCCTGGTCAACCCAATGGCTGACGGGTATTCTATGTGAAGATCCGATAGTCCACAATCTCCTAAGCTTGGACTCTAGACACAACCATAACCTCCTCCCTCCTCTAGCAGATCTGACGGCTGGTGGGATTTTGCTAATCCTCCCTGTAGATTTCTGACCATCAGTCTCTTCCCTTTTGATGATTTCTATGAAGGAAAACAAGGACTCTTCCCTGGACTTATCTGCTTGCGCTACAAACTTCCGATGCTCCTCAATGTTTTCAAAAGCCTTACTCCTCCTGATCTTCTCATGACTTCGAGCCTCAAAGAGGATCTTCACGGACTCCTTGTGGCAACCTCCAAACATGTCTAAGTGTTGAATTCCTCCAACCCTACGCACTCCTGCAACAGCAGTCTTTTAATTCCTGCTCAGGTTCACAACCCTAAACTTCACTTGGCCTGCACACTCCTTGCATGACTCCTGTGCCCAACTACACTTCTGAGGAAATGAGAACAAAAGTAAAACTATCTGAGCTTCACAGACGCAACCCTGAATTCTTGTCGACGCACTCCTTGCAGACACTTCCACTGCACTCCTTGCAGGAATTGTTACTTAGATAGAGAAACAATTCAAACTCATTCCCTCTTCCCTTCAGACTTCAAACTTAAACATGAAATCATATACACAGCATATCAAAGAAAATGTATAACAGGAAGCAAACATTCATGAGCATAACATCAATACACAGAGAACCACACAAACCATGAATTTGAATCAAAGCTTTCTGTTAATCCAAATATCTGTACATGGGTGTTCTTACACAACTCTCTGCATGATCTTGCTCTTCCTTCTCCCTGATAATGATACAATACACAATGAGGGTGTCTATATCTCATTTCCCTCTTGCGCTCTCAAACTGTCTAATCTAGAATTAAATTCTATCTACCTGCATTAACTATCTTAAATGCCTCCTACCTACTAAGGACAAGAGCGAGCTGGTCAAGGCTTGGTTACATAATATAAGTGCATCTCATCTTAGTGGCTCTTTTAAGATGGCGCAACAATCTAAGGGAATTTCAAAATTTGTTTTGGTGCTTGTCCAACTGTCTGATTGCTTCTTTGCTGGCTCATTTGATGTCGACGATGCTCCTGCATCATACTCCCTCGCTTGAAAATTTTCATGGGCTCTTGTCCATGAGCTCCTACATGGTCTGTCCATGCTTCAGAATCTCTGCTTCATTCTCCCAGCTGGCATCTTCAACTGGGTGGTTCTTCCATTTGACCAAGTATTCAAAGTATTACTTTCGCCTGGTCCTCTTACTCACTCTCTTGTCCAATATGCACTCCATCTGTGGCTTATCCGCAACCGACATCTTCTTCGTCCACTAGATCACTGGCTGCTCATTTCCAGTCTCTGTTTCTTCAGCCTTATATGGGTACAAATCCGAGATATTGAATATCAGAGAAATTATGATCCCATTGGGTAATTCAATCTCGTAAGCATTTTCCCCACATTTCTTCAAGACCCTACATGGCCCGATTTTCTTCATTTTCAGCTTATTATATGTTCCTCTCGGGAACCTTTTCCTTCTCAAATGTGCTAGAATTAAATCACCAAATTCAAACTAAAGTTGTCTTCTGTGCTGATCTACCCTTCGTTTATATTCCTGGCTTGAATTCTACAATCATTCCTTCACCTGGCTGTGAAGTTCCCTCATTGCCTCTGCGAATTCTTCTGCACTAGCGCTCCTAGTCATAGTCTGTTTTGAATCCCTCAATTCAGAAATTCCTCTCGGCTGCATGCCATAGACAATCTGGAATGGACTCTTCCTTGTAATCCTGTTAACTGAGTCATTATAAGAAAACTCTTCCTGTGGTAATATATTGTCCCACTGGCTGTGGTGCTCTGTCACCAAGCTTCTCAGCAAGTCTCCCAGACTTTTGTTTACCACCTCTGTTTGTCCATTCATTTGAGGATGATAAGCCAAACTAAATGACAAGTTAGTTCCCAACTTTTTCCATAAGGTCCTCCAAAAATGCCCTATGAATTTGGTGTCGTGATCCTAAACTATACTTCTCGGCAACCCATGAAGTCAAATGACCTCTTTGAAAAATAGGTTTGCAATGTGAGTTGCGTCACTGGTCTTCTGACATGGAATGAAGTGTGCCATCTTGGAAAATCTATCCACCACCACAAATATTGAATCAACACCTCTTTGTGTTCTTGGCAACCCCAATATGAAATCCATGCTAATCGCATCCCACGACCTCTCTGGTATGGGAAATGGTTGATAAAATCACGCATTCTGTCTTCTTCTCTTTGAATGCTGGAAAACTCCGCATCTATCCATGAATCTCTTGACATCCTCTCTCATTCTCGGCCAAAAATATGACTCATTTAACTTCATGAACGTCTTGTCGTGACCAAAGTGTCCTGCCAATCCTCCACCGTGTTTCTCCTTTAACAGATTCTCCCTCATGGAGCATTTCAGAATACACAGTTGATTGCCTCTGAACAACAATCCTTCCTGGATCATGTATTCTATCCACGGGCTTCTGTCTCTGAGAACTGGATTCTCAGCCACTTTATATGCCTCCTTAAAATCCTGATCATCTGCGTACATGTCCCTGAGATCATCAAAACCCAACGTTTTGACTCTGAACTCCTGCAACATCAAACACTTCCTGCTCAAAGCATCAACAACTTTGTTAGTAGTACCAGAAATATGTTTAATCACAAAAGTGAAATTTTGCATATATTCAAACCACTTGACATGTTTCTGATTCAACTTTTCCTATTGAGTCACAAACTGCAGTGCATGATTGTCATTGTACAAGACAAACTCTTTTGGGATCAAGTAATGCCTCCATTTCTTCAGTGCCTATATGATAGCGTAAAATTCCTTGTCATAAGTGGAATATTTCAACTTTGTTTCATTCAACTTCTCACTGAAATATGCTATCAGCCTGTCTTCCTGACTCAAGACTGCTTCGATTGCAAATCCACTGGCATCGCATTTCACCTGAAATGTCTTTTGGAAATTCGGTACCACTAAAACTGGTTGTTCCGTGATCTTCCTCTTCAACAGATTGAAACTCTTATCAGCCTCTTCAGTCCAGTGAAAAGACTTGTGTCTTTTTCTCACTGTTTCCATCATCACTGCGCTAATTCCATTGAAATTCCTGATGAATTTTCGATAGAAACTAGCCAATCTGTGAAAACTTCTCACCTCAAATATGTTCTTCGATGATGGCCAATTCTTGATCACTTCCACCTTATCTGGATCCATCCTCAACTCATTTGTCGAAATAACAAATCCCAAATAAATGAGCTCTGTCTTCATGAATGAGGACTTCTTCATGTTTATTAGTAGCTTCTCCTGCTGTAATTTCTGCATCACTGTAGCCAAATGCTTCAAATGCTCCACTGCTATTTTACTAAAAACCAGTATGTCATCCAAATACATAATGACAAATTTCCCGATGAACTCCTTCAGGACTTCGTTCATCAACCTCATGAAGGTACTTTGCACATTTGTTAAGCCAAATGGCATAACAATCCATTCATACAACCCCTCATTAGTCTTGAATGATGTCTTCCATTCGTCACCTTCTCTCATGCGGATTTTGTGATAACCTCTTTTCAAATCAATCTTTGAAAAGTATTTTTCACCACTCAAATAGTCCATCAGATCATCCATCCTCAACAATGGAAATCTGTACCTGATGGTTATCCTTTTAATCGCCCTCGAGTCAGTACACATCCTCCAACCTCCCTCTTTCTTTGAGCTGAGTACTATCGGAACAAAACATGGACTGAAGCTTTCCCTGATTAAACCTTTGTCCAACAAATCTTGGACTTGCCTCTTGACCTCCTCATTCTCCTGCAGTGTCAATCTGTACGCAGCTTTTTTTGGAAAACTAGCTCCTAGTATGAGATCAGTATGATGAATCACACTTCTGATTGGTGGCAACAAACGAGCTAATTCATCCACTACAATGTCAGCGAACTCTTCCAACAGTTCCTGAACCTCCTCTGGTAAATCATCCACTCTTGTGCTAGTCAGAACAATTTTTGGTTTCCTGACCACAATGAATTGTGGTTCCTCCTTATTCTTGACCTCGGTAAGGAGTTCCTTCTCACTCATGAGAAGTACAGTGTTTCTTACTTCCATTTTTACCTCCTTATCCTTAATTGGAAGCAACATGTGTGTCCTCCCATTCTTCTCTAGGGTGTATGTGTTCATTCGCCCATCATGAATCGCATTTCTATCATATTTCCATGGCCTACCCAGCAATAGATGACAAACATCCATAGGAATGACATCGCATAATATCTTATCATTATATCCTCCTATCTTAAATTCAACTAAACATTGTTTAGTGAAATTTACCTTATGTCCCTTTTGTTGCCACAAAACTTTATATGGGCTTGGATGTTCGGTCATCTCCAGCTCTAGCTTCTCTACCATCTCGGTTGAAATGAGATTATCTATGCTACTTCTATCCACAATGACCTTGCATACCCTATCCTTGGTATTGCAAGCAGTCCTAAAAATTCTGGTCCTTTGGACTGAACTTTCCACCTCTTTCTCTGGTGTCAAAAGGACTTTTCACATGATAAGCAATCATCCTCCTTCAGCGTCTTCTACCTTCACATATCGCCTCTGTGCCTCGATGATGTGAGCTTCTCCAATTTCTTTCTTTTTATCTGAACACTCATAAGACTTGTGCCCGTTCTTTCCACATGTGAAGCATGTAATTACTCCACCTCTTCCTCTTCCTCTACCTCTAGTACGAAAAAAAGTGTTGTTATTAGCATAATCTCCTCTATGCTCAGTTTGTTGTCCTCTCTGTTCATCATATTTCCCTTACTATGAACTCCCACCTCTCTCAGTTCTTTTGTATTTAGGCTCAGACCCGAACTTCTAGTCCTCCTTTGGCTTCTGATACTTATCCCGGGCAACTGATTTGCCTCTGGGATGACTTCAGCCTCAGCCTCTTTGACCCTACTTTTGGCTCAACTTCTCTTCCACTTTTAGAGCCATCTAGTAAGCATCTTCCACCATTCGAATGGTCAACATACTCATCTCATCCTGAATTTCATATCTCAGGCCATTCATATACCTAGCTACTTTTTCATCATTGCTTTCACGATGACCTACCCTGATATTCAGCCTGTAAAATTCTTCAGGATATTCCTTCACTGACATCAGCTTCTGTCTCAGGTTCTGCATTCTTCTGAACATAGAAATTTGATAATCCCTGGGAATGAATTTTTCCTTCATCTTTGCAATCATCCTATCCCAGCTCTTAATTTTCTGCTTGCCTTGGCAATGCCTGTCTACTTGTAGTTCATCCCACCACAAGGCTGCATGTCCCTTTAATCTTGTGATGGCATGCTTGACCTTCTTGTCCTCTTTGACATATTCATAGTCGAAGTATGTGTCTAGAGCTCTAATCCAGTCTAGAAGCTCTTCTACATCCAAATTTCCCTCATAAACTGGAAATTCCATCTTCGCCTTTGCACCCATCCTTGCAACAGCTTTAAGAAAGCGTTCATTGGTTGCATCTTCTGCTGTGACTTATTCATCTCCATGCCCAGCATCATCTTCAATTTTGGACTCACTGATATCTCCTACATCAGTTGTGCATTTTTGTCTTATCTCCATGTCCACAAGTCTGGCGCGTATGTTATGCAGATCTCTTTCTACTTCTAGATTCTGCACCTGTCTACCCCTTCCTCGGGACGTCTCCCTTTCCTCCTCTGGATCGGGTGATTTTCTATCTCTTCTCCTTGGCAGCATGGTGAATCTTCCTTCTCTGCTACAGAAAGAAAAGAAGCTTTTCTAAGCTCTGATACCAAACTGACGCAGTCCACACCCTCTGCCTTAATAGAGACCTCTGAGATGACCTCCCGATCTTAAGGATCGCTCAATCTCCACCCTCGAGCCGGAGTGGCTCCTTCGATTCTCCACTGGAATATCCTTTGAAATGGACCCATGGGTCTTTTTGGCTCCTCACAGTCTCTAGGCCCGATCCCTTCTTCGTTCACAACAGAAAGTCAAAATTGGGTTTCAGGGTTTCACAATCCTCGATGTCGCAACCACTTGCTTCCTCAAATTCCTGATCTCCGATATCCTGATGTGCTCCCTTTGTGATTCTAGCCCTCCTGTCTATGCCCCTAATCCATGCGACCTTCTCTTATATGACTGCAATCTTACCCCCTGTCAGGATTTCGTGACTTCAAAGGCCGAAATGCTTTGGCCTTCGATTCCCTCGATCTCACGAATGTCAATTTCCCAGTATGACTTTTCTTTCGGGACTTTCTCCGAAAGTTGAGTTTGTTGCCATGTGTCCTCAAAGATAGACGACTCTCGTATGCTTCAGGGCTTTCACCTTGGAAATTCCCGATTCCCCTGTTACGACGAGACGATGTGAGCTGAGCCCCGCACGTAACTTACCTCCTCATCGGAAAATCGGACTTTGCAATTCCAAGTTGCAAGTCCTCCTTGTCTCCCTGACTCGCGAAATGTCGATCCTTGACTTCCCTCGGATTTCTAACATGTGTCCCAAGTGGATGGATGGTTCATATCAACCCTTGGGTTTCGCCAATTATATAAACCCAATCCACTTATCTATGTGAATCTCGATGACCGAAATGTCGATGGGGCTTCCAATCTCGTCCACGTGTCTCAACTGATGGATGGTGTCGATCCTTTACGGGGTTTCCAACATGGACTTTCCCCGATCACTTGCTCACAGGATTTCTAATTTCACGAATGCCAAAATCTCGATGACCACACCTCTCGTCGGAATTTTCCTTCTCCTGTTCATGAAGCTTAAACTCTGTACAACTCTTGGTCAACCCAACGGCTGATGGGTATTCTATGTGAAGATCCTACAGTCCACAATATCTTGAGCTTAGACTCTGGATGCAATCGTAACCTCCTCACTCCTCTAGCAGATATGACGGCTCGCAGGATTTTGCTAATCCTCCCCACAGATTTTTGACCATCGACCTCTTCCCTTTTGACGATTTCTACGAAGGAAACCAAGGACTCTTCCCTGGACTTATCCGCTTGTGCTACAAAATTTCAATGCTCCTCAATGTTTTCAAAAGCCTTACTCCTCCTGAGCTTCTGATGACTTTGAGCCTCAAAGAGGATCTTTGCACCCACTCCTTGTGGAAACCTCCAAACATGTCTAAGTGTTGAATTCCTCCGACCCTGCACACTCTTGCAGCAACAGTCTTTTAATTTTTGCTCAGGTTCGCAACCCTGAACTTCACTTGGCCTACACACTCCTTGCATGGCTCCTGTGCCCAACTACACTTTTGAGGAAATGAGAACAAAAGTAAAACTATCTGAGCTTCAGAGACGCAACCCTGAATTCTTATCGATGCACTCCTTGCTGACACTTCCACTGCACTCCTTGCAGGAATTCTTACTCAGATAAAGAAACAATTGAAACTCATTCCTTCTTCCCTTCAGACTTCAAACTTAAACATGAAATCATATACACAACATATCAAACCAAATGTATAACAGGAAGAAAACATTCATGAGCATAACATCAATACACAGAGAACCACACAAACCATGAATTTGAATCAAAGCTTTATGTTAATCCAAATATCTGTACATGGGTGTTCTTACACAACTCTCTGCATGCTCTTGCTCTTCCTTCTCCCTGATAATGATACAATACACAATGAGGGTGTCTATATCCCATTTCCCTCTTGTGCTCTCAAACTGTCTAATCTAGAATTAAATTCTATCTATCTGCATTAACTATCTTAAATGCCTCCTACCTACTAAGGATGAGAGTGAGCTTCTCAAGGTCCGATTACATAATATACGTGTGTCTCATCTTAATGGCTCATTTAAGATGGCGCAACAATCTAAAGTAATTTCAAAATTTGTGTTGGCACTTGTCCAGCTGTCCGATTGCTTCCGCGCTAGCTCGTTTGATGTCAACGATGCTCCTACATCAAGATACTTTAATCCAATAACCAACTAAAAATGATGCTCCAAAGATTGAATCTTGGGTTAGGGAGAGAAATCCATTTGTTGCATCACTGTCTTGGCCAACTCTTCTCACACAAGGGTCAATCACAAGGTCACATTGGGGCGAATGGTGTAACTAATACTGTTTCATTGGTATTGGTGGAGTGGTCTGCACGTATTACAAATAGTGTCATTAGACACTTGGGTATCACTTGGGAAGTTCACACATCGGTCAAAGGAACCTCTCAAGGGGATTTTGGGTTACTGCCCTACCCTTGCATGTATACCATATTTTCAATTGTTTCCCCATGATTTTGTTATTGTAATTTGTGACCTTCGCGGACATAATCTCTAGGGTTCATACACTAGGTGATGGCGACGGGGTAAGTCTTTGTTGTACCTGGAATAGATGTTGGTGAAACTCACTAAGGCTGCATTGAGGTTAACCCATGATTGTTCCATGTGGGAACTTGCACTAGGGTGTAAGTCCATTAATCAGGTCTCCAATGTAATTGTTCCACCTACCCTGTATCAACCCCTTTTCGTATTGATCCTGTGATGTTGGATTTCATCACCAACTAGTGGTTTCACTATGAGGAGGTTTTTGTTTGTATGCTTGCATCCTAGATTTTTTAACATATGTTGTTTGTTTTCCCTAGTGGACCTTAGGTTGAATTAGTGTATATGGCATCAATATTTGGAACTACCAATGAAGAAACCCCTTTTCTTGGGGAACCTTTCATTTTTTCTTCTTTTGGAAACATTGGTCCTCCTTATATTGCCACATTGAGTCTTCCCAAACTCACTATTGGGTTATCGATATGGTTGTTTTCCACTCTGCAGATCTCGAATGTTCTTGGTCCTTCAAATGCAAGCATATCACCCCAAGAAAATCCACCTCATGTTAACCCTTCACATTCTTCTCTTGTTGTGTCTTCTTCCCTTTCTTCTCCTTCGCCTAGTGAAATCTCTAAAGCTAGTAACCAGGTGGATAAGAAGAAGAAGAAAATGAAATTAAGAAGAAAAATAATCAAGGGGTCAAAATTCCAACCATTATAGGACATGTTGGGAGTAATGAACCAATTACTATCAATCAAACTAGGAATATTGATGAGGTTCATAAGCCTACCATCACAACTTGGAATCCCAAATTCCCTTGCAATATTTGTAAGGGTGACCACCTCCTTAAGGATTTATATGGTATTCCAAAGGTTTTAGATGTGTGGTCTATGAGTTCCAAAAAACTAGTGTCATCATCCTATGCAGGTCATGTAGGTGACAAACCATCAACTAGTGATAGTAAAGTCAGAGAAAAGAAAATTAGAGTCAAGTTTCCGTGTGGGTTATGTGAAGGTAGTCATCAAAATCACATTTTACCTCATATGGATGAAGCCTCAAAATTGTTGGAAGACATGACCATTTCTCAGCCACAACTTCTAATTCCTTATAGTAACCTCTCTCTCGACCTACCATTGGTTTCTAAAATGGTCGATCTGATTTCCTTATCAGTCGATCCCACTCTTCCTTCGAAGAGTGAAGTTAAAGTGGTTGATTTGGTTCCCTCATCGATCGATCCCACTCTTCCCTTGAAGAGTGAAATCTAAGTGGTCGATCAGATCCCATCATCGGTCGAACCGTCTATCCCCTTAGAGAGTGGCATTCGCCAAGTGATCGATTTGATCCCCTCATCGGTTGATCCCACTCTCCTATTAGAGAGTGGAGTCAATATAGCTCATGTTTTCCTTGTTAATACTAATTCTTCCATACAAGGGGGCATTTCTCCTTCTACTATGGAACCCCCTCCAAGTAGTGAGGTTGTTATTTTCGATTGGCATGGGCTAACTGGACCTTGTCTTCCTTCCTACGTAAACTTCCAAATCACTATTCATGTTTTTGGTAGGGATGTTCCTCATACTATTGTAGACGAAGGTGCATCTATTAGTATTCTATCCCCAAATGCTTGGAAATATTTAGGTTGTCCTCAGCTTGTGTCGGTCACCCATAATTTGTTAGATTTTAACTAATGAATCACTGAACCTTTAGGGATCCTTCCATATTTTTCTGTTACTTTAGGAGGGAAAATAGTCTATATTGATGTTATGGTAGTTCATGACCCCTTGTATTTTACCTTGCTTCTTGGGCAATATTATGTCTGCACCATGAAATCTATCGTTTCCACTCTCTTTTGAGTGATATATTTCCCTCATAATGGAAAATTTGTGACTATCGATCCACTTTAGTTTGTTGGTCCTACTTTGACTGCCAACCACCAACCTTCCCTAAATGGTCTTGATGCGAAAGTGGTATCTCCCCCACCATAGGTTAATTATATGCTGACACATCACACATTTTCAAATACCGAATAAATTGAGCCTCTCATTGTATGCTCAACTTCTCATAACTTAGATCTGGTAGTTGACATGGTAATCTCTTCAATAGGGATTTTCGATTCTAATCTCTTTACCCTCGTTGCATCGCTTAATATGTATTCCTTCTAGAGTGTTATTGTTTCACCCAAAAAATATCTCTTGGAATCCATGATCGAGGTAGGTCCCTTGACTTGTATTCCTTCCAGAGCATTGTCCTCTTGGAAGCCATGATCAATAAGAGAGTTACGAGAATAGTTTTTATTCTATGTGGCAAGCTCATTAAAAAATGAAACAGAGGTCTGGTAATGAAACCCAGAGGTTATGAGCATAGTTCTATTCCTGTGTCAAACTCATTAAAAAATTAAACAACCGTATTTCCCGTTGAGTCGATTATTTCATTAGAACTCATACCTGAACCTTCATTTCATCCACTTGGGTCAGTTGATACTCTTTCTTCCTCCCTCTCTAGTGAAATTGTTTGTATTAGTAACCAAGAGTCTATTCTAGTATAGAAATTGGTGATAGGAGAAGAGTTGGTGAATGAAACAAAGCTTGAGGGGCATGTCTCCAGCCTCTGGTTATCATGTTGGAGTTAAGCCACTAGTTTCTCAAGCTGGGGGAAAAGTACCAACCACCCATGGGTATCCTCCCTAGAAACCTTTGGACTTTACATTTGGAAGTTTCCGAGCATAGTTAGTTTTCAGTTTTAAGCTTGTTAAACATTGAAAATGGTTCCAAGCATAGTTTATTTTCTAGTTTCAAGCTCATGAAAAAATGAAACCTACCTAAGCATAGTTTTACTTTGTTTTCAAGTTTGTGTAAAAATGAAACCAATCCTAATCTTAGTCTTTGTTCTTTCCGGTGCTCGTAAATACATGAGAATAGATTATCGATCTCAGTCTTTGTTTTTACTCGTGCTTGTAGATACATGAGAATAGGTTACTAAGCTTACTTTTATCACTTTTTCGGACACATAAAAGATATACGAAAAAGGAACTCATTGGGGTCTCCTTTAAGTGCCTTTTATACTCCCTAAACATGAAAGTATTGATGAGAAATCTTTTTGTCTTTCACGCTTATTAAAGTGAATTTAAAATAACATTTGTTGAGGGATAGTTTATCTCTTTTTCGGTCTCATCAGACTACTCATGAAAAAGGAACACCCTGAATGTCTTGGTTAGGAGGTTTATCATGAGTATTATTTTATACTTTTTCAGGATTGGGAGACTAAAGTTACGAAAAAGTCCATCTAGATTATTCTTTATAAATATTTTCAGACTCTAAATATCAAAAGTCCATCGAGTTTACCTTCCCTGGACTTGTAAAAATTTACATTGAAGGATCCATATGGGATTGAACCCTTAATTCTTCCAGTTCATTAAACATGGGAAGAGGGGATCATCAAAGATGAGTTGTACCGAGAATATGTTTTTCTCCTCGAGCTTGTTAAACAAGAAAGAGGTACTCACCAATCATGGTGGGGGGGAATTTGGGAAGTGGGTCAAGTTTTTGAAAAATTATGGTAGTTGTTTGTGGCCCTTAAACATGGAACTTGTCTACATTATGTCTGATAGTTGGGTAATCCATTTGTCTCCCAGTCATTTGAATTCCATGTGTCATCATACTCTTTCAACTCATTCAAAGAGAAATTTTGGTTTTCATCACACTCTATGTGTTGTCATACATTTTCGACTCCTTTGAAGAGAGCCTTTGGTTGTTGTCACACTATTGTGATCATCACATTATGTTTGGATCCTTTCCTTGTCAATTTAAATTCTACCAAGTCAATTATCGTGCCATGCAATGTTCAAGGGAAGCATCAGCCCTAAAACCACTCTAGAGTATTCATACTCGTGTCAGTCTGCACTCCTTTGATATATCACCATCGCATATTAGTTTCAATTTGATGATGGGGGATACATCATGGCCCTCCTTCGATGGGTTTATTCCTGTCGACTCCATCTGATTATCTAGGAATTAGACTTAGAAACCAGTCAATACCTTGGAACCTACATGCCTTAATGGTAGGTTTCCTCACATTTGACAATAAGTTTAAATTATTGACCTCTGATCAAATAATTCCTCGATTTTTTGACATCATCTCATTGATTCACACTTGTTGGATTGTACTAGGGTACCTTGGGATTCATTTACATCCCTGATGATTTCCCTTGCACTTGTTAATGATATACATTAATTATTGGTAATCAAATGGTTTCTACCATGTTCGATGTCAAGACATCTATTAACGTGGATAGAATCGTACCATTTCATGATCAGGATGAAGACCCTAGGTTGGGCACTCATTTCCTTATGTGTTTTTCCCAGATTGTGTGGAGATCATTTGACACTATTGTTTATACTATCACATAGATCCACTTTGTATTGGTCTGTGGATATGTTGTTTTCTCATATCGTAGCTCCACAGTGTATTCTTTCATGGCTACGACTTGATTGAGTCATGGAGATATGGATACAAATTGTATGTTTGGTGGCCATATCCTTAGTCAGTAGTTTCATGGATGCACAGTGTATTGGTCAGTGGCCATGCTTTGAGTCAGCTTGTACCGATCATGGGTATGCCTACCTAAGGATGATATATATATTGTTTGATGTTTGCTTGTAGCTTCCATCCAACTCTCTTATTCCAACACCCCTCGCATGTGTAAACTATTTTGGTCATTAGTGTTTCTTATTACCTCACATTTTAGGGGGCAGTCTGCTATACGTAAAATTTTCACACTGCCTAGCATTGTACTAACTGTCACACTTATATCACTTTTTCATTAAGTGTTGCACTTATGTACAATTTCGTTGTTGAGTTTTTTAATTCCAAAACGACACTTTCCTAGGTGTTGAATTTATGTTTCATCACTTTGACACCATGGAACAACACTTGTCATCATCCCTAGCCATTAAGGATAATAAAAACCTATTTTGAAGGTAGAAAACATCACTTTTTCCCTCAATGTTCGACCTAGTTGGAAGAGGAGCACCCGCTTACAATGAATTAGCGGGAATCCCCCCTTGGTAGACTATTTGGGAGCATCTAGGATGCCTTGTCTACCACTCTGGGGGAGCGTCCTCCCTATTATGATAGTTTTAACCAATTCCTCCTTTTTCCGTGGGAAACTTCCAAGGATCTTTGGGTTGTTATGGTTTGAGATGACTCATGGATTTGAGTTCCTTCATTTTGGAAAAATGATCCTAACTTATGGAGGAAGAATCTCAACACTATGCACCTAATCCTCAACCATTCCCTTGATTCCCTTGATTCTCCTTTACATTCCCTTATGTGCATTCTGGTAGTGCACATAAGGGCATGGAAAGGAGAAGCGTGCAGGAAGAATTACAACAGTTGTAAGTTGTTCATGTTTCTTATATCAATAAACTTATCATATTTCCATACATCTATCTTATTCAATCTTTCTTGCATGTGTCT
>JZKD02S0203970.1:258395-284003 GCA_000966675.3 Picea glauca
ATATATATATATATATATATATATATATATATAAATAAAAATAAATAAAATAAATAAATAAAAGAGAGGAATAAAAAATTTAGAAATGAGGAAACTTGTAATAAAGGAAACTGAATAATGGAGAGTAGGAGACATAGGGTAAAAAGCAAAAAGGAATCAGCATTTAAGGATTTACTAAAATTCAGAAACTTCATTTTAGGAAAGTGATTAAAAGCATGAGAGGGGATCTAGGAACCCTCAGAGTAATTTAAGGAGTGATTTTTGGGGGAGTGAGGGAATTGAGTCTTTTAATTTTTAAAAAGAAATTAATTTTTGGAGAACCCTAGGAATGAGTGACACTTGGACGGCGGAGATTGTTTAGAGGTTTGTCATTAAAAATTAATTAATTAATGATTAGGGAAGTAGCTGGGTCTCAATTTTCTATAAAAGAAAGCGAAAGGAAGGAAGAGGGGGATGAACGGTTAGCGTATCATTACGCTGCCAAATTGTGGTTTGACAGATTTCTTGTGAGGAGTTGGGTTTATCTCAGCTGTGTCGGAGTGGTAGCTCAGCCTTGGAGGCGAGCTGAGACGCTAGTCTATCTCTGGTTCTTGTGTGGCCCCTTTGCGGCTTGGGGGGCTAAGGGGGAAGCAGAGTACCCCTAGCATTTGGCTGGGAGGTACCGGTGAGCCTTTTGCGGTCGAAAAGTGGGAGCGGAAAGGAGCGCGGGACGCGACATAGAGCGCGGGACATCTTCCGACGCGGGCGTAAGGCAACGGTATGAATTTAATTGGTGAAGTGGAATGCATTTTTATACTTGGCAATTTTAATGTTATTGATGCTGTAAAATCCCTTCCATTCATCGCTCTGACTGTACGAAATCATTTTTCTGAAGTCCTGAACTGTGCAAATTTAAATATTGGTGCGGGAATGTGTAAATGTTAATACTGTTGTTATATCTTTTTAGTCAACGTCCTGGATTAAATAAAATAGTTACTGTTATAATTTTGGACTGTGTATATCCCTTATATCCAACGTCTTGAGCTGTGAAAAAAAATTTACTGTCATAGTCTAGGCTGCGTAAATACCTTTTTGTTTAGCACTATGGACTGTATACATTCATTTTTGTTGAATTTCTAGACTGTGTAAAACCCTCGTCCCATTCTACCTTCTGATGGTGAAAAACAAAATCTGTGGGTCACCCGGACTGTGCAAACCTTAATTTGTTGTGCATTGATGTGCAAATTTGATAGTTTTGTTTTGGAACCCTTCTTTAAACCATGGTTGTTGTTTAATTAATTTGGTCAAAAGGAGGCATTATGATTTTTCTAGTAATCTGAATATTGGGTGTAATTGGAAGTATGGTTGTTTTATTTCTGTTCCTTGGGGATTAAAATGTTGTTATGCTGCCAGTGAATTTAGTTTTGGACTAGGAATTGCTATGCTTAAATTAATTGGAAACTCAGTAATGAATCCTATCTGCGTTACCATCTCAGGGCAGTGATTTCTTATGCCAGTAATTCCAACGCACAAGATTGATCTATCTCTGAAATTAAAATGGTATGGGAAAAGGGTTAACACAGTCTCTGTCATTTTCTTCACTTGTGGTTCAAATAACCTGGCCAGTGGTAAGTGTTCCACATGTTCTACCCAGTGCTGAAGCTGGTCACACCACGCTCACGCACAGTCCTTCACATACACACACGGGTAGCGATATTTTGGCTTGATTTGAGTAGTGTTATAGCTGGAGGCCGCCACAATTTAAGGGGCGATTGCACCCGGTTACCCTCAACATCTTAAATGGGTCCTGTATTTACACCACGAAAATGAAAAAGCTTTCCTCGACTAGGTAAGATGGGCGAATCACGCATCCCTCAGGTCTGTAAAATTTGTAGGTTTGCCATGTTTCCCTTCTCAATTTAGCAATCAACATGTCCCTCTGCGGTTGGGGCGGTTTACCCAGTGTTCCCTTAGCCCATCAGTAATTGGTTACGGATGGATGCCTAGCGGTAACCAGCAGTGAATAGACGTTGGAATCTATCCTTGGATGCACGTGATTTGTTGCGTCTTATTGAAATGAACAACACCGTGTGAAGTGCTAGCACCTTTGGTTAGCGCAAGAAGTTTAAGGGAGAGATTGACGCATTTCCTCGCCCCTGCGTAAGTTTGTAAACAAAATAAATATTTGTCTGGCACCTGGAATTGTCCAAGATCAACCGGCGTTTCGAGCAATTGCCCAAACTTGCCCCCTCCAGCTGTTAAATCACACCATTCACCCTACAATTTTACAATTTAAAATTTCACTTACCTATACCCCTGCAAGAGGCATGACATGCGGTTGTTTAAGGATTTTCTTCCAAGACACGGTCAGAAAATTTGACTTGACTCCTGACATCTGACAATTACTAATTCTCCAGCTGCCAAGTTGATCACCCTTACCTGGCACACGTTCCCAGCCATCCCCTTGCAAATTTACTTACCTTACCTTGTAATATTTGGAAATTTCACTTTATGTTTGTTTATGTTGAAATTTCCCAGCCACCAGTTGTTTATATCGAAATTCATAGAAGGTAATGTGGGATATTTTATTGTATTTATCAGGAAATGATATGGAAATATAAAAAGCGTAAATGATGGTTGTTATAGATAGTAAGTGTGGTTATGATAGGTAAAGGGATGCTTACTCTAATGAAATGATGTCAAATTATGAAATTATTAGGCCCCTGTAATAGATCGTGTTTGCTAAAATTAACATAGTCCCATTGTAAAAATATTGTAATATTCATTACATTAAATTTATATTTAATAAAATATTCACATCCTAAAAAGGGGAAATGTTCCAAAGGATCTATGAAATGCTTAAATGGTTTATATATATATATGGATATATATATTTTAACACCGCACCATCTAAATGCCACATGTGTATTCAAAGGTGTTATAGCATTGAAACCAAATGAGAAATAAAAATATCTTTTCACCATATTGAATCGAATTCACATTGAAAAAGCTTGAACTCAGTTTAATTCTGAATCACTTCCTTTCTTTGTATTAAAACAACAACTTCATCAAATGGCAATTTCATTTACTATTACTTGATCTGATCCCAATGAAATACATGGAAAACAATCTAGTTAATAAAATCTTTATTCTTCTTATTGGCTTTTGTAGTATTGTAAACATTTTGCCAATTGGTCTTTTCTAGATGTTTACCGTAATCAAATAATATTTAAAGTCATGGTCTGTTAACTAAATGGGTATTTTAGAATATAAAGGTGAGGATAGGGTTTTATTGTTAATAATGTCCTAAGTTCTGTTAGTAAGGTGTAAAGGTATGGTTTAGATAATGTTGTCATTGTAACACGTAAGGAATGTCCTTGAAAAATGGCTCATAATTTTGTAATTATAATAGGTTGTTGAATATGTAATTGTATTGTTCTTGCCTATAAATAAATTGAAATGTTAGAGTGGATATCAGCTGGAATGAATGATCATTGTTTTTATTGCAATGTTATGGTAATTAAAAATGTAATGACATGGTCATCTTACTGCAATGCTAGTGTAAAGTATGGTTATCGATAAGCATATATGGTGAAATGTCCTGGATTGAAGTACAATAAAATACTCGGAGTTAGCAATTGAGGGTTGTTGTTCCTTTAAATAATGTTGAACTTGGGTTTGGTTGTCGGAGTCCTTTTATCACGCGCCATCCATAAAGGGCGTATTTGTTCTTCCTTACATTGTACTTGATTGTATTCAGTTAGTTGCTTGGTGTGTTGTGTTGGATGGGATGTAGACACCTCCATGTTCCTCAGAACAGTCACCAGCCCTGAGACCTTAAATGGTTAAAATCGATGGGAACCTGGGCTTGAGCATTGCTTGTGTGTCTTGGAGGTATTAACCATTGCAGGGTAGGATGGGCGAGAGGTCAGTCGTATTTAGCAGTCAATTTTACTTTTGTCGTGGTTGTGTCTTGTTGGTCATCGAGTGGCAACGTAGAGTCAAGTGTGTTGTTACTTCTACATGCGCACACACACCTAAACACAAAAAAAAAAAATTTGCACCTGTTATCAGAGCTGTTGTCTTAACGAGGATGGTCGTTACATGGGGTCGACTCCTGCCAAATGCAAGGATTTTAAACCAATATACATGTGACACGTGGTGGCCATTGATTGGGCCATGTGTCGCCAACCCGTTCACTACAAACAAGTCACATCACATGCCAACTTTCCAAATAATTGTCTGCCACATGTCATACGGCCTACCACGTCAGCATCCATACGGACTGTACGGATTGTACAGTCAACATCCCTTTTTTTGCCTGTTTGTCATTTTGAACAAAACGCGATATCTCTCGCTGCCGACGTCTGTTTGAACCCAAACGAGTTGGATTGGGTTTGTAACGACGAGACCTACACTCTCGTTCAATTTGAATCAATTCTGAGCACTTTGAATTTTTGAGCAAAATTTGATCCTTTGGATCACCAATAAACATGCAATCCCTCTCCAGCCTGAGATAGTCTTGAATGTAAGACTTTATTGCAATTTTTATCCCTTCACTAGAATTTGAATTTTACTTGAAGGTTATGCAATCACTTCACTTCAAAACCCTTCTGACTTTGCTTACTTGGCCCATGAATTTTCCATATTGTGGAATACACTCTTTTTTTCCTTTATAGAGCTTCACTTGTGTATCCTTTGAGCTTGTCTTAGATAATTCCCATAAATAAGTCAAACTCAAGGAAAATTGTCATAAGGGTTGATATTATCAGGTTGTTTACTATAATATAACAACACATAGATGAATAAAGTATAATACCTTAGGGTATTATGAGTAGTTGGTTAAAGATACTTCAAAAGTAAAACACATTCACTCTAGACTTAGGAGTGGTCCTAGAAGGCCAATTTTTGAAACAATAGAGTTGAAGTGTGGCACATAACAAGGGTGAACCTAGTGGATATTTATATTGGACAACTGGTTTTTCTAGTTGATTCTCATTGATGTTAACCGTTGGAGATTGATGTCAACCCTTGAAGCCAGTTCGGTAGCAAATTCTGATAGCCTCAAAGGTATGGTCATGGAACCCACAATTGATCGAGGAATAAAGACATGAAGGTTAGTGTAATTGAAAGTAATGCTATCATAGATGGATAGTACATGTCATTATGTTTTCTGTGATAGATGGTACAACGTGTGACTCCTTACGGTTGAGGAGATATGGCTTTGTAAAGATTGGAGGACCCTCAAGAATAATCTAGAAACTCCTACAAGGTCAACAATAAGTCAATTATTCTAGAAGCCTCTAGAAAGTGTTTAAGAAGTTTTCTAGTCAAATTGGTTGCAACGACAAGTTAATTATGGGTAAAGTAGTTGTAACAAAGAAATTATGAGTTTACTAATTATGGGTAAACTAGTTGCAACAAGAATGTGGGTTAGCCCTAAATTAAGAAAAAGGGTAAAACAATTATGACCCTAAAATGAGGAAAAAGGGTAAAACAACTATGATGCTAAAATTAGAAAAAATGGTAAAACAATTATGACCCTAAAATTAGAAAAAAAAGGTAAAACAATTACGACCCTAAAATAAGGAAAAAGGGTAAAACAGTTATTACCCTAAAATTAGTTAAAAGGGTAAAACAATTGCAACAAGAAATTAATTAAGGGTAAAGTTGTTAAAACAAGAAATTGATTAAGGGTAAAGTGGTTGAAAAGTCGTTAAATGGAAGAGTATAAATACACATTAAGAGTTTCACATTCATACACACATTCTATTGAATATCTTAGATGTGATTAAATGATTCTTATCTGAGGTAACCAAGGATATATGAGGTGTTTTTTAGAGGGAAGATGAAGTGAAGAAGGGAGAAATCCTAAGGGAAGATGAAGTACTGTGATGATGTATTTAGCAAGCCAAAAACAACAACCAAGAAGTAATTGAAAAGAAACAACAAAATAGCAATGGATTTCATCTGGGAAGGATTACCTAATTCGGTAAGAGAAAAGGTTGGAAAATATTCATTAGATAAAGAAATTTTGGATAAGTTACATAATATCTACTTTAAGGAATCTCCCATCACAAAGCTAGAGAATGCTAAAGAATATTCAATAATAGAACAAGAAGAAAGACGATCATCATGTCAGATAGATCCAGAAGAAGAAGATTGTGAAGAAGGCATAGACCTTGAAGCAGAGTTCATCAGTGCCTTAGACAAATTGACAAAAAAGAGGAAGAAAAACAAGTCTCTTTAGGAACAATTAGTCAAGAATATTTCTCAAGAAAGTTCAACAAGTCATCGTGAATCTAAACTCTCAGCTAGAAGTAGCCAGAAAGACTGAAGAAACATACAAAGTTTAGATGGAAGAAAATCAGTGTTTGGAAGCTGAGATAAGAACACTAAGAAAGGAAGCAATGTAAGAGAAGCAGTGTTTGGAAGTCGAAAGAAAGGAAGAAGAGAAAACAAAAAATATTTTGATAGATCATCTTAAGGAAATAACAGAGAACTTAAATAAACTTGAAGTAGAATTTGGTCAAGAAGAAAGAAGACTTGAAAAGGAAATCATCTCCTTCAAGATCCAACTTGAAGAAGAAAATGGAACAGAAGAAGTCATGAAGAGTCAAATGATAAAGAAAAAAGAAGAGGTTGAGAAGCTTGAAGAAGAAGCTATCACATTGAGACCCAAAATTTTCAAGATCATCAAGAATGCCGAAGAGACAAAAAAATCCACATCGCCTACAGAAAATGTTGAAGAGAAGCACTCTAGGTTTCCAAAAAGAAGAATGAGGAAAAGAGTAAGAGTTATGCAGAAGTACTCAAAGGAAGGAATCATAGTCAACCCGAACCAAAGAAAAATCATAGATATACATCTTCAAGAAGATCTTAAACATTCAAGCCACAAAAAAACTTCAATCATGATCAAGATCAACCCAGGTAGGAATTCAAAAGGACTACATCACAAAGAAGATCATTCACTCCCAGGTATGTAATTTTCTTTTATGGTAATTATTTTTATTGTACTAACTTTGGACATAAAGTTGCATATTGCAGGGCTTATGAAATAAATGTTCAAGAAGAAATTCTTATGTGGCCCCACATAGCATTGAATGTTACAAATGACAAAATTTTGGTTAGATAGTTCATGATTGTAGAAGCATGATGGATACTTATCTGAAAAGGAACATTGATATCAGATATAAGAAATTTTGGAAAATTAAACAAGAACAAGTAAATGAAGAGAAGATGAATAAAGGACACCCAGAAGCCATACTCTCAGGATTGGAAATAGTACGAGAACGAGGAAAATCTACAGGCAAAAAGGAATATGTCAGATACAGGAAGGTTTGGAGAAGAAACGAAAAACAAGAAGAACAAGTGAATAAAGACCAGGTCCCAAAGATCGCAAGATTTGCAGTAATGTGAGAAAGAAAATAAGAACAAGTGAATAAAGAATAGGACCAAGAGATTGTACTTTCAAGAATTGTAATGTAAAATCAATCCACAAGAAAAAAGAAATAAGTTAGAGTTTAGAGAGATGATGAGTCTACAGACAAAGAGGAAGATTACTCTACATTAGAGTGGGTATTTTTCTTATCCACCTGACTTGGAGACTCCCGGTGAATATGAATATTGAATAGCGGGAGTCAGTGCAATAACTACTACAGATCAAAGAACCATCCTTTGAGTAGTTTGAGGTGTTTACACAGATAGATTCATAGGAGTCAGATAACATAAGTGCATAATGACAGATTGATCGAATGAGAAGTAGTGTTCCCATGCATGTATCAATTGGTAGTTACATAGACAAAATTTTATGATTGTAATCCATGTATGTATTCAGGCAGGGATATCTTCAGTAGAGGATGTTACATATATGCAGAGTCTGATTTGAAGATAGAGTAGATTAATGGACACATTTGATTCAATTGCATCTGTTAAGCCTTCATGATTGTACAATGATAGATGGGTTAACATTGTGGACAATTGAGTAGAAAAGGTATGGAAAGATTGTGACATATGGACAAATATGGATATTTAACAAGCATAGATAACATGGGTTAGAGAAGATACATAGCAATGCATATTGATGCAGACCCCCCTTCTCCCCTTACGGATACCTGACCTCCTAGTCTAGGATCATTCACATCAAGGAGTCATATCTACTCTTTGGGCCTCTACTGGACCCCAAATCAACTTACAGAGGCCCCCTTCTCTCCTAAGGCACAGGTTTTATGAAACTCGCGAGCCCTTTCTTAGAACTATTCAAACCTCAATGCCAATGGGTACTATCTCCTTATAATAGGCTCCCTCCTTTAACGTGTGACCATGGACTGCAATCGCGGGCCAAATCCCTTCGCGACTACGTGCTTCAGAGCTTTGGCGAGCTGCTTTCTTCCTTTTTCCTGGTCTTCAAATCGACGAATTACAATACAATGGGCACTAGATCCTATTTCTATCCCCTCTCAAATGTGACCTCGAGCTATAACCTAGGGCTCAACTTCTAAGTGTTATGAAACTTCGCACTTTGCATTCTCAACACTCTGTTGTTCATGATTTTCTTGAATCCCGAACCACAAATATATTATGTGCAAGGATCAAGGGTCCCAGCCACTCCTTTAGATCAACGACCCTCAATGGTTTTGGCTCCAACATTTCGAGAATTCAAAAACACATATCTACATAACCTCTGGAGAAGTAAGTCTCTGGCCTAGCAGATCTTCTTCCAAGTGTCCTCTCTCAATGGACGGTTCTGATGACCTCGCAACTTTGGACTTCATGAGTTTTTGCTTCTCCTGCTTCTAGTTTTCCTGATTTGCAAATCAACGAAGTGTTGATCTCTCGCCACGTTTCCTATCTCAATGGATGACCAATATTTCTTTGACTCCCAGCTCTTTGGGTGTTCTCCTCCTTTCCTTTCCTCCAAAGTGTTCTTCCGATGAAATCTGTGGATCTCTACCACATTCCCTTCCTAGCACCAACGGCTAGGATCAACTCTACTCTTTAGAGTTCAGGAGTTTCAACTTCTACTCCACGAATATCTTCCAAAGTCTGAATCCTCGAACTCTTTGATCTTCTTCCACCTGTCAACCTTGATGATGGATGGTCCCACTTCCTTCGGGACTCTGAGACTTCGCAAGTCCCCTCTCCTATGCACCTTAAAATTATTAAATCCCATCCACTTACCTCCGGATCCAACGATTGTTGGTCCTTCATGCCCATATCCAATGGTTGATATCTATCCTCCTCCTGTTCACTCTTCTGGGTGTCTAGACGTGAATTTCAACAACCCAAATATCCTCCTTGCATCCGATCTGACGGTTGTTGTTGCTCCTCCTCCTGAGCTTGCACTTTCCCCTAGAATGGGGAAAATTTCTAAGTGCTCAAAGGCTTCGACCTTTGGTCCTTCAGCGAGCCTAATGACCTTGGGTCTCGTCTGTGTTTCCCTTCCTGAGATTTCAAATTGCTCAGTCTCTAAGGGACTCGATCCTTATGCATCTTTCAAAAGAACTTATGGTACCCTCCTGGCACATTCTGTGCTCATCCTCCTGAACTTGGCAATGAAATTTAACCTTTTCTCTGGTGCACACTTGTTCTCTGCATGACACTTCACACTACTCCTCCTGAGATTCAAGAACTTGGAAATAGTTCATTACTATGTGAATTTCTTGCGCTTGACTAGCCTTCAGATGGTTGTCTTTCAACACTTCATCTGAGTGTTGGCCTGGTTCACTCCTTGCATATGTCTTCCTCTAGAGTATTCAACAACTATATTTCACCTTGAGCTTGAAATGCTTGGACCTCAAAGGTCTCTGTCCCTTATTTCCTTTAAGGGACCTAAGTTCCCTCTTGGAAACTTCTACTCAAGCACTCCTTGTTGATATTTACAGAGTATTTAGTAACTCTGTGAGTTTCTTCTCTTTGACACTTCTCTTATCAAAACTCAAAGCAGAGTCCTCTTGTGCACTCCTTGCACTTGCTTGATGACCACCTCACAAAAATCTATAGAATATTAAGTAATTTTGTCTCTCGGTGCCTCCTCTGCACAGTCTTTCCTCTAGATTATTTAGTAACTTTGAGGATCTCCTTGAGTATATTAATTTTTTTGGTGTGACCTCCTGGCACGTTCTTCCCCAAACTTGATTCAAGATTCAGATGCACACTCCTTGTGCTGGCTACAGAGTTTCCAATACTTAGTTGTGCACTCCTTGCACAACCTAAAGAACCCAGAAACAATTACGACAAACTCTCAAAGATAGTGGAATTATATCTTCACCCTGTAGATGGAAACTACTCATACACATCTACAACATAACTCATAAATGCAAATTCATTCATTCATAAAACACACAAACACATAGAAACTCATATGCAAGAAAAATTTCTTTTGTATTATCTATGAATGTCTATACAAATGTTTACAAAGAATGGACTACAACAGAGTCTCAATTCTCTCCTTTTTTTTCTCTAACATAATGAAATTCGATACAAAGATCTTTTACAGAAGAGGGGCTTCGCGAGTTCTCCCTCCATCTACCTACTCTCATTAATTACATTAAATTACATTCAATGCCTATCTAGTTTGAATTAGATCTAGATCTCCATCATCATGTCAGCCATTAAAGGTGACATCATCTCCTTCCTACACAAAGGCATGAATTTGTCTCTTCCATCCTTACAAACATTTAATTTCATTAAATACAAACTGAAATATGAAAATGAGGGAAAAATGAGAGGGTTGGCGCCTCTCCCCTCCTTGAATGAGCATTGAATGTGTTGTCTAGTTGGCGCATTGTTGAGGTGGAGTGATGCTCCTGTATCATAATCCATTGTTGTGAAAAATTCATGAATTGTTTCTCATGAGCTTCCCATCTCTGTTGAAATCCTCCTAGATCCCAAACTCTCCTTTGGAGTTGTCCTCCTTCTCCACTATTATGTTGTTGTTGTTGTTGCCTCTTCCCTGCTGCTATGGAAGGTTATCCTTTTTTCAACCTCCTCCTGTTGACATATTATGTTGCTGACCTCAACATCATCCTCTTTATCTCCTCAATTACCTCTTCAAACTGCTCCAATGGAAGGCTCTTCTTATGCAGTCTTCTCGGCTGCACTTCCTCCTTGTCAGTGGGTAGATCAACATGATCCCCCATGATATTTTCTTCATCTCTTGTGGCCTTAGCTTGCCACCTTGCTCCATACTTGAGTTCTGCAGTATCATCATCGAGCTGTTGCTCAGCTATCTCCTCTGACAGATTTCATTTTGTCATCTTTCTTGCTGGCATATTCCCAACTTCCTGTAGCTGCTCTCCAGGATGGTATGCTCCATCTGACTCCAACCCGATCTATTGGATGTGTTGGCTTTGCACTATTACCCTTCTCTCTAGGGATTCCAATTATTCATACAGATCAACAAAGTCTATGTTGTCTTCTTCCTCCTCTACTGCAAGCTCTAGTGTTGTATTCATCCCCTGTTGATCTTTCTGGATGAGAATTTTGAGCTATTTTGTTGAATTCTCTTCTCCCTCTACTGGAGAAAATATCAGTGTCTGATCCTTCTCCTCCTCCTCTTTGATGGTTTTTGCTAGCTATCCTTCTGTTGTTGCACCTGCAACACATGCTCTGGCCTCAACTGGGATTCTTGGTAGGAATATCTCAATTCCCCCAATGATCAGAATACTCCTTTGATCCTCCTCTATTGTGATGGAAGTATTTAACTTCTCATCCTCTTCATTCACATGGATTGAAAATCCACATGACTATTCATATATATGATGCCTCTCCCTTGCCTCCATTTCACCTGTCAACACTCCTTCCTGATATGAACTATCAACTAAGTTCTTCTCCTCTCCCTTGCCCACCTGTAAAATTGAGATTTCTTCCCTGCACTCCTGGCAGTCTATGAGATCGACTGATACCACCTCATTTCCCACTTGGAAATTTAAGTTTTCATCACTGCCCTCCTGGCAGTTCATGAGATCCCTTGATATATTCTCCTCCTCATCACTGAGGCTTCTTCCAGCTTATGGATCACATATGTGAACCACTTCCTCTACCTCACAGAGGGTTTCAGTTTTCATCAGTCATCTACTCAACCCTTGGTGCTTCCTTCTAGCAACTAATTATTGGATAGGCCATTTTTATCTCTTCTTCATTGGCCATTCATACCTCCAGCAGGCCTTGGAATCTTGTTGCATCTTTAGTGCTAACCTTTCCATTTCTTCTCTTATCTTCTTGAGCTCCTGGTCCATCTCTTATTTTCTTTTCTGTTGGAGGTCTTCTCTCTGACCACACTTATGGTCTTCAGTAGCCATCTTTATTCTCTACCTTTAACCCTCCCGACTGTCTGCCATTTGTTGCATGCCTTGCAACAATATTGATAGAGAATCACACTCTGTTTCCTCCTTCACCTGCTGTCTATAGGGGAACTCAACTCTGACACCACCTAATGTATTCATATTATCTCCTTCATCTCCTCTGCCTAAAATCTATAGATGAAATCAAGATCTGATACCTCTTGATGGTATCAAACTATCTCCCTTATCTCATCTCCTCTCCTCTTTTTCCTATTATTTACAAGAAAAACCCATCTCTGATACCACTTGATGAAGACCCCACCTTCTCCCCTCGAGGCTATGTGACATCTCAGTCTAGGATCGTTCACATCAAGGAGTCAGATTGACACTTCAAGCCTTTTCTAGACCCAAAATCAACTTACATAGGCCCCCTTTCTCCTAAAGAGAAAGTTTATGAAACCCGCGGGCCTTTTCTTAGCGTTGTTCAAACCTTAACACCAATGGGCATTAGCTCCTTCTGCTAGGCTCCCTCCTTTCACATGTGACCATAGACTGCAACCGTGGGCTAGCTCTCTTCATGACTCCATGCTTCGGATCTTTGGAAAGCTGCTCGATTCCTTTTTCCCGATCTTTGAATCAACGAATTTCAATACAATGGGTGCTAGCTCCTCCTTCTAGTCCCTCTCAAATGTGACCTCGGGCTATGACCCAGGGCTCAACTCCTAAGCACTCCATGAATTCACGTTATCTGCAATCTTCTCTTCATGATTTTCCTAAATCTTGAACAATGAATATATCTTGCGTGAGGATCAACAGTCCCCGCCACTCCTTCAAAACAACGACCCTCAATGGTTTTGGATCTGACATTTCCAAAATTCTGAAACACTTCTCTATGGAACCTCTGAAGCACTAAGTCTTCAGACTCTGGGACTTTGCATGTTTTCTCTCCTATGGACTTTAAAATGATTAAATCCCATGCACTTACTTCTGGATCCAATGATTGTTGGTCCTTCGTGCCCATATCTAACAGTTGAGATCTTTCCTCCTCCTACGCGCTCGTCTGGGTGTCTAGACGTGAATTTCAACGACCCAGATGTCCTCATTGTAGCTGATCTGACGATTGTTGTTGCTCCTCCTCTTGAGCTTGCACTTTCTCTTGGAATGGGGAAAATTTCTAAGTGCTCAAAGGCTTTGAAATTTGGTCCTTCTGCGAGCTCGATGACTTTGGGTCTCATCTATGTTTCCCCTACTGAGATTTCAACTTGCTCAGTCTCTAAGGGACTCGACCCTTCTGTGTCTTTCAAAAGAAATTTTGATGCCCTCCTAGCATGTTCTCTGCTCGCCTTCCTGAGATTGGAAATGAAATTTAACCTCAGCCCTGGCGCACACTTGTGCTCTGCATGAAACTTCACACTACTCCTCCCAAGCTTGACGAACTTGGAAATATTTCGTTTCTACGTGCACTCCTTGCACTTGACTATCCTTCAGATGGTTGTCTTTCAACACTTCATCTGAGTATTGCCTTGGTGCACTCCTTGCACAGGTATTCCTCCAGAGTATTCAACAACTCTTTTTCACCTTGAGCTTCAACTGCTCAAACTTCAAAGGTCTCTACCCCTTTCGCTCCTTGAAGGGACCTAAGTTCCCTCCTGGAAACTTCTTCTTAAACACTCCTTGCTGAGATTTTCAGAGTATTCAGTAACTCTGTGAGTGTCTTCACTTTGACACTTCTCTTCTCAAAACTAAAAAAAAAGTCCTCTTCTGCACTCTTTGCACTCGCTTGATCCCCACTTGGAAGAACTCTGTAGAATATTTGGTAATTTTGTCTCTTTATGGCTCCTCTGTAGAGTCTTTCCTTGAGAGTATTCAGTAAATCTGAGGATCTCCTTGAGTCTGTAAATTTTTCTTGTGTTCCCTCCTTGCACGTTCTTCCCTGAACTTGATTCAAGATTCAGATGCGCACTCCTTGTGCTAGCTACAGAGTTTCCAATACTCTGTTGTGCACTCCTTGCACAGCCTAAAGAACCCAAAAACAATTTCGACAAACTCTCAAAGATAGTGGAATTCTATCTTCACCCTGTAGATGGAAACTACTCATACACATCTACAACATAACTCATAAAACAGACAAACACATAGAAACTCATATGCAGGAAAAATTTCTTTTGTATTATCTCTGAATGTCTATACATATGTTTACAAAGATTGGACTGCAACAGAGTCTCAATTCTCTCCTTCTATTTTTTTTTCTAACATAATGAAATTTGATATAGAGATATTTTACACAAGAGGGGCTCCTCGAGCTCTTCCTCCATCTACCTACTCTCATTAATTACATTGAATCACATTCAATGCCTATCTAGTCCGAATCAGATCTAGATCTCCATCAACCTATCATCCATTAAAGGCGGCATCATCTCCTACCTGCACAAAGGCATCAATTTGTCTCTTCCATCCTTACAAACATTTAATTTCATTAAATACAAACTGAAAATTTAAAATGAAGGCAAAATGAGAGGGTTGGCACCTCTCCCCTTCTTGAATGTGCACTGAATGTGTTGTTTAGATGGTGTGTTGCTGAGGTGGATCAATGCTCTTGCATCACATCTACAATTGGAATTAGTGGAATTCGTTAGTATTAGGGGCTAGATAAAGGAAAGAAGTGAAAATAATGACAAAACAGGTGAAGAGAAATCATCAGCGGAAGTTATATCAACAGAAGAAAATCATTGAATAGTATGGTCAAGTGAACATGACAAGTGAATGAATAAATCAAGTAATGAATGATTTGTATATATGTTATATAGTTACAAGAGGAAGCACCAATGTACAATTAGCAAGCATTGGAAGAAAGGAAAGAAAACATATGCAAGTAGCCCTACATTGATCTACGTGATATATCATAGAGAAGTCAAGGGAAGAGAAAACATCGGAGAAAGAGATCCAGAAAGAAAGACTAGAATCATGCATAAAGGGGGAGACATACTGACAAGGGGAGTTAATCGTTTTCCCATGATGTCAAATGGATAGAAATATAAGTTTTTTTCAAATAAGGTATACTTTCAGGGAAATCACATAAGGAGATAAACATGTGAAGAGAAAGAACAAAGGCATGGAAACAGAGAGAGAGAGAGAGAACATATGCATGAAGATAGGGGGAGCATCCCCAAGGAGAGAGATCATTTGTCATTGATGTCAAAGGGGGAGAGTGAGAAACATTGATGAAGAGCAATGTTCATAGGGGAATCATGAGTATTGGAGTATGAGTGTTTCCAACAATGTTTCCATCAATGTTGGTGTTGCTATCAATGCCAAAGGGAGAGATTTTTGGACAATTGGTTGGAAATTTGATTTTCATTAACGTCAACCCTTGGAGACTGATTTCAACCCTTGAATAAAGTTTGGTAGGAAATTAGGGTAGCCTCAAAGGTATGGTCATGGAAGCCACATTTGATCGAGAAATAAAGACATGAAGGTCAGTTTACTTGCAAGTAAGACTATCATATATGGATAGTACGCGTCATGTTGTTTCTTATGATAGGTGGTACGTCACGTGATTCCTTACAGTTGAAGAGATATGGATTTGTAAAGATTGGAGGATCCTAAAGAATAATCTATAAACTCCTAGAAGGTCAACAAGAAGTCAATTATTCTAGAAGCCTCTAGAAAGTCTTTAAGAAGTTTTCTAGTCAAACTGGTTGCAACAAGAATTTAATTATGGGTAAAGTATTTGTAACAAAGAAATTATGAGTTTAATAATTATGGGTAAAGTAGTTGCAACAAGAATGTGGGTTAGCCCTAAATTAAGAAAAAGGGTAAAACAATTATGACCCTAAAATGAGGAAAAAGGGTAAAACAATTATGACCCTAAAATTAGGAGAAAAAGGTAAAACAATTATGACCATAAAATTAGGAAAAAGGGTAAAACAATTATTACCCTAAAATGAGGAAAAAGGGTGAAAAAATTGTAACAATAAATTAATTAAGGGTAAATTGGTTACAACAAGAAATTAATTAAGGGTAAAGTGGTTGAAAAATAGTTATATGGAAGAGTATAAATACACATCAAGAGTCTTGCATTCATACACACATTCTATTGAATATATTATGTGAGTAAATGATTCTTATTTGAGGTAACCAAAGATATATGAGGCGTTTTTCAGAGGGAATATGAAGTGAAGAAGGGAAAAATTCCAAGGGAGGATGAAGTCTTGTGATGATTTATTCTAAGGTATGTTATTTAAAGGTCATCTTACCATTTTCACTATAACTCTTTTTAAGAATTATTGAGATAGTGAGAATTGGAGGAGGTTAAGAATACATGTCAAGATGATAAAAATTTCAGCTGTTGGGTCGTTGTATTTTCTGAGATACACTCTGTAGAAAATAGGGTTTTTGTCTAGTCCTGAAACTAGTCTCAAACAGGTTTTTCGAGTAAAACAGTAATAAATTATTCATAGAGGATCCAAGTTTAGTGATACCAAATGCATTGGATAGAGTATAGGCCTTAGTATGTTTTGTATTATTTTCAGATCTAGATATCAAATATTTCACACGTGGCATACTCTACAAGTTTGATCTGTAGAATAAGTCATTATTCAACAAGGTCTTCCATTTTTTCTATAACTCATTTTATGTGATGTTCCAAGAAGTGAAAATTAGAGGAATTGTAGAGAATATATTGAATAATATTAGTTACAAGTTTGAAAACTTTATTCATTAAATGTATGGAGTTATGCTTGTTGAAAGTTAGGGTTTGTGACTAATCCAAAAACTAGTCTCGTGTGACTAAGGTATAGTTTGATGAAGATGTTATTCGCTTGTTATTGAAGTTGAGGAAGGTCTACAGGTATGTGATCACATACATTAGGTATTTTATATAGTTATTGTGACATCCCCCAAAAATAAATATTTTTATTTTTGTTTGTTGGAAATTTATTTATGCTTTTGGCAAATTCGAATCTGGAAATTTTTTTCCATTTATGGAAATTCCGAATTTTGAATTTCATAATTGTATTTAATTATTGTGACTGTTGGGCAGAGATCTGTTTGGACTCAACTGAATATTTGACTATGACACTTGTATCACAACAGAATAATTATATTAACTACAGGAGGACAAATGGAACAACCATGTTAAAAATCAGTTGACCATGACTCCATGAGTGGGGAACAAGTTGGAACTACCTCTGGGCTGATGATTACAAGTGGAAAATCAGAGATTTGGCCACTGACAGCCCCTAAAAGTCAGGGATTAAGAAAGCTGTGAAAATCCCCAAAGGAGGGAAAAAGACCTGGGCAAACAAAATGAATATATAGCATATGGGATGAGGTAGGACATTGACAAGTATGTTGGGAAAAGCATTCCCAAGCTCTCTTGTTGTTATGAACATTGTTGATTAAGTGTGAGGCAAGAGGAGAACTGTTGGAATTGGAGGACATTGTTGAGGAGGAGTTTTCAAGTTCACCATCATGGATTCATGGTTAGGCTAGGGGGTGAATTGGGCAAGTGACTTTGGCTACCCTGTTCTACTGTTGGGAGGAACGTGGTTGTTCCCTTTGTCTTCCTGTGGATTGGATTCAGATATGTTGATCTACCCCTCTCTATTATGAATGACTATGTTTTTATTTCGATGTCTTATTAAATCCGAACTAGAATGACGTCCACTCTCTGTCTGAATGATTTTTCTGATGAATTGTATTGATTAAATTGGAACTGTAACATTTTCAATTTTTGGTTTGTTATGGAAAATATATATGAAGAACATATGTAATTATATTTCTATGGAAAAGAGGAGATTAATGACAATGAGGAAGATCCTATCTAAGATAAACCCCTAGGAAACCAAACTTAGATCCTTCGAAACATCATTATTAATGACCAATCTCTGATGGAATGATATTCTTAACCATGTATTTACATAGATGCATAGATCTAGTATTGTTGATGTTTAATGCATTGATTAAAAGAGGCTCTAAGTGGATATTATAGAATTTACCTTATACAGAAAATTTTATCTTTGTGCCCTTCTATGTGGGTTCTAAACTCACGAAGTTCCGAACCCCGAAACCCTGAAGCTTCCACTTTTCACATTTCGAAGGTTGGTTACATGAGAGGTTTGGGGCACTTGAACTCATGAAGTTCCGAACCCTGAAACCCTGAAATGAAGGTCCCACCTTCTCTTATTTTGCATTTTTGTTGGAAGTTTGTTTATGTTGGATGTTTGGCATTTGAAACCCTGAAACCCTGAATACTGAAATCCTGAAGTGTTGGTTCCACACCCTTTCACCTTTCAGAATTTGGGAATTGTTCTGTGCGGTTGTTTGACATTTGAAACCCCGAAACCCCGAATCCCAAAATCCCAAAATGTTGGTCTCACACCCTTTCACCTTTCAGAATTCGAGAATTGTATTGTGTTGTTGTTTGACATTTGAAACCCCGAAACCTCGAATCCCGAAATCCCAAAGTGTTGCTTCCACACCCTTTCACCTTTCAGAATTTGGGAATTGTTGTGTGCAGTTGTTTGACATTTGAAACCCTGAATCCCAAAATCCTGAAGTGTTGGTCTCACGCCCTTTCACCTTTCGAAAATCAGGAATTGCAGTGTGTTGTTGTTTGACATTTGAAACCTTGAAACCCCGAATCCCGAAATCCCAAAGTGTTGGTTCCACACCCTTTCACCTTTCGAAATTTGGGAATTGTTGTGTGTGGTTGTTTGACATTTGAAACCCTGAAACCCTGAATCCCAAAATCCCGAAGTGTTGGTCTCACACCCTTTCGCCTTTCAGAATTCGGGAATTGTAGTGTGTTGTTGTTTGACATTTGAAACCTCGAAACCTCAAATCCTGAAATCCCTAAGTGTTGGTTCCACACCCTTTCACCTTTCAGAATTCAGGAATTGTTATGTGTGGTTGTTTGACATTTGAAACCCCAAAACCCTAAATCCCAAAATCTCGAAGTGTTGGTTCCAAACCCTTTCACCTTTCAAAATTTAGGAATTGTTGTGTACTGTTCTTTGGCATTTGAAATCCTGAATTCTGAAATCCTGAAATGTTAGTTCCATGTTCTTTTCTTTTCGCAATTTCAGAATTGTTGTATGTTGGATGTTTGGCTATGAAAACAGTGAAACCCCGAACCCTGAAATCCCAAAATGCAGGTCTCACCTTTTCCTTTTTGCATTTCAAAGGTTTGTTACACGAGATGTTGGGGCACTTGAACACGTGAAGTCCTGAACCCCGAAGACTCCAAAGTGTTGGTCCCATCGACTTTTTTGCGATTTCGGTAGTTGTGGTGTGTGGATCCCGAACCTCGAAATCCCAATACGCTGGTCACCTTTTGCAATTTTCGGAACTTTGTTTATGTTGTTGTTTGGGTACTTAAACTCACGAAGTCCCGAACCCCAAAACCCCAATGGGTGGGTCCCATTTTCCTTTTTCACCTTTCGGAGGTTGTGGTGTGTTAATGTTTGACACTTCCAAACATGAAATCTTGAACCCTAAAACCCCGAAGTACCGGGTCCATAGTCTTCCTTCCTTTTCATGTTTTTGGCAAATGACGTGGCGCCTTTGTTTAATTTTGTGTTCGGCACTTATAATCGCCGAAACCTGAATGACCTCTATATGTTCACAAAATGTAGGAACCTAGAAGAAACTTATTTTTATGGGGACAACTCTAATAATGTAATGAATGGATTGATAAAAGAACGTTGGAGAGGGTTCATCCCAGATAGAGGTATGAAAGTAATAGATTATTTTACAAGTCGATTGTATTGCAAACAAAGGGTAATTTTTCAATGTAGGGTTTTGGTCATAAAACCCCCAAAGTTGCTTGTATTGTTAAGATTGTGGTAGTGTTATAGGTACTAGTAGATAAGAGAGTAATTATAAATTTCAGGATCTTAATTAAACATTGAAATGGTGAGTAAATACTCATTATATCATTGATTAGAAAAATTAAGTTGAATGGTAAGGATAGTCGATGATAGTAAGGACTCTAACAGACCCTCAGACTCAAGCCTTCTAACAGAAAGCCTACTTGCTTGAGATCTCGAAAGCCTTTCAAGGATAGATGTACAAATAAAAAAAAAATTATGGTGATTTTTGAGGTACATTATAGTTATATGTATCTTTAGATGCATGTTTTGAGGGTTACATGTTGATGATGTTATGGTGCATGCTTGAGGCAAGTCTTTGGTATATTGTTTAAGCATTGGCACATGCTTGAGGAACATATTAGGTGCATGGTTGAGGCATATACTTGGTATATAATATTGGTTGTTTCATACTTTGTTGAGGAACTTTATTGACGATATCCTATGGTACATGGTATATGGCATGATTGAGACATATCATGAGTGATATGGTATATGGTTGAGGCGCATGGTTTGAGGAGCATCTTGGATACTGGGCACATTGTTTGAGAAACATTTTTGGTATATGTATGAGGCATTCCTTGGTGACATTCATGCATGATGAGATACATAGTTGATGCATGATATGTTGTTGGCTCAGGTTTTGGTTGATGCATGATTTGGTATAGGTTTGGTACATGGTATGGTATGGGTGTTGATGGTTGATGGTCGAGGCATATGGTACAGGTTATGGTGCATGGTTGATGCATGGTTTGGCACAATTGTGGTGCATGGTTAATGCAATTATTGTGGTACAGGTTATGGTGCATGGTTTATGCATGGTTTGGCATAGTTGTGGTGTATGGTTGATGCACTTATCATGGTACAGGTTGTGTATAGTCACAAGTTGACAGGTTACAGGTTGATGTGATAGTGGAAATGACAATGACAGTAGCAGTGATAGTGACAATGATTTTGGTAGTAACAATTGGTCTACACTTATATTTCACGGCAGTAGGATGGGGTAAGGAAAGGGGGTTGTATCCTCCTTCCAGTCAGTTCCTTAGAACACAGGGACTTGGAGCTTCCTTCAAGTTGGATCTTGAGAATTAGGGGGTTCTAGAATCCTTCTGGTTGGAGCCAAAGAATTCAAGGAGTTGTAGCTTCCTTCAGGTTTGTGCCTATAAATCAGGGGGTTGGTGCTGGAAAATTTGGAAGTTGATGCTTCCAATGAATGTATTCTTTGATATATAAGAAAGCATTTTGTGGTTTTCTTCCATTTTGGTTTTCAGATAAATTCTATTGTATTGTGTACTTGATGTGATGTTAATGTGATTCTTCTTATGTTTATATGTTGATGATATATTGATGATACATTGTCGATAAATTTGAAGTTTATATATTGTGGTTAAAAGTGGTAAAACTGATGATATTGATTCACCCCCCCCCTCTCAGTATTCCAACAATTTCTTTCATCCATGTAATTTGTTCATATATTTTGAGTTGCAAATTATCTTTTTATTAATGTTAAAATTGATCAAAAGAGGCAAATGGTTCGCATCCATATGCAATGTATAATAGTAGAATTTGGGACAACATCTTGTTTGATGGAAACAAATGATGTGTTTCTTCCCCTAGACACTCCATGGATATCAAAAGACAATTTAAGTATAGACAATGGTATTAGCATTTCATATATTCTAAACAAGTAAAACTTTTCTAAGACACGTGCTAAACATGAGCTATTTTCCTTAACATATAAAATCTAAAGACAAAAATGTTTCATATTTATTTCAATATTTAACCTACCAGATTATTTGTAACATATTTCTTGCAATCTTTCTATGGGAAATATCAACTGAATGAAATGGTCATACGAAAATAACATTGTGATAAGTAGACACTATGCTTCCAATGTAACTTTTTATATTTGAAGCATGCCAAACCAATTTTCATACTAGCATTCCTTAACCCTTTCACTATGAAGGTAGACAAACAATATCACTCACTATCCTTAGATCACATGATAAGGAATGAGCTAATTTGATTGCTTTGATCATTGATAGACAAATAGGGATGCTCTTCAAACTGTGATCAATATAACTCACTATATTCCATTGATGATGCAACTCTAAAATCATTCAACCCATATTTTGAGCCCATACAAACCCCAAGTGTTGTAATTGGGCTATGATACCAATTTTAAATACACCATAATCATTCATTTACAACTACCTACATGGAAAAAATGTTGAAAATATCTATTAATTATATAATATGGAAAAAGGGACTCTATAGAATCTATTTGTTTATTGATCTAAATTACTTTTTCCTAACTAAATCTATAGATCAAATATAGTATCCAACGGTACCCACTCGAGTTGCAAGAGAGGAAAAAAAATTAAGGTGATATAGAGAATTGTTATGTTATCATGTACTTTACTTTTGTGTTATTTCATCAACTACTCATCTATTGGAATGAGATTTAAAAAAAATATTTGATGTTAGAAATTATGTCGAGGAACACCATTTTATTTTGAATAAGCCACTCCACTCACTATCCATTGGAGAATTTTATGTTTCCCTCTATTAAATTACATTTCTTCATTCAAAATATGTTCCATTCCTGCAATATCTCCTTTGTTTTCCAATTGGCATAAATGAATATCTTTTGTTTAAGGATGTGAAACATACAAATAATTCAAAGTTTTATATGAACGCTATAATATCTCAAAAATTGTGTGTGTGATTTTATTGAAGATGGGGAGAACCACCTTCAATAAACAAATGAAGAAGGGAGAACCATGAAAATGAAATGGAAAATTCCCAATTTAAGACCTCTAAAGGATTATAATATCTACCAAACATGTTGCCAATCAGGACTTGGATCTTATTGATGGTAGCCTTCTCATAGATTATGAACTTAGTACCTACTTTTTGGACTATGATCTGGAAGCATTTACATATTTTTCTAGAGGCAATATTTTGATAGGGTTGTTGATTTGATGCCTCTGTTGGGACTTCCAACCATAAATTAGTGATAGTAATTGTAAGTACATTCCCATATTTGAAGATGCAACATATATGTGTATTTGCTGAGGCTAGGTTTGTTGTGGAGGAATATAAGAAGGATTGTCTTGAGATGATAATTGCATATCAAGTAAGCTCATTCTCACATATTTGAGATACCTACAATTCCAACAATAAGGGGGGTTTAGTTTTGGAAGTTAAGGTATTGAAAAATCATGTTCAAAAGAGTGAAAGCACACTACCCTTTTAACACAAACAATCCAAACATTGTTGTAGTACTTATTTGGTATATGATTTTAGTGTTTCATGTGAAAATACATAAACTGTAGCAACTTTGATCCCATAATTACAATATTATAAATATTTATACCCCATAATTCACTCAATACACACTAAATGTTAAGCTCCTAGACAACCAAAAAACCATCAATGGGCATAACATGTGTACATATAAAAACAAACAATCGATAAGTAAATAAGCCAATGGAACTCAAACACATTTCAATTTTGCACATTGAGACCCCTCCGCTTCATTTTCCCATTTATATACAAGGCAGTTTGCATGAAAACCCTCATGCCTGCTCCTTATACTTCAAATTGTGTATCTCACTATCTTCCATCCAAATCACACTAGATGAATCTCCAAGGCAGAGGGGGATCCATTTTAAGACAATAATCTCCCCATATTTTTTCATCTGTAGTTTTAGATGTTGTATCATATATGTTTATGCCATTGTTAGCATACCCTTGAAAATGGTTCCACTTGTGCATGCTTCAATATAAATTACCATTTCTTTAAATGTACCAGCAATATGTGTCATTGAATTCATCTCTATAAAAAAATTTCTATAAATTATCTCTATAAATATGTGTCAATACCAACAATATACATCGACAAATTCATCTCCATAAATATATGGAGGAAGAGGCATCCGAAGCAATGCAGGCCATTCATGTTCACAATAGTAAGTAAAATTGTGGTCATTGGGGCCATTGTCAACAATTTTTCCATTGTCTCTCCTAACTTGGAAATTCTTGTATAAACATATTTTCCATTGAAATGGTTGATGATAATCCCTAATTAAGGATTTTCGGTGTTGTAATAAATATCATCATACATAAAAAAAAATATGATATTCTCTTCTATGAGAGCTCCTTTCCTAAATATTTGATATGCATGGAAAACATTGGCTTAATTCTTGTAGTTTTCATAGTCAAAGGAACTAGCAAACAAAATAGCCCACCTGGTACCAATTCTATCATCATATTCTCCTTCCTTACTCTTAAAATGGTGTTGTTGTTTGTAAGTAGGAATCTGAATAACACCATCATTGTCAATAAATTCAACTAGGATAGGTTGTAGAAGAAGACTATTCAAACCCAAAATCAGTAAACAAGACAATATAATCACCACTTTGAATATATTATATGAATATAGACACAAAATACTAAGTATTTGTCATATATTTTTTCTAACGTTGGTTATGCTATGTATGGAGCTAGAGTAAAGGGTGGTGGACCTAGTGGGTGGATTTGTATAGGAGGAGTTATTTATCATTAACCACCACTAGTTCTTTCTCCTTAATATATTCCCTATTCCAAGTGAAGAATAAACATATGTCGAGTCTAGCCAGATCAAGATGGATCATAGATGGTACGTAATATTTTGGAGCCTCCAACACATATATGGAATATAATGACGTTTTATAAAATTTATTTCCCATCATAAATGTGTTCAGTGAACTTTTATTCACGTTCTAAGAGACAGTAATATGGAAAGTTTTGTCATATTTGACAGGCATGCTTCCTATCAAAATATAATATGGCGGGGATGACAACCACCATAGAAGATAAGACCTGAAGTATACTTTCATGAATAAGGTGTAGACCGGGAAAAATGTAACCATAACAAATGACCACTTCACCTTCATATAGGATGGTGCACTGCAAGAGTAGTGCAGAAGAGTTGTTTCTTTTGTTAGATTCGTAACTTAATTATGCAGGAGGTATGATTGCAAATAGTGTGATTGCAATGATGGAATAGATCCAAGGACCAGGAAAATAGGGTGAAATGGACGAATTGGAAGTTACTATTTTTAAATTATTCTAAAACACTAACACATATGGAAAATAAATTATTTAACACAAGGAATAATGAATTCCATCAACATCTCTACACCAATAAAAAAATTCATCTATAAAATTATAAAAATCTAAAAATAATTTGTCTAAAAACAACAAAATAATATCAACATCTCTAAAGCCAATAAAAAATTTCATAAACAAAATAAAATAAAAATAAAAAATTAAAAAAACATCAAATTGAGTCCTGAGGAAAACACCATTCCAATTAGGCAAATGGTGGTAGTTGACACACATTGTGTGTGCACATGCATCAATACAAACATCCAATTCCAAGTAGTGAGACCCCACACATTAAAACACAAGTATTTGGAGTTGGGCCT
>JZKD02S0203970.1:292886-307027 GCA_000966675.3 Picea glauca
GGTCCTCCAAGACCATGCTCAGGTCGCTCCTGCTCTCGGTACTCCATGTCTAGGACCATGTGGGCCTCGAGACATGATCTCCTAGTTATCCCTAGATATCGGGGATAACAGGGCCTTTTGGAAAATATCCAACTTTGTTCAACATATGTTTTGAAGTGCACACCCAGGAAAAGACATCATTTGTGAATCAGGCTCTTTCTAGGGCCTTATTTTAGTCTCTCTTCTTTTCTCTTCCATGACCCACCGCTTATCCCTATAGGTTGTCATGACTCATGAATCATGAATAATGAGTTCCAATTATCCCAACTTTTGACTCTCGGTTCACAAACTGTGGTGAATATAGTATTATGGATACACAAACTCAAGTCCATTGTCCAAACTCCATAATCAAGAGTCCCTTACTATGGGTGACTAACAATGGAAAATGTGTTGTACTCAGAGTGGCCAATTCTGGAATGTGTAGAGTTTTAATTTGAATTTTCCACTACTCTCCTACTTGCATTCGCAACATCATGGGTATTCTTGATTGGACGGAGAAAATGTAGGCTACCACTTGGGTCATTTCCATTTCTGACCATTGGAAATATTCTAATTTGGATTGGATCATCATATAATTTATCATCTATCTTAGTACTTTAGGGGTGGAAAAAATTGGAGGAATCATCTTATGAGACCATTTTAGTGGTAGGTCCCAGTTGGGAAAATTGGGGTATGAAACCTTCCAGAAACATTTTTGAGGCATTAAATCACATTTTTTGGGGTTATGTTAGCACATAAATTTTTCAAAACCTTAAAGGTTGGTAATTTCTACCCAAGTCTGTATATTTGCCTGCCCCTCCCCCTTTTTGCAGACTTGATCGTATTTTTTCCCTCTGGACTTGTAGCTTGCCTTCTGTTTGCCTTCATCTTTCGACCGACCTAATTTCCTTGTCAGCCTGTCTAAGAAGTAACGACCCTCAACATTCCTATTTTCCCTTTGACTGATCATTCCTCTTTTCATCTCTGCCTCTGATCTTTTGTTTTCCCGAGCCCTCAACCAGTCATTCAAGTAAGCCAAACAGGCTGCATTCGTGATAACTAGGCACAACAATTGAAGCATTCTGATATGGACTCAAATCAAGCGAGAGATCAAGATCCATTTTCAACGGCGGAGATCCATTAGATAGATTTGATCGATGACCATCTGGTGATCAGGATCATGCAGTTACACCAGGTTTAGCGTTGAACAGAGGTCCAAAGTCATGAGGTTGATCTTAGCCATTGGTACCGAAGGGACGCGTGGCATAGGACCAACATTTCGTTGACTCACAGGATGGAGTAGTCAAATGGCCAAGTAATGAGGACTTGCTAAACGTGAAGTCGTGAAACCATCTGGGTCATCCATTCTAGAGAGACACATGGTGTAGGATCCGAACCGCATCGAAAGTGTTTCGGGAAGGCTGAGGTAAGAAGTGTCGATGGCCTAAGGTCCCAAAACACCAAAATAATATAGGTCATTCATTTCAAAGGGAGACATTTCATCCGATCCAAGGGATCACGATTCTATGACTCATATTTTTTAGCATGAAGCACATCATGATTTCATGAAACGCGAAATTGTGACGCGCCTAAGAGTTTGGCCCATGATCACACCCTAGGGTCGTATGGAAAGTGAGGCCAAATGGAAAGTAGGCACCTGCTAAAGTAGTGCGTGGCTGAGGTTGTTTGCAAAGATGATCATGGCCATTAGATTCGAGGAAAATCCAACTGTAGATCCAAATGGGCCATTTCGCAGGAGCAAGCATTGAGATTTTTGAAATCAAGGGTAGTGAAATCTCCCGAAATACGAAATCATGAGTTTTCATATGGATGAGCATGAGGTAATGGCCTGTGATCGCATGGGGAAAAGGAAAAGGAGCTACACAAAGAACCAAAGCACCCGAGTTGGTCACAGAGAAAGATCCGCGTAGCCTCGAAGCACCATAATTGACTCAAAGGAGTTGCGAACTCACCTAGAGCACTCATGGGTGTCAGGATTCATTTTGATCCCAATGAAGGTAGTTAATGAAGAGGGGTAGGTTAGTTGAAACCTCATTTCATCACATAAATGGAAAGTATGGAAAATTTGGCCGTGGAGGGAAGATTCTCGGCCAAAAGTCCCCTTGTCATGAATTTTCCTATGAAGCCCATACTGATCAGATCTTGCGTCTGATAGAAGAGTGCAAGTGTAGCCTGACAAAAGAAGGTGCAAACACTAAGCCTTGAATGCATGACCAGAGTGTGTTTCTGTAGGAAGAAAGTTGTTGTGAGTATTTATACTCAGTTTTTATATTTTGTAATGGTCGATGGTTGAGCTAGGCTCACGTATTGTAAATTTTTAGTGAAGCCTTTGGTTTCTGGTTATGCATATGAATTTGAGACTTATTGTTTAATGTAAGTCATCTTCCTTTCGTCTCTTTGTAACAACTATGTTAGAATGCTCGGGCATGGATGATCCAGTCGAGGGTGGTTATGTTGTTGTGTTGTAGGTTTGATCATAGTGACATTGCAACTAGTTTTAATCAGTTTATTGTGTTCTCTTTTCCCTCTGATAATGAGATCTCGGGCATGGATGATCCAGTCGATTTTTCATGATTGTATTGTAATGTATGTTTGATTGTAGTACTGTTATAGCGTTTTCAGTTTCTTGAAGTCATGAATTCAAGAAGATCTTGTACTTGATTTCCTCCTCAGGATGTTGGAAGAGAGGATGTCCATAGCAGACCTCTTCACTCTCCTCAAGTTCTTCCCATACTCACCACTATACCAACTTACTGACTGAATTTAGACCAAGACCTCACCTGCTTGTGCTTTTTGATCCAGTTTTATGAGTTAGAACAATACCATCCCGAGTCTGTGTCCATTAGACCACCTTTATAGTGATTTTTTATGACATACAAACTGATGGGTATTAGGATTACCTCTGTCGCAATCCAGGGGCGACTTATGGTGTTAACATTTCTTCAAGTTTACCATGTTTTCCCTTGTTTTGTCTCAGAGCATCCCATTTGAGTACTATATCTCCCGGTAGGAAATCCTCTTGACTATTTTTCCTGTCAAAGGCCTGCTTGATTTTATGTTGACTATCATGCGCTCTGTCCATCACCTTCTCTCTAGTCTTCCACACTTCTACCAGTTGATATATCCTCCTGATCATGTCATCAAGCTCTTCATGGAAATCTTGGAAGAATTTCACCACAGGTAGGGCGAGCTGAGAAGGAAAAATTGCTTCAGTCCCATACACAAGTTTGAAAGGAGAGATGCCTAGGGACCTCTTTGTTATCACTCTATTATCCCACAAAGAAAATTTGAACTTCGAATCCCATTCTTTCTTGTTGTCCTCCAACATTCTTTTGATAATATTTATAAGGATTTTGTTAGAGGACTCTGCTAATCCATTTCCTTGGGGATAGTAGGGGGTAGAGTGAATCAATTTGATCCTGAATTGTTCACAAAATCAGATCAATGGCTTGGCCTTGAAATATGCAACATTGTCAATGACAATACTACTTGGACAACCAAATATTTCTATAATATCTTCCAGAAAACCAATGATCACCTTATGAGAAGCACTCCTTGTGTGAATAACTTCTATCCACTTACTAAAATAGTCTATGGAAGTCAGGATCCATCTATGCTAACCGCTTGATTTAGGGTGAATTTCCCCAATGAAGTGTAGACCCCATTGTTGGAAGGGTGTTGAGGCCACCATGGTCTTTAATGGCAGAGACTTGAGCTGCTACTTCCCATAGAATATCTGACATTTGATGCAAGCCCTGATTTTTGCACATACATCAGTGAAGAGAGTAGGCCAATAGTAACCAACCCTGAGAATTTTGTAGGCAGTAGTTTTCCATAAGTGATGTCTCCCACAAAGGCTATCATGGAAATCAAATATAATTTTATGGGCCTCTTGTGGGTCCAAACATCTCAGAAGCACTACTAGAGGGTCTTTCCAATATAGAACCTAGTCAATAAGGAAATACCTAATTTCTTTGAGCTTTAAATCTCTGTCCTTACTTCTTTCCATACCATCTGGAGGTCGCCAATCTTGCAGAAAATATATAATGTCTTTATACCAAGAGCATTCTGCCAATGGAGGGTTATCCTAAGGGTTTTTATTAGGCACTTTAGCCTATTGATTCTCCGAGAAAGTGTTGATGAAGTTAACCTCCAAAGATTTACAATTAGATTCAGCCAACATCTTGGCTAAACCTTAGCCTTTAATTCATTTGGTGGGTTTTATTTCTAGATCAAATTCAAGGATTTTGGCAATCGACTTTCTCCTTCTCCCATATATGTCAAGATGGATGAGAATGTCCTTCATAGAAGATGAAGGAACATGTGTAATGATTTTCAAATAAAAAACATAGACTTTGAAGGCTTTGAGAGCTTTCACCAAGGAATAGGTCTTTTTCTCCATGATGTCATATCTAATCTCTACATCTCTTAATGCTCTGCTAAAAAATGAAATAGATTGTTCCAACCCTGCGTCATTCTTTTGTAGTAAAATAGTTGCCACTGTGTCAAATGAAGAAAAAGAAAAAATTGGAAAATCCTTGGAGTAATCAGGACTGATAATCACAGGTGCTTCAGTTAGTGCCTTCTTGATTTGGTTGAAGGATTCTCTAGACTCAACATTTCATTTTACTTCGTTCCCCTTCTTGTGCATGGATGTGATATGTTTAACCAATTCAACAAAGTTTGAAACAAACCTTCTTAGAAAATTAATTTTTCCCAAGAACGACTGGACTTATTTCTTAGATCTGGGAAGCGATAAGGCTTGAATAGCTTCTACTCTTCTTGAATCAATCCTAACCCCCTCAGTTGATACAATGTGTCCCAACAATTTTCCTTCTTGCATGGAAAATAAAGACTTCTTGGGATTTAGGGAGAGACCAAACCTTCTACATTTCGAGAAGACCTTTATTAGATGTTGACAATGTTCTTTATCAGATTTGGAGAAGACTGTTATGTCATCTAGATAGATTACCACAAATTTATCTCTTTCTCCAATGAATGCGATGTCTATGGCTCATTGGAAGGTTTCTCCTTCATTCATCAATCCAAAGGGCATTTTGGCATACATGAATGTGCCCCAAGGAGTGGTGAAGGTTGTATTTTCTCTATCTTCAGGTAGGAAAGAGATATTATTGTAGCCCGAAAAACCATCAATCATGGAAAACTTGGATTCACTTGTCACCCTCTACAATATATGTTCCATCTTTGGCAGCGGGTAATGATCTTTCTTTGAGCTCGTGTTTAGGTTCCTAAAATCAACATGAAGTCTTATTTCCCCACTCTTCTTTCTCACCATGACCAGGTTGGCCAACCACTTAGAATATCTCAAAGGGATGATGATTTGGGCATCCAACAACTTCTTTACCACCCTTTCCATAATAGGGAAGAGCATAGGATTTATTTGTCTCAATTTCTACCTAATTGGTTTGGCCTCTTCCTTCAGTGGAATATTATGCTCAATGACACTGGTATCATATGTTTTGAGGTATTCATAGGTCCAGGCAAACACATCAGAAAATTCCTTTAATATCTCACTATACTTGGCCCTCTGCTCCCTTGACAGGCTGCTTGACAACTTGACAAATTTTGGATCCTTCTCTGTGCCAATATTGCATTCAACAACATCAACATCCTCAGTCAGCCTCTAAGCTTTCACTGCCACATCATTATTGTCAAATATCCTTTCCAAAGGGACTAGTCCCTCCAGAATTTGATTTCTCGGCAGCTACACAATACGATGATTAGCTATTTTCTTTAAAAATACATTAGCATGTGAGTTACTTTGAGAATCATAATCCTGGTCTATGTGTAATGCAAAAAATTCATCAACAACTTCCATGAACCTCTTGATCTTAGGATCATCCTCAAATACCTTCAAATGCTTGACATTGTCAGGTATGGAGGGTCTGTGTCTTACTTCTATATCATATTTGAGCTTGGGTGGCAGAGGGACTCTGAAATTTCTTGCTGAAACATCCAAAGAGTCAGCCATGAAATTCTCTTATCTTGGAATAAATGAAATGTTGAAAGCCGAGAAAAAAATATCAATCAGATCCCACCCTTCATATCTATATGATCTCAGATGATGGTGTTTGTCCTTATAAATACTCTTGATCTACTGGACAATTAACTCAGCATCCCCAAATACTGATATATCTTCAATTCCTATGTCCTTTGCAACCCTCAAACCCAAGACAAGAGCTTCTTACTCTGCCACATTCTTGGTAGTTTCAAGTTCTAACTTGTAGGACGGAGATATAGTTTCCTGAGTAGGGGAAACAAGGACTACTCCAACACCAACACCTTCTCTAGAAGAGGCTCCATCGAAAAACATTTTCCACATAGAGGTAATCGAAGGAGAATCTCCACTGCGAGTAATGGACTTTTTGATCTCAAGAGGGACATCAAGGGCATCTGTGAGTTGCAATAGGATGGATCCAAAATCAATGTCAAGTGAAAAGATATGATGGTTGGTGGGATCTTCTTCATCGCTGAAAATGTAGGCCAACTGAGATTCTCTGTACAGTCTCCTATGCTCCCCCCCGAACACTGGAATGGTAGCATATGTGAGGTCCATCTGCAATGTTCCTCCAAGTATTTTTATCCAAGATCTTGATAATAACATGCCAAACTTGGGAGGAACATCAGCCACCACGATATCCATAACCACACTTTCCATGGGTAGTTGAAACAAGGTCACGACCAAATCTTTGATGACCCCAACACATTTCACTCTCCTCGAGTCAAACGAATATAAATCATGATAAGCTTTTTTGATTTCTAGTTCGAGTTCTTCCATGACAATTTTGGGCATGAGATTATGAGAGGCCCCTTAATCCATCAGACAATTATGTAGTACCTTTTCATGTATGTTTAGTGATGTGTATAATGGAGGGGATGAATCATCTCTATCTTCTACCATGGTACCTAGAATGATTGTTGGCTTTTCATATTGAAGATTTACTGAGTCTGTGGAATGGCAGGATGTCTCAGACTACAACAACTTGGAGAGGTTTTTTTTGAAATCTTCATGCTTAATTATCTCTGATAGGGGCACGAAGATCCTAATATTTTGAATTTCATGCTCAAAACTAAAAGAGGAAAGGGGATTTAGAAATTCTCTCACTTCTAGGACAGGGTATTTTGGTATCGGTGAGGGGTTCTGATATTTCTTTTCTTTGTTGTTGTTTGTTGCATCTTTAGCAAGCTTCCCTACTTTGGGAGATGAATCAGGGACGCCAGAATTCCCTTCTTTCTTTTAGACTGTAGGTTGTATTTTTTGGGGCCACTATTTTCCTTCTCCCCCTTACTCAACTCATTTATTTAATTATTTATAAGGGACTCCTCATATGAAGATTGAGTTAAATGGGGAAAAGGGGAGGTGTCTCCAATACAGTGAATTTCAGGGTCAAGCTCTTCTTCTTCCCTTTCCTCATTAGTAACAAGGTTATTTTGGATGGGGGTTTGAACTTTTTGATCATCCCTGTCTCTAATTCAGGGATCTCTTGGAAGTATCTAAGGGGTATTGTTATTTGGTCTACTAAAGTTGCCTTTGTTATCAGTATTTGGGACATTCTTATAACCTTGCTTCCTTTCGAATTTCATCTTTTGCATTTCTTCAGACAGGGACTTCACCATCTTGGTGAATTCATCTACTTAAGGGTAAGATGCAGAAGAACCAGAGGTTGAAGCCTCAGATATCCCCCTTCCTCTATCTCTGTAATTATTATTTCTAAGTATGTCAATTGCTAACACTTTGGATTCTACTTCCAGGGTTGCATCTTGCATAAGAGAGAAGGAGGTAGCTCTTCTTTCTCTTAACAAGAGGCAAAAATCAAGGTCAAAATCACTAGCATAAGTGATTTTTGCAGAGGCTTATGTAGGCTTTATCTCAGTAGGGATTTTATTGTACATTTTATTGAATCTTTTGGAGAAATTGGAGACATATTCTCCCTCCTTTCTCTTTAGGGTCCCAAACTCTGTGATGTAATACATAAAATATTTTTTATCCCCCCACGACCTTAAGAAAAAATCATCTAAAGCTTCAATCCTAGCAATAGATCCAAGGGTCAATCCCCTAAACCATTTCCTAACCTCACCGTCAAGGCTCTGGACAAAGACTCTCATCTAGACATCTTCATTTTCAATATTCGGATTGTCTACATAACTGTAAAAAGAAATAAGGTGTTCTTTAGCAATTATGTCTTCTTCTCCCGTGAAATTGGGTATATACTTTAGGTAATCTCCAATAGGTAGAGCATTCATTGGCTGAGGTAGGACTAAAGGGGAATATCTTGTAGCCACTATGGCATCCATTCTATTTCTAGGAGGATTAGCACCTACCATAGGGATGATATGTGGAGGATAACTAGGAGGGGAAGGGGTTTGAACAGGGGAGACTGGAACTGAAATTTCAGGAGGAAAGGGAAACAATAGAGGATTTGAAGGAAAAGCTACAGTACTTGGGGGAACAAAGGTTTCCCTTCCTACAAAATCAATAACTTTAACAGGAGGAGGAGTAATAAAACCTGGAGTGGAAAAATATTTTGAGGTCTAAGGTCTAGACCAAGGTACAACTTCAGAGGAGATAGGAGTGACAAAGATTTCTCCTTCTGATCCACAAATAGGAGGAGAAAAATCAACAGGAACAGTCCTAAAATTTAAACTTCAGGAAACTCCAACAAACAATATAATAGGAAAACGAGAAGTAGATATTAGAGTTTCTACAAGAGGACAGAGAAAATAATCTGAAATACCTTGTTCAACATAAGAAGTACCTTCTCGAGGGGCCTTTCCCTTTCTGATAATTTTCTCTAGGTTAGCTTCAGGTGTTTCTAAAGGCAATTTTGGATTGGACCTCGTGTGTCTGCCTCTAGAAGCCACAGTTGAAACAGTGGAGTCACCAGTGGATTCACATCGATGTAGTCTACATAGTGGATTTGCCAAGTGCATAGTTGTGATCTTTGATGTACTAAGTTCTGATGCACCTTCAGAACTAGTAATCTTTTTTGTTCAATCCCAGGGAAAATCTTCAAATTCATCCCTGAAAATGGCACCATAAATGTTAGAACCAAAATTCACCCCTGGATTGTGGCAGAGGTAAGCTTGATACCCATCAGTTTTTATGTCACAAAAAATCAATATAAAGGCGGTCTAATTGACGCAGACTCGGGATGGTATCATTCTAACTCATAAAATTAGATCGAAAATCACAAGTAGGTGAGGTCTTGGTCTAACTTCAGTTAGTAAGTTGGTATAGTGGTGAGTAGGGGGGAGAACTTAAGGAGAGTGAAGAGGTTGTCTATGGACATCCGGTCTCCCAACAACCTGAGGAGGAAAAGTTTCAAATACAAGATCCTCTTGAATTCATGACTTCAAGAAACTGAAAACGCTATAACATTACTACAATCAAACATAAATTACAATACAACCATGACAACCCAACTGGATCATCCATGCCCGAGCTCTCAGTATCAGAGGGAAAATAGAACACAAGAAATTGATTAAAATTGGTTGCAATGTCACTGTGATGAAACCTACAACACAAGAACATAACCACCCTCAATTGGATCATCCATGCCCGAGTGTTCTAACACATCTATTATAGAGAGACGGAAGGAAGTTGACTTACATTAAACAAGAAGTCTCAAATGCATATGCATAACCATAAACTAGAGGCTTCACTAAAAATTTACAATACAGGATCCTATCTCAACCATCGACCATTACAAAATATAAAAATTGAGTATAAATATGCACAACAACTTTCTTCCTACAGAAACAAACTCTGGTCATGCATTCAAGGCTTGGAATCTATACCTTCTTCTATCAGGCTACACTTGACAATCTTCCCTCCATGGCCAAATTTTCCAGACTTTCCATTTATGTGAGGAAATGAGGTTTCAACTATCCTACCCATATTCATTAACTACCTTCATCGGGATTAGGATGAAGCCTGACACCCATCAATGCTCCAAGCGATCTCACAACTCCTTTGAGTCAATTCTTGCACCTTGAGGCTGTGCAGATATTTCTATGTGACCAACTTGGGCCCTTTGGTTCTTTGTGCATCTCCTTTTCCTTTGCCCCATGTGATCACAAGCCATGACCTCATGTGCATCCATATGAAAACTCTGGATTTCATATTTCGAGAGCTTTCAGTACCCTTGATTTCAAAAATCCCAATGCTCGCTACTGTGAAATGGCCCATTTGGATCAACAGTTGGATTTGACTATAATCTAATGGCCATGATCATCTTCTCGAACAAACTCAACTACCCACTACTTTGACAAGAACTTGTTTCCATTTGGACTCACTTTCCATACGACCCTGGGCTATGATCATGGGCCAAACTTTTAGGCACGTCACAATTTCATGTTTTACGAACTCATGATTTTCTCCATGCTTAGAACTTCGAGTCATGATTCCTTGTATCATATGACATGTGTCCCTTTGAAATGAATGGACCAGATTATTTTGGCGTTTCAGGACCTCGGGCCATCGACACTTCTTACCTCGGCCTTCCTGAAAGACTTTCTACGTGGTTCAGATCCTGTGCCACGTGCTACTCTAGAATGGATGACCCAGATGGTTTCATGACTTCGTGTTTGGCGAGTCCTCATGACTCGACCCTTTGACTACTCCATCTTGTGAGTCAGCGAAACGATGATCCTGTGCCATGTGTCCCTCCAATACCAACAACTAAGATCAGCCTCATGACTTTGAACCTTTGTTCGATGCTAAACCTGGTGTAACTACATCATTCAGATCACCCTATGTTCATCGATCTGATTTATCTGATGGATCTCCACCATTGAAAACTGATCTCACTCACTCTCTTGATTTGAGTCCATATCATACCACTTCAAGTGTTGCGCCTAGTTATCATGAATGCATCCTATTTGGCTTACTTGAATGACCGGCTGAGGGCACGGGAGAAAAAAGATCATACGTAGAGGTGAAAAGAGGAATAATCGGCCAAAGGGAAAATAGAAATGTTGAGGATTGATACTTCTTAGATAGGCTGACAAGGAAAACAGGTCGATCGAAGGATGAAGGAAAAAAAAAGGCAAGCTACAAGTCCAGAGGGAAAACTTACGATCAGGTCTAGAAAAAGGGGGAGGGGCAGGAAAGGATACAAACTTGGGTAGAAACCACAAACCTTTAAGGTTTTGACAAATTTATGTGCTAGTAGGTTACAGTGTAAAAAAGCCATGCACTCACCCTCGACGGTGTTCTACAATCTCAGACATTTCCAACAGTGCAAAAATCACCTCAATTGAAGCTCGTATGTGAAAGTTATGTCTCTCACAAGTGGATCTACCTTGATGACCACCATGGTACGAGTGGATGCCACGTCATCCCCCATTACTCAAACGTGTGGGGATAGCCACATGTGGACTTTCTAGAAGATTCTAGAATGTTAAAAAAGTATCAATAATTGTGGGTTGAGGAAGTCAAAATCCTAACCCTAGATGACTATCATGCTATGTTAAATATTGGGATACTAGGAGGATAAGGGGTTCCATTATTTTGTATTGGGATTGTTCCATACTTGAGAAGATCATCCAAGGGGTGGTATTTTGAGAGATTAATAGAGGAGGTAGGGTATTATATAACAATTTTTTAGGCCACAGTGTCAAAGGAAACTCCATTGTAAGTGCCTCTTTCTTTGTACTTTCTTTCTGTAACTAAAGAAAAGAGAGAAGAGCATAGGCCTCACCATATAGCTGAGTTTTCTCCCGTATTGAGTTTCCCAAGATACATATTGTGTTCAATTATTTTGGTGGTGTGTATATTGTTTTCCTGTTCTTTCATTTTCTTATCTAGTTATTTTCATAAATCTGAGCAATAAGATGGTAATACCTAATTTGGGATCTAAGGAAATAAATTTTATAATCTTATATTTCATAATAGTTTCATACATGTTTTTACAAACTTTTCCAATGGAATATACATGACAGTTTACATATCACCTTCACCTCTTGTTGGGAGAGCTTCCACACCAGGCCTTGGTATCTCTTTCTCTTAAATGTGAGAATCTCATGTCTCTCTGCCTGGGATCTTATGCCCTCACATTAGTCATCTCCTCTATATATATGGCCAACTTCCAAGAACAGAAAGGAATTTTGATTTAGGTGGATATCAACGACCACCCACCTATTATTATTATGGAGCCATTGGTCATTATTATTATTATTATTATTCAGATCCTAAACTTCCAGGGCCATTTTTAATCCAGAATTAGATCTAGGAGCCAGATGGGGCTCAAAAAGGCCTAAAAATCAAAGTTCTCAGAATATCTTCAAAACGGACATGTGTGTTATCACTGAAATTTTGTCTGCACCTGGCGACAAGAAATCCACATCATCAAAACAACAATGAAGTCATTCATGGCACTGAATTAAGTTCACAGCATTCCAGAAGGGTCAAAAACTATACAAAGTAACCAAAAAATTGAAGGGCACTTTACAGTAGCTTGGTGCGTGCGCATATGCACGGGACAAAAATGTGTTACTAGCGCATGCGCACCCCGACGTGCGCCTGTCAACACAAAAATCCGCACGTCTGCTAATACGGTGCATTAATTGCTTAAGTCAGCCTCCCGACCGCCTGTGGACTGGCCCCCAAGATGATTTGACCCTCAGATCAGGGTCGGCTCTGCAAATTCAGTGAATTAAATGACTTAAGTGAACCCTAAACAGGTTTGTGTTTACACCGGAAGCTGGTTACGTGACCGCCTGGAAAATGCTATAAATAGCCGTGAAGAATCATTGTTTCAGCAGAGAATTCAAAGCAGAGTTACGCTGTCCAGATGATTTAGAGCCTAGCCTTTGACAACCAATCCATCAGCTGTGTAATCCAGAGTTCTCTCACCACTCATTTCTGTTCTGTTCATTTTGTAAGGAAAGCATTGTGTTGAGGGTCCCCGAAGAACCTTCCGCTAGAGAGAAGAGGAACCCTTATCTCTTTCTTTAGCATGTGCTCTGGTTTCATTTAATAGACCAAGCCTGAAACCGATTGATGACCCCTGTGTCTCATGTTTGATATTTTTGTTTGATTTCGCATTGTTATTTGCTTTCAGTTGTTAGTTAGATCATAGTTAGTTTTGTTTTCTTTTAACCCTTGCTGCCACAGATGTTCTGCCTTGGTGAACCCAGCAGGGCATGCAGAGTGGTCTCCATTTTTCTCACCTGGTGACAGATTGACCGCGAACATACTGGCGACTCCACTGGGGAGTTGAGGTAACAAATTCTCCCTCAACTGGGTTTAATTCGCTTTCCTTTCATTGTTTTTAACTTGCAGGGATTCAAACCGGCTTTCGCCGACCTGTTACCCGATTGATTCACAGCAGAATCGAGGGAATCGGTGATTTTTCTCAAGCACGTGGGTATCTCACCCCACAGACGCGTGCATGCGCTCTGGTTTTTTGATACAGTCCGTGCGCATACGCGCACTTGTCCATGCTAACAGCCGTGCATTTGACTAAATTTTTTTCATTGTAAAGGTTTTTGATGTGATTTTCCTTTTTCAACAATGATGTAAGGCATGCTCTAAACACTGCACCACTTAGACCCCTCAAATTATAAAGGGGATAGTCAAACATAGGCACTTAGGAGGATTAAAATCATTTTTCCCTTATTTTGCTTTCTGCCACGTGGATGGCTTGTTTTGATTCATAATCTAAGTGGAACATCAAAATTGTAATCACATCTAAACTCACATTCAGGACTAGAAATTGCAAGTAACAATCTTGAGTATGCTCTTCTCTCGCGCCCTTAAGCGACCTTGAGAATTAGAAAAATATTGCGAAAACGATCTCATCTCCCTTTAAACAAAAAATTTTCAAAACTTTTAGGAGAGGACAACGACTCTTTTTGAGACCCCTCTTAGTTTCATTTTTCAAATGCATTCTTGTAACAGGCCCATACATGCCCACATGTCAACAAAGCTAGAATAGTGTTTGAATTTCTGCTTTCTTAGATTAGAAAACTAGGAGAGTTTAAAAGGTTTGTAACAGGCCCACACATGCCCACATGTTCAATCTAGGATAGTTTCCTACTTTTTCTAGATTAACTCACACATAGGGAGTTAAAGGATA
>JZKD02S0203970.1:313358-333216 GCA_000966675.3 Picea glauca
TTTGCCGAAGACCTCTGAACTTGGTAGGGCCATCAATGCCCACATCATCATCGCTGCTTATTACAGTGATCATTGCCTGGTATTCAGAGTATGTTCCGTTGCAGAATTGTCTTCTAACTTTATCATCTACCACCCCTGAGGGCGCTGCAGTTGTCTACACCAACACTTCCATCATCTTTTTTCAGAGATACATCACACGAGCATGGGGCATGCCCGCCTCGTTTGTACATAGTTGTATATTTTTTTTTCATGCACGTCTCTCAGAAGGTCGAGATATCGGTTCCTTTTTCCTCCAACGGATCATTTCGAAGGGTCCCACTATTGCTTTCCCTTACAACAACATTCTCAGCAGAAGAAACATTGATGGATTTCGGCTATACATATGCTCCTAACCTCATCCATCAGGGGGCATCTGTTATCACTGAAATTTCGTCTGCACCTGGCGACAAGAACTCCACATCATCAAAAAAGCAATGAAGTCATTCATGGCACTGAATTAAGTTCACAGCATTCCAGAAGGGTCAAAAACTATACAAAGTAACCAAAAAATTGAAGGGCACTTTACAGCAGCTTGGTGCGCGCGCATATGCGCGGCACAAAAACGTGTTACTAGTGCATGCGCGCCCCGACGCGCGCCTGTCAACACAAAAAGCCGCGCATCTGCTAATATGGTGCATTAATTGCTTAAGTCGGCCTCTCGACTGCCTGTGGACCGGACCCCAAGATGATTTGACCCTCAGATCAGGGTCGGCTCTGCAAATTCAACGAATTAAATGACTTAAGTGAACCCTAAACAGGTCTGTGTTTACACCGGAAGCCGGTTACGTGACCGCCTGGAAAATGCTATAAATAGCCGTGAAGACTCATTGTTTCAGCAGAGAATTCAAAGCAGAGTTACGCTGTCCAGATGATTCAGATCCTAGCCTTTGACAACCAGTCCATCAGTTGTGTAATCCAGAGTTCTCTCACCACTCATTTCTGTTCTGTTCATTTTGTAAGGAAAGCATTGTGTTGAGGGTCCCCGAAGAACCTTCCGCTGGAGAGAAGAGGAACCATTATCTCTTTCTTCAGTGTGTGCTCTGGTTTCATTTAATAGACCATGCCTGAAACCGATTGATGACCCCTGTGTCTCATGTTTGATATTTTTGTTTGATTTCGCATTGTTATTTTCTTTCAGTTGTTAGTTAGATCGTAGTTATTTTTGTTTTCTGTTAACCCTTGCTGCCACAGATGTTCTGCCTTGGTGAACCCAACAGAGCATGTAGAGCGGTCTCCATTTTTCTCACCTGGTGACAGATTGACCGCGAACAATGTGCACAGGCCTAGACATTACAAAACCAATGCAACTTGAACAGGCTTAAACATACATCGTATGCTCCATATATCGCGATCTATTCATTTTTCCAAACATGCAAAAATTTGATGACTGTACAGTATGTACAGTGCCACGTGGAAGGTGACTGTACAGGTCATACAGACATACAAATGATGTGGAAAGGGTACATGGATGTTGATGTGGAAGCGTATGGAGGTGACACATGGCAGCTAACCGTATAGTGATGTGGACCAATAAGAGTGTGACACATGTCTCCAATGCAAGAGTGACACATGGCACATTCATACTGATGATGTGGAAGGGTCATATGAAACATGGTAGGTATAGTGGCAGGGCCATACAACACGTGGTAGGTACAATGGTAGGTGACTAGGCTGACACCTCGATAGACAAGTGGACCAATGGGAAATTGACGCGTGGCAAGTTTTCAGGGAAGAATATGGTGCCACTTAGCCCAGACATGGGCTGCCATGTGGCAACCATTTATTGTTCATTAGTTATTATGTTTGGAAAAAAAAATTGGGTTCATCGGGTTCAAACCCATGACCTATTGGGGCACTAAGCTTTCTCATAGGCCAAGCTACTATCCCACCTACCGGATGTTTCTTAACCTTTATTGGCATAACATATATTTATGTTTGATTAAAGTTTCATTGGGGAGGAGCAAGGGCTAGGGCCTATTCCCAGTCCTGACACATATCCATATGACTAGAAGAGGTGAGCACTCTCCTTACCATGGAGCATGCAGATAACAGTTGGTGACTAGCCTTGATCCTATGGGAATATCCATAAGACTCAGTTCTTTATAGCTATACTGTTGGCACGTAGATAAAGGGGTTAGCCCCGGTCGGTTGGACTAGCCCACTAACCAAGGGGATTAACCATAGGTCAAAAACTAGGGGGCTAAGGAATGGGACGCGTGGATCGCGTAGCCCATGGCCATATGGCCTATAACGTGATCAAGAGTTGGATTTTTGGGGGCTGAAGACCAGGGGGCTAGCACACCCATTTAGGTGCTTGGCCACATGGAGCATTCCACATGACCAGGAACCCTAGAAAAATGGGATACACCCCAAATATTTTCCTAGAAGTGTTTTTTTTAACCTTATCTTATGAATTTTAAATGGATTTTCAGCCCAATTGAGGGGATTTGATCAATGTTTGGAGGATCTTGGGCCCTTTTTGAGGCCAAATCTTGGGGGGAAGTTGGGAGATGGTTATAAACTTTAGGCCTATATAAACTAGGGCTTCTTGAAGCCATGGGAGGAGGTTCAGAGCAGGTTTATGTTGAAGATTTTCCAATCCAAAGCCATTTTTATGCAAGGAAGCTATTGAGGAGAGCACCTTTGCAGGCCATTTATGGAACCTCCAGTTGTCTAATTTCAGTATTGTTTGTTTTGTTGGGTTCTTGAGATATGGTAGAGCTAGAAAAGATCAATTTTTTAACCTCTTTTTCCTTCTGTGATGTGCTTATAAATATTTGAACATAAATAAGAAAGCCTCACCCACTGAGACAAAGGCCCGAAGATGTAGGTGAGATTGTCGAACTCTATTATCATTTTGGTGTTGTATGGTTTGTTGATCCTCATGCTTTATTTAAGATCTATATATTTTTATGTATCTATCATACTTCTTCCTCTTTCATTAGTTTCCTAAATGGTTAATTAACACATGCTAAATAACTCAACCATTGTTGTTTAAAAGATCTTTTCGGATCAATTTTGAAGGACTAAATGAATTTTTTTAAGGAATGAGCACCTCAATAATGGATAAAATATATAATTTATCCCCAAAAATGAATCTCCTTGAAAATATATTTCCACCGAGCTATCGTGCACCCAAAACAGAGATCGTATGCCAAAGTTACACCCTTGGGAAATTGATACACCAAACTACCCAAAATGGGGTCCGAAAAAATGTTGTCTTTTCATATTCCAGGGTTAGGGCTTTGGATTTTATTTATGATAAAAAGGCCTTTGGAGCCTCATTGTAACATTCATATTCTTGTGAATGTGAGTAGCCATCAATCTCTTCTCATAGATAAGTTTCCACCATTCTAGCGATGCATTCACTCTGTATTTCTACAGTTTTGTACATTTCGCTCATTAATAGAAATTGTGTATTATTGTATCTCTATGTTTATGGTTGCATCTTTGATATATTTCTGTTATATTATTGAATATCTAAGATATCTTTGCACATTTCTTTATTATATTTCCACTCTCATTTTGTGCCAAAAATAATCTGGATCAGTGGTATCATAGAAGGTTGCTCTTGATCGTTTTTCAATGCATTTCCTCGATGAGGTTTGAGTATAGAAAGTTGGGTCTCGAGCTTGTATCTCTTGAGTACAATCTCTCTCACACACCCAATAAACCCTCCATGGTAGAAGAAAATAAGAATGACTGAGAAGAAAATTATATTAATCTATTCCTTGAGCAAGCTCTCACTCAACATAGGGATGAAATGATGAAGATTTTTTCCAACATCCTTCAACGCTTGTCGATAAAAACTGGTGTGTTTTCATCAAGCGACCACTTTTGAGGAACCTCACCTTTCAATGTACAATTTAATTTTTATATTCCAATATTTAAAGGACAAATAGACACAGATGCCCTAGAGAAATGGTTAAATATGCTAGAAGGTTATTTATTTGTTCACAATTTCTTCGACAGGGAAAAGATCACCTTCAAACTCCTTAAGGATCTCCCCCATGTCAAGCATTGGTGGGAAACTTACTAGGAGAAATGTTCCATAGAGGAGTCTGTAGTATATTGGGTCGAGCCCACTTGGGATTTTTTTGTGGATGCGGTCAAGGAACAATATTACCCTCTTGGTAACTATGATGACCAGTACATCAGATGGACCACGCTGCATCAAGAGACGGGCCAAGAAATTTTAGAGTTCACCAATACCTTCCATACCTTGCACACCAATATGGGTATCACATATTCTAAGAGGCATTTGGTTTTGAAATACCGTGTGACTCTAGACAGATACATCCAAACTGAAATGAAGTTTTTGGACATCTCATCGTTGGGAGATTCCTATCGATATGCTGTCAAAATCGAGTAGAAATTTGGGCACCAGAAAAAATGAGAGTTCAGGTCTGCAAATCCGCAACAACCAAAGTATGATAAAGATGACCCTAACAAACAAACTCTCAAAAACCAGTCTAATCCATAGGAAAAGAAGGAACACAGAAAGATGAAGGACACTGGAAAGTGGTGTGATTTTCACAAAATCCCTTGGCACAACACCGATAAATGTTGCTCAAAACATTCATTGGTGGCTAAGATCAAAGAAAAATATATGAACCCAGATTCAAAATCTGATTTAGAAAATAATTAGGGAAGACAAATCATTGATGTAGACCCCACTATGTTGTGACCGCAAAAATTCAATGAAAAGAACCAAAAGATCCTCAAGAGGGGGAACAACTTTTTTATTCAAAGATGTGGATAAAGGGGACCCCACTATATTTCATTGTTTATAACAGAAGCTAGAAGAACCTCATCTCATCAGAGGTCATCAAATAGTTGGGATTATCGACAACGCCACACCCAAATCCATACAACATTGGGTGGATTTTCCAGGGTCGAGATCTCCATGTCAGATAACAATTTCTATTTTCACACGACATCAAACCCTTCAAGGATGAGGTATTATGTGATGTTTCCCTGCTATATGCTTGTGATTTTATATTGAGCTAGCCATGTATGTGGAAGCACCATGATATCTTACTCCTCTCAACCTCGTAGTATCATTGTTACTCTGGGGGTTCATCTCTACAGGATACCAGAGGTGGTTCCAACTACTTTCCCACATAAACAATGCCGCAAGGTAGTATCTCATACTACAAAATTCAACTTCTTCACAATCTGTTCAAAAGGTGAACAGAAGGACACTGCAACCACTACAACCTCGGCCCAGGAACCTTTTATCCAGAATAAGCAAGTCAAAAAGATTGCAACAAAGAGAAAATATTCCTTTTTCACACAGTCATCTCACATAGCCTGACTAGTTGAACAGACTCAACCTCGCTAGCAACTAGTTCATGACAGTCTTCAACAAGCTAAGCATTGTAACTTCTCTAGCAAGGAAATCAACTCATCAACATGCATATCCAATAACCGAGTTTCCCTCTCCCCCAGACAGTCAACTTAATGGATACCATTACTTCCTAAGGATGGAGGATTGATCCAAGTGGATATTGGTGGGCACCCACCTATTCCAACTAGCTCAATTTTTTTTTATGGAAACTTACAATTTTTAGCAGTTTTTCAGTTCCTAAATTTTCAGGGTCATTTTGAAGGACTAAATGAATTTTTTCTTCAGGATAGAGAACCTAAATGATATCCAAAGTCTCTTATTTATCCCCCAAAATGAATCTCCTCGACGATACCTTTCCAACAAGCTATCATGCTTCCCAAACGAAGATTTTATGCCAAAGTTAAGTCCCTAGAAAGTTGATACACCAAACTACCCAAAACCAAGTCCACAAAATTGTTGCCTTTCATATTCTGGGGTTGGGGTTTGGGATTTTATTTATGATAAAAATTCCTTTAAAGCCTCATTATAACATTCATATTCTTGTGAATGTGAGTATCCATCACATCTTTTCTCAGAGATAAGCTGCCACCATTCTAGCAAGTCTTTCACTCTGTATTTCTACAGTTTTGTACATTTTTCTCATTAATAGAAACTGTGTATTATTGTATCTCTGTGTTTATGGTTGCATCTTTGATATATTTTTGTTATATTATTGAATCTTTGAGATATCTCTGTACATTTATATATTATATCTCTACTATCATTTCATGTCGAAAATAATCTAGATCAAATTTCTCAAGAATAATTCTCACTTTTCATTGGCATACCTCAATCCATAACTGCTTAGTATTTATCGTATATTTTTTGCAACATTGGCTATGCTTCGTATGGACCCAGATTAGAGGGTGGTGACCCTGGTGGGTGGCTTCATGTTGTTGATGTTTTGGTAGTTGTGGTAGGTATTTTCCTCATAGACAACCTTTCCTAGAAGAGGAGAAGATTCCAAAATTCCAAGAAGACCATCGAACAAATGGAAGAACACCCTGAAAGAGAATTCAACCCACAAGAAAAGAATAAATGGAAATTATAATCTCCAGAGAAGTCTTTCAAGCTAAAGTGACTTTAAGACTATAAATAGAGAGGATTTCTTGCTCATTTGGACACACACTCACTCACTCTCTCACTGAAGAAGGATGCACAAGTCCGAGGCAAGGAAAAAGACACTGCACTATGGCATCTGAGGTTCTTGGTTTTTCTTAGTGGTGGTTTTCTCTTGTGCGCTATCTATGGGAATAGGTGTGCTACTATTGTATGGTGTTTCTACTGCAACTTCTAGCAATAGTTTGTTCACTAGCCTAGTGTTTGGGTTTTTTCATTGTATGTTTCTCTCGAGAGCTGGTTTATGGTTGGATTATCCTGGATGGAAACTATCTAAGAAAGGTTGGCTAGGTTTTTCCCCCATTTCGGGTTTTCCCATGATAAACTCTTATGTTCTCTTATTTTTTTTTATGCTCCTTATTTTCCAGTATATGATATATATATTATTAAAAGAATATATAAGAACACTGGTAACTCTACTTCTTTGTAAATTAAGAAAATATAACATCGAATCGAAACTGGTTACCTTCAAGACAGTCTAACAACTAGAAGGAAAGATCTTGGAAACCTGCAGATGCACAATTATTTGCCAAGCTCATTGAGCACTAGTTCCAAGGATATGAGACTAATTTCACCATAGATAATTTCTCCCTACCCTAGCGCACCCCCTGCAACACTCTGTTTGTAGTTTGGTGAAGTCCGAAAATTTGAAATTTCTCAAATATATGGTTTCTTCTGGCGAAAATGAGTACCAGTATGAGAGTTGAAGATAAATTGGATGGAGAAGATAACTTCATATCCTAGAAGCATAGGGTACTCCTAATTCTAGAAGAAAATGAGTTATTGGATCATGTTAAGAAGGTACTTCGAGAACCAGAAGAATATGAAGCCAAAGAAAAGTTCAGGAAGAATGAAGTCAAGGCCAAGAGGATCTTGACAAACTCGATTAAGAATCATATGATACCAAATGTATCAGAACTGAAGACACCAAAAGAAATGTTTGATTCCTTAACTAAACTTTATGAAAGAAAAAACACTAGTTAGAAGCTTATTCTAAGGCATCAACTCATAAACATGACAATGAAAAAGTCAGAAACAATCTCATGAGAATATCACAGATCAAGGACCAGTAAGAATCTATTGGAGACTCAGTGGACAACATTGAAATTGTGTCTACTACACTCAATGGATTCCCTTCCTCTTGGGATCCATTTGTTCAAGGGATTTGTGCAAGAAGCAAATTTTCCAAGTTTGACAAGTTATGGTCAAATTGCACCCAATAATAATCTAGGCTAATATCCAAATCACAAAAGGAAAGTGATGATGAAATTCAATCTCTTGTTGCTCATGTGAAGAAAAGGAAAGAAAGGGGAGATGCCAATCTGAAGAAAACTAAAAGACCATGTTATGAGAAGGATGCATCAAAAATCAAATGTTACAACTGCAAGCATATGGGACATTATGCCACTCAATGTCCACATAGAAATGAAAAAGGAAAGAGGAAACACCATGCACATGCAACAGACACAGAAGATCCCACATCCCAGAAGAGGGAAAAATAGTGAAAGGATGAAGAATTTGTATTTTTTTTAGCACTCCCACGTACTATCACTCAAGGAAGTTATACTTGGCTTGTAGATAGTGGTGCTTCCAAGCACATGAATGGATTTTGAAATTCCCTTACAAATCTCATAGAAAAGAGTTCATCCCTTCAAGTGGAGCTTGGGGATGATTCCAGAAACATAGTCAAAGGAGTTGGGAAGCCTCTTTTCAACTTGAGTCAGGTAACCCTATTTCAATTAAAGATGTTTAGATTGTATAAGGCTTGAAGAAGAATATTTTTTCTATTTTCTCTTTAGAAGATAAATGTTTTAGGGTATCTTTTGTGGATGGCCAAGTTCTTCGATGGCCCAAGAATTCAAGCATAGATAAAGCTGCAATGATTGGTGTCCGATAGGGAGGATTGTATAAATTTAAGGGACACCGAAGAATTTCTCACATAAATTATAAAGCACTACCAGTATTGAGCAAGATGGTTACAAGTCTATCAAACATTCAGGTAGAGCATGATGGAGTATGAAAAGGTTTCACACTTGGAAATAATACCAAAGGAAGCTTTACTAGCAGTGATAGCAGGTCCAATGGGATATTAGACATCATACACTTTGATGTATGCGGACATATGAGGTTGTCATCCTTATGCAACTTTGTATACTATCTTTTATTTATTTACGACTACTCATAGAATACATGGATCTACTTCTCGAAAGTGAAATATGAAGTCTTCATCAAGTTCCAAGAATTCAAGGATTTAGTTGAGAATATCTCTGGAAGGAAGATTAAAATCTTGAGATCTGATAATGGAGGTGAGTACACATCAAATGAGTTCAAATACTTTTAGAGAGAAGCAAGAATTAAGAGGTATATGACAACTCCCTACAACCTTCCAACATAATGGGGTTGCAGAGAGAAAGAACAAGTCCATCGTAGAATCAAATAAATAAATGATCCATGACCAAGGCTTACCCATGCACTTATGGGTAAAAGAATCTGTCACAACCGTGTATGTCTAGAATAGAATTCCTCACAAGATATTGGAGAAAAAGACACATGAAAAGGTGTTCACTGGAAAGAAACCAGAAGTCATTCACTTGAGGATATTTGGTTGTCCAGTGTATACAGATGTTCCAAAGGAAAAGAGAAGAAAGTTTGAACCTTCAAGAAATAAGGAAACCTTCGTTGGATACGGTGAGACTTATAATTCTTACATAATATACATCCCTATATAGATACGGACTGAGATCAATTGGGATGTGACATTTAATGAAGATTAATACTTCAGAAGATCAAGGGAATATCACATGGATGAGGACCGAGAGGAGGAGGCTCCAAGGGATGCAGTCATGGTTGACTCTACTCCAGAGGAACCCATTTCAGAAGTTCAAAATGATATGGTAGAGTCAGGGAAACCTATATATCCACTCAGAGAAGCTACAATCACCAGGAAGAGACCATCTTGGCTCCAGAACACTTTTTTAGGAAGTTGAAGGACATGCAGCTCCCAAAGGCTCTTTGAGAGAGAGAAAGAGACCACACAATTTTTCCATGAATGTGGCGATGATGAGTGAAATTATTGATTTAGAACTCTCCACCTTTGATTAAGCTGCTAAGAAGCAAGTATGGAGGGATGCCATGATGGAGGAGTATTAGTCCATCATGAAGAATGATGCGTGGGAAGTGGTTGTGATACTAGAAGGGAAGTCAATATTAACTTCCAAGTGGATATAAAAGATCAAACATGTTGTAGAAGGTAGCATCAAAAACTACAATGTGATATTTGTGGCTAGAGGGTTCTCCCAGAAAGAGGGAGAAGACTATGAAGAGACATTTTCTCCAGTAGAAAAGTACATTTCCATCAGATCGATTATTGCGATTGCTTGCGTGATGGGATGGAAATTACACTGAATGGATCTTAAGATTGCTTTCTTGAATGGTATAATTGAGGAAGAAGTGTACATATAGAAACCAAAGGGGTTTTTGATTCATGGGAAGGAGTCCCATTTGTGCAAACTTTTGAAATATTGTAATTGCAAAGTTTATTCTAATTATTATTGTTGTATTATTCATTAGATCAATCCCCTATTGCAGATTGATCATGTCGGCTATTGTAAAAGACGAAATCCTCTTTTGCATATTGGTCAAAACATAATTGTAATAGGCAGAATAAGAAGTTGGCCCCAGAATATATTAAAGAGGCCCCAAAATATATTAAAGGTGGTTATAGCCACCCAGATTGAGAAGTTAACCCTTCCAGTGAAAAGACACCTTCACATATGCCAAAGTTGTATAAATAAGGAGGCTACCGCCTCATTTAGATACACACTCACTTGTTCATTGAGGAGCAAGTTTCAGAGCTGCAGTTGGAGAAGAGAGAGAGAGAGAGAGAGAGAGCTATTCTTGGGAGAGGACTTTTTGTATTCATTTGTGTTATCTCTTGGCATCGTATTGGCTATGTATAATAAGGAAGTTTTGCTAGGTTTTCTCCATCATGACGGTTTCTTAGGATAAATGATGTGTCTCTTGTGATTGTGTTTTTCTCAGTGATCCTATCTTATGTTATTGTTATCTAGTGAAATGAAAAGAACTCTAATAATCTCTTAAACCTGAACATGGTATCAGAGCTAAGATGAAGAGAGAATCTTTCACAAGAGAAAGTGAAAAACGTCACTTAGGGACTTTTTTTGGTGAAGTATTTCATCCCTAAAACCATCTAGAAAAGTGTGCCCTTCCTCAAGGATCACTTTGGCATCTCCCGGAAAGTGAAACACTAGATCTCCCAGAAAGTGACTAGATCTCCAGGAAAGTGAAACCCTAGTTTTCACAAAGTACTAGAAAACCAAAAAACCAGAGTACCAGAAGTACCAGAAGTACCAGAGTACCAAAAGTACCAGAAAACCAGAAGCACCAGTCTAGAAATCCATTGGTCAAGTTTGAGGGGGGTAAAAGTTGGATTTTCATAAATCTGACTGCACCATCTTACTCACCTCAGCTCAACGCATCTATTCCCTAGATCATAATTTCAAAATTTGAAGTTTGAAAAATTAGGGTTTCCTCATAAAGCCTTAAGTTGCAGTTGCAGTCTCAGAACCAGTTGAAAAATCAATTGCAGTTGCAGTTGCATTCACCCTTGAAGTTATTAAGAGTTGGTGATCATTACCGCTTCTACCAAATCGTGCATCTACCTGCAAATGTCGTCAAAGGTATGTACTCACACATGTTTAAACGATTGATATTTAAATGGTATTTGTAGGAGAAGGGATCTCTTGCCATATATCCAGAAGGATCTCAAGATCCAACACATTTAGAGGAATGATGCAACCTAGGTGTGATTATTCTGATATGCATATATTTGTTATGACATTATTTTGATCATTGTTGCATGTTGTAGCTATGACCATCACTCTAAACTTTGGTCAAAATATGAGTCAAGGTATTAGATGGATTAAAAGTTGAGATCATAGAGGTTATCCTCTAACCCAACCTTCCGTCAAGATAGCATATTGTATTAGTACATAATACAAGTTGAAGAAAGCACTCGCCATATTGAGTGGAGGAGACTTGGAAGAAAAGAAAGCACACTCATTCTTGAGGACAAGGCTCTAGGTTTGATTAATAAAGTTGATAAGATTCAAAGGTACACATGACAAATTCATGACTACCCCTTTACAAGTAATCACTATAGTTGAGACAATAGTCTTTGTAAAGTATTATACTTTGTAGGATGTGAGCATATAGAGGTAAATACTTAATGTAATCATTTTCCTGATACAACTAACACCTCCTCTAGGAGAAACCTTGTGTGTTAGTTCTAGTTTTCCATGGAGGAATGCTCGATAACAACACTATAAGAGTGTTGACCTCATTTCGTAGTGTATCTCTTACTTTTGATTGTTGCTTCAGACAAGCCACGAATGATAGCTCTAAAGGAGCTACTGTGATGATTATTCGTGCTATTGATTTATCTATTATTATCAAAAGGATATTATTCTATAATGTTTTTTTGTTGACCTTGTTTCAGGTCACATGTGATAACCCTAAGAAAGCTATAGTGAAGGACGAATAAGGAAACATATTATATGAGACATGAAGTAGACTATGTACATGACCATATACACTCATGCACCAAAGAAGATGAAGAAGAAGCTATCTCTTGAGATTTAGAGTATCTCATATGAAGATTGATTGGAAGGAGAAAAAGGCTCCAAAGAAGAGAAAAGATTAGAATGGGAAGCAAACCTCGTTTGAAACTTGACTCAATCTTTCATATTTAGACTTGGTATGCAACACCAAGTATATCCTGTAAAAGATCAGCAGGGATGTGACCTTTGATGAAGATGCAGTGCTCAAGAAATCAAGAAGATTTTAGCTTGAAGAAGTATATGAAGAGGAACTTGTAGCTTCTAGAACTACAGAATCAGTGAGGGAGGTTCCTAGAGTTGCAGAACCAGTAAGGCAAGTCGTAACTTCCCCTGATGAGGAAATTCTAGAATATCATGACATAGTAGAATTTCAAGAACCTCCTCAGATGAAGATCTCCCATAAGAGAAAACCTGCTTGGTCTAGGGAGATTATTCAATATGGAGAGAAGTATGGTGTTCTCGAGGGAACCACGAGACATGTGAAGATACCTAAGCCATTCTCCGGCTATATGGCTTTGATGTGTGATCTCCTAGAAAAGGAGGCTACCTGCTTTGAAGAAGCCATTCAAAAGAAAGAATGGGAAGATGCCATCATAGAAGAATAAAGCCATTCAAAAGAAATAATGGGAAGATTCCATCACAGAAGAATACCATTCCATAATAAATAACAATGTATGGGAAATAATTCCTAGACTGGAGAGAAAGGATGTGGTATCTTCCCAATGGCTCTTCAAAATAAAACATGTCGCTGATGGAAGTATTGTGAAGTATAAAGCAAGATTTGTCGCTCGTGGATTTTCTCAAAAGGAAGGAATTGACTATGAAGATACATTCACTACTGTAGCCAGATACACTTTGATCAGAACCATCATAGCTCTTGCAGCTAATATGAAGTGGAATTTACACCAAATGGACGCAAATAAAACTTTCCTAAATGGTGTCATCGAAGAAGAAGTGTATATAGAGAAACCTCAAGGATTTGAAGTTGAAGACTTGAAGACTCATGTCTGCAAGTTGAAGAAGGATCTATACGGATTAAAGCAAGCTCCTAGAGACTGGTATGGTAGGATAGACAAATTTCTGAAGAGATTGGGCTTTACCAAGAGTAAAGCAGATTCTAACCTCTACTTCAAGGTTATGAACAATGAACCAGTGATATTTTTGATGTATGTGGATGACTTATTCTTAATTGGAGAAGAAAATCTCATCATCGAATGTAAGAATAATCTCACTTCATAATTTGAGATGAAAGACCTTGGCCTAATGCATTATTCCTTAGGTCTTGAGGTATGCCAGAGTCCAGAGAGGATCTTCCCTAACCAAGGGTAGTATGCAGTCAAAATCCTAAAGAGATTGAACATGTTGGAGTGCAAGTCCATGAATACACCCATGGAAACGAAGCTGAAGCTACTGGTTGACACATCGTCAGAATTGATTGATGCCATGTTGTATAGACAAATCATTGGATCATTGATGTACCTGATGAACACCAGACCAAATATTTGTTTTTCCATGAACACTTTGAGTCAGTTTCTGGTAGAACCCAAACATGTTCACCTAGTTGCTGCAAAACATGTGATGAGGTACCTTAAGGGTACATTAGATTGGTCATCTATGATGGAGATCATGATTTCACACTGAGTGGGTACACTAATTCAGATTGGGATGGAAGTGTCTCTGAAAGGAAGAGAACTTCAGGATGTTGTTTTAGTTTGGGATCAACCATGATCTCATGGAAAAGTAGGAAGCAATCCAACATATCTCTCAGTACAACAGAAGTAGAATACATTGCTGCGTGTTCTTCTAGCTGCGAAGCTATATGGCTTCGAAAATTGTTAACCGGTCTATTTGACCTAGAGATGGAAGCAACCACGATCTTATGTGACAACCAAAGTGCATAAAGATGACATAGAATCATGTATTTCATGACAAGTCAAAGCACATGGAAATCCAATATCATTACATCCGTGACATGGTGAAGAGAGGAGCCATAAAGCTCCAATATGTTAGCATGGATGAACAGGTTGCAGATGTTTTGACTAAGCCTCTATCTCATGTAAAGTTTGAGCACTTTAGAGATAAGATTGGTATAGTCCGAAAGGACCTCCCTCAAAAGGGGGAGAAGTGTTTTGTTGAGATATATCTAGTACTTTGCTTCCAGCTTAATTTTTGTGACGTAAAGCCATTCTACTACTGTGACTCCAGCTTAAATGTTGTGCTAAGATATGCCTAGTACTATGCTTCCAGCTTAATTGTTGTGACATAAAGCCAATCTAGTAATGTGGCTCCAACTTAAATGTTGTGCTGAGATATGCCTAGTATTGTGCTTCTAGCTTAATTTTTGTGATGTAAAGCCAGTCTAGTACCATGCTTCTAGCTTAATTGTTGTGATGAAAAGAAAGCCAAGCACTGTTCTTCTAGCTTAATTGTTGTTACGTAAGGTCAGTCTAGTACCTTGCTTCCAGCTTAATTGCTATGACGAAAAGCAAGTCGAGTACTGTGCTTCCAGCTTAATTGTTGTGATGTAAAGCTAGTCTAATGCCATGCTTCCAGCTTAATTGTTGTGACATAAATCCATCCTAGTACTGTTCTTCCAGCTTAATGGTTGTGAAGTAAAGCCAATCTAGTATTGTGTTTCCAGCTTAATTTTTATGTTGTGATTCTAGCTTAATTGCTGTGGTGTTTCAAACTTAATTATTGTGTGGTGTTTTCCAGCTTAATTGTTGTGTGGTGTGCTAACTTAGTTGTTGTGATGATGTGACAACTTAATTGTTGTGTTGATGTGCCAGCTTAATTGTTTTGATGTGTTTCTAGCCTCATGCTGTGATGATGTGTTTCCAACCTTTGTGTTGTGATATTGCTTCTTTTGATGTTGTATCAGCGTTGTGTTGTTATTGATGATGAGGATGTATTAGTGTTATACTAATCCATGTTGATGCAGTTGATGATGATGATGCCATTTCAGCCTCTTGTTGAAGATGATGATGATGATGATGATGCCACTTCAGCTCTTGAGTCCTTGCTGAAGATGACAATGATGATATTATTTCATCTTTAATGATGAAGATGATGATGATGTTACCTTAGCCTCATACCAATGAGGATGATGATGCTACTCCAGCTCCATCTGTGTTGATGATTCTCCAACCTCTGTGTTGTGTTGATGATGAGAAAAAAAAAATCCAATGATTTATAGATATCCCAGTCAATGTTCCAAGATGATATTGATGATGATGTTCTCTGACCCACCTGATGTTGTTGATGATGTTGTCCTCTCTCTCGCCTGATGTTATTATAGAATACCCTTCTTGTTAAGGGGGAGTGTTGAAATAATGTAACTACAAAGTGTATTCTAATTATTATTGTTGTATTATTCATTACATCAATACCCTATTGCGGATTGATCATGTCGGCTATTGTAAAAGACAAAATCCCCTTTTGTGGATTGGTCAAAACATAATTGTAATAGGAAGAATAATAAGTCAGCCCCAAAATATATTAAAGGTGGTTATAACCACCCAGATTGAGAAGTCAGCCCTGCAAGTGAAAAGACACCTCCACACGTGCCAGAGTTGTATAAATAAGGAGGCTAGTACCTTATTTAGATACACACTCACTTGTTCATTAAGGAGCAAGTTTTAGAGCTACAGTTGGAGAAGAGAGAGAGAGAGAGAGAGAGAGAGAGAGAGAGAGAGAGAGAGGACTTTCTGTATTTGTTTGACTTATCTCTTGCCATTGTATTGGCTATCTATAATAAGGAAGTTTTGTTGGGTTTTCTCCCCCATGAGGGTTTCCGAGGATAAATGATGTGTCTCTTGTGATTGTGTATTTATCAGTGATCCTATCTTATACTATTGTTATCTAGTGAAATGCAAAGAATTCTAATAATAGCTTAAATCTTAAAACAAACTAAAGAGGGATTTGTATAGACTAAAGTAGGCACCCAGGGCATGGTACTCCAGGACAGATAACTACCTAATGAGCTTTGGGTTTACCAAGAGTGATGCAGATCTGAACCTTTACTAAAAGGTTTAGAATGGATGCCCTTTGATCTTGCTCCTATATATGGATGACATCTTTCTAATAGGAGATGAGAAGCTCATAGTTGGGTGCAAGAGGGAGGTCACTTCAGAGTTAGAGATGAAGGATATAGGTCAGATGCATTATTTCTTTGGATTGGAGATGATATTTTCCTTAGCCAAAGAAAATATACTATTGAGATCTTGCCGAGATTTGGGATGATGTACTGCAAGTCCATGGACACACCTATGATGAAAAATATGAAGCTCTTAAGTGATTCATCTTCATATTTGGTGGATCCCACAATGTACAGATAGTTGATAGGATCTTTGATGTACCTGGTTAACACCATGTCAGACATATGTTTTGTAGTGAATACCTTGAGTCAGTATATGGTTGAGCCTAGACATGTACAATGGATGGAACAAAACATGTGTTGAGGTACCTACATGGTACAATTGGATATGGATTGAGATATGTCTTAGATGGAGATGTGAAGCTCCAAATTTATATAGACTCTAACTAGTAAGGGAGTGCAGTGGACCAGAAAATCATGTTAGGATGTTGCTTTAGTGTAGGATTGGGCATGATCTCATGGTTTAGTGAGAAGCAGAGGTCAGTGGAACTTAGTACAACAAAGGTAGAGTATATTGCAGCCAGTGTTGTAAGTCATGAAGAAGTGTGGCTTCAAAAGTTGCTTGCATGGTTATTTGATCTAGAGTTGGAGCCAACTTTGATATATTGTGATAATCAAATTTGTGTGAAGCTTTCATAGGATTCTATCTTTCATGAGAAGTCAAAGCATATAGAGATCAAATACAACTACATCTGATACATTGTGTAGAGAGGAGTTGTGGAGATATTGTACATATCCATAGATGAGCATATAGCAGACATTCTCACAAAGCCTCTATCTAGAGTGAAGTATGAGTACTTCAAAAACAAGATTTGTGTGATAAAAAAATGTCCACCCTCGTTGAGATGGAGGTGTGGTGTTTATCCTCCAAATGGCTAACCCCTTTTGCCAAGTTTTTCCTAGATCAATCATGTGAGGTGACTGAGGGATTAATGCACAATCAGATACTAGTATTTCCTATGTTATGCGAGGTGGCTAGGTGTGAAAAAGACTACTGGGAGAGGAGAAACATCAAAGCGTAGTCATGAGACTATGGAAGTAGTTGTGTTCTACTAGAGAGCATGCTAGTAGTTGTGTATTACTAGACAACATGTTAGTAGTTGTGTGCTACTAGTGGATTGGTATGTAGTTGTGTACTACTATGGAGGTGGTTGTGTACCACTAGACAATAGTTGTGTACTACTATGGTGATGGTTATGTACCACTGGAAAGTAGTTTTGTACTACTATAGTGGTGGTTGTTGGTTTGTTATATTATTTGTAGTGAAAGAATATTCGAGGTGAATCGACTGACGATCGAAGTCGAGGTGGATCTATATCAAGTCAAAGTCGAGGTGGATTGAAAATAGGTAGAATTCGATGGATTGGTACGTAGTTGTGTACTAATATGGATGTGGTTGTGTACCATTGGACAGTAGTTGTGTACTACTATGGTGGTGGTTGTGTACCATTGGAAAGTAGTTGTGTACTACTATAATGGTGGTTGTTGGTTTTTTATATTCTTTGTAGAGAAAGTCTAGTTGAGGTGAATCGACTGACGATAAAAGTTGAGGAGGATCTATAGCAAGTCAAAGTCTAGGTAGATTGACAACAGGTCGAAGTTGAGGTAGATCCAAAACAAGTTGAAGGTTGAGGGAGTCATGTATATTTTAACCTTGTACAATATTTACTACAAATAGATATTCAGTAAAAGAACAAAAAAGATACAATGGAAAATACAAACATTACACAAATATTTTTCCCCTGGAAACCCAAACCGGGAAAACCAACATATTCTATATTCATTCATAGTGATACATTGTTTACAATACAATATACATATAGGATCCAGTTGCATCCAAAACCCTAACCCAATGACCTGGATTAATCGACAACCCTAATTCATTAACCAAAAATAGAAAACCATTAGAAAAAACCATGTGCCAAAATATTGGCCAACAATGGACACAAAAATTGAGGTAACATGAAAAATGAGGAAAAAATGCGACATGTTTCCCGAGGAAAAAAATTCGTCAAACAACCTTGCATGCCCAATGCAACATATACACTACTTCTAATGCAAATAATATAACACATACCCAACAAGTAGATTAGGTAAAGTTGAAGTCAAAGATATTGATGGCAATTCAACCAAAAAGAGGTCAAAGTGCGGGTGTGAGACGACTGACTAGAGACTAAATGAAGGTCGATTGGTAAACCCGACTTGGAGTCAACTGTAATAGAATCCTGGGATTTGTGAGATTTGTATCTAATGATATGCATGGATCTGTAACCATTTTTGGGTTCCAATATTGAGGGTTTTTCTTGTTGTAAAACCTATAAAGAGGCTCTTTGTAAGGTTGTAAAGGTTGTTGTTGTTAGGTAATCATTGAATGCACTTTTGTAGGTTAATGCATGTGTAAGTGTAGGTTTTTGTTCATGCATATGTAAGCCAAATTGGCTACAGGGTTATTCTTTCCTATGCAAGAGGGTATGATGTCAATTTTGTCTTAGGTGTGGAGCAAGGTTAGACATGTAACCTTTTATTATAAATGAATAAGACAACAAGAGAGCAAAAATCTTAGAGGAATGTTGGTTTTCTTGGTTAAGGGTTTCCAAGGTAAAATATCGATGTACTATGTGATTTCTTGTGTCATTTGTGTTCTTAATTAAATTATTCTTCTCTTCTGCTAGGATTAGTGTGGAAGTGTCTTTCATTTCCTGACATGTGGTATCATAGCTTAGGTCTTCCCTGACAAGTGAGTTATCAGAGTGGTGTTATTCTTTGGCGAGTATATCATATCTTGATTTGCAAATCTTGAATCTGAGAACTAAACCCTAGGTATTGTTATAACCCTATGTTTCATAGGATCACCTGGTGATTCTAATATCTTCTTCTTGTTGCATTGTATTGCAAATAATATTTCATTCTGCAAATGATTTACAAAAGAAAAGAAAAAGAAAAAGAAAAGAAAAGAAAGAAAAATATAAAATATAAAAAATCAAAAGAGGGTATGAAAATAGAAAAAGAGAAAAAGGATAAAACCCCATGGAATAATTTGGTTTGATTCATACTGTCTAATCATGATCAAACCCTTTAAATTTATGCATATAGGATAGTGAATAAATTTGGCTAAACAATCTAATTTTAGCCCAATTAGATAGGATAGTGAATAAGTTTGGCCAAACAGTCTAATCTTGGCCAAATATCTTAGGTTAGAGTAATTATTGACCCAATAGATTAATTTGGGTTAATAGGCTAGGTAATTAGATTAGGAACTAGGTTAGCATGTTTTATTTTCAATAAAAGATTGCAAAAGGATGATTAAATTCCTTTGTTTTGACTTAATCTAATGTGTTTTTGATCCCTTGGTGACACAATAAAGAAAGGGGATCTAGCAAAGACCCACACAATGTTTTTATCCTAAGTCTATCGGGATTTGACAGCTTTGGCGCGTTACAGCTAAAAGGTGCACTAATATCAATGACTGATCAAAGCACACTCAGATCTATGGTCAGCAGTGAATATCGGACCCCC
>JZKD02S0203970.1:333257-343868 GCA_000966675.3 Picea glauca
GGGGGGGGGTCCGAGTTGGTGGTTTTCCTGGCGCGGGCCCGTCATAACGTGTTAACTCCATGTTTACTTGGACCCCCCTCACTCATTACTGCTTACCACCTGTTATCACATAAGGTTGTCAAGGGTCATAAGTGTGTGTCGATAATACTTGAGTCTATATCCTTTCCCTGTCTCTCTTTCTCTCTCTCTTTTGCAGGCCATGTATTTAAGTTCTCCATTCAGCTGGTAAAGTCATCTTGTTTTCCCCTTTTGTTTAAGCGACATGTTTTCCCTTGTTTACATACATGAAAAAGTCTCAACCCGAAGATCTCTGTTTTTTCCTAAGATTGAACACCCATCTCCTTTACCTCTGTCACTGATCCTTTTTTTTTCCCGAGCTCTCATCTAGTCATCCAAATATTTATTTACATAGACCACAACCATGATCACAAAGCGCAACACTTATAGCTGTATAATATGGACTCGAATCAAGCGAGCGAGCAAGTTCAATTTTCAACAGAGGAGATTCCATTCGAAGTTCAGATTTGCGGCCCTCAGGAGATTGGGATTATAAAGTTGTGCGAAGTTTAACATCAGAAAGAGGTCTGAAGTTGAAGATCAAATGTCGTGTGTCCTTACTCAGCGGACTAGCATGATGTATTTCGGATTTTCAGTTTCGAGATTATGGGTTTTTCTCCCTTCCGCTTTCTCCGAAGCTCAAAGTACCAAAGTCTCTGAGGTCCCGAATTTACAAAGTGGAACAAGGATATGATCTAAGTCATTGATTTTCAGTCGATAAGGACCGTTGATCTCCTTGTGTAAAGACAATTTGTGAGATTAAAATTGGGATTTGTGAAGTGGGGTGTATCAAAGATTCCTGAGGGAAAGGATTCACAAAACGATACCAGCCATTGGTTGGAAGGTGGGATGTGGTAGCCGATCCAAGGGATTGCAGGAATAACTTTTGGGAGTTTTGAAATGAGGCTAAAATTCTCCACGCGTGAAGTGCGAACTGGAGTTGGACCGTCAGATCCAAAAGGACACGTGGTGATAGATCAACACATTCACATTTTCACGAATCAGAATTTTTACAGGAAGCGAGGCGAAAAATCCCTGAAAGGTGAAATCCCAAAGTGCCTTTGAGGATAAACACTTGTTCACAACCCATGGTCATGTGGAAAGTGGTTCCAGGAGGAAAGGTTGGCGCCTAGTACATAGAGTCGACCAAGATATAACTTTGAGGAAGAAATTGCAACCGTCAAAGGAAAAATCACTCTGATTGTTGATCTGAGTAAGGCATTTTCGTCAATCGGGCATCAGGAAATCTGTAGTAGAGTAAAGTGAAAGTCCATAAAAAGATAAATCATGAAGTTTCTTTAGAGATAAGCACCAGGTCATGGCCCTGGGTCGCATGCAGAAGAAGCTGGTACCAGAAGCTTTGGGAGAGTGAAGGAAAGGGTGTTGATTTTAGGATACCTGCACCAAAGGCTGAGGGTGCCTTTGTTCGTTATAGAGTGATACCATCATGGTTTCAAGGCACCGGGTGAACTTGAAGAGCCACCAAAAACATGTAGTAGTTCTTGGGGTGTTAAGCCTTGTCCCGTTCCCAATGAAAGAATCAGTTAATGAAGGAGGGGTGTTGGTTGAAACATCATCTCACCCCATACATGGAAAGCGTGGAAGGATCGGTCATGGAGGTATATTGTCAGCCCGAATTTCCCCTACGAACAGATGTTTCTGCAAGCCCATGCTGACCTAAGCTCACGTCTAATAGAAGGATACATGCACAGTTTGATAGAAGAAGAGGCAGACAGAAATCCTTGAATGCAGTGGCACGATCGCGTCCCTGGTGGTTGTAGATAGTTCTAAGTATAAATAGGTAGTTTTGATATTTTTTAAAGGTCATCAAGTGGTTGAGCAGAGCTCCCTATTTTGTAATTTTTTTATGCTAGAAGTTGTTCTCTAGTTATGTATCAAATTTGAGACTTTCACATTAATAGAAGTCAGCCTCTTTCCATATCTTAGTAAAAAATGTGCTAAAACACTCAGGCATGGAGGATCCAGTTGAGGGTTGTAGTTTTATTATAATGTAGGTTTGATTACATTATCTTTGTGACCAATTTTAGTCAGCTTCTTTGTTTTCTATTTCTCTCTTACGCTGAATGGCTTGGGCATGGAGGATCCAGTCGATTTTTTGTAGTTGCATGATAATGTAGGTTTGATTATTATGCTTCTATGGCTGTGTTTCTTGGACATATTTCAGTGTCTGAATCTTGAGCTTAAGAGTACACTTGAGTCTGAGTTTTTCTTCACCAAGCTGCTTGAAATCTTGATTCCTATAACAGTCTTTTTCGCCTCTTTCATTAAGTCTTCCCTCTGCTTAGACTTAATCTCAAATCACTGACCAAAGTTAATGAGGCCCTCACTTCCAATTGCATTCCCTACCCATTTTCTAGGTTAGAATCATTCCTGTATTGAGTTGTGTCCATTTGACTTCCACTCACATAAATCAAACATCCACCAAACACTCTGATGGGTACTTGGATTATCCCCCCACAATATGAGGGTGAGTATCAGTGCTAACACTACCTACCCCCCCTTTCGATATACCACCAAAACACTCATCAATACCACTGTCACACTTTGCCACTGCACTCCACTACCCTGGCAACATGTCACACTCCACTCACCTATCACACATCACATCCTATCCACCCATTGGCCATTTAATTCTTTCCATGTCACACCTATATTCTTGTTGGCCAATCAATGTCATCTGCCATGACCGTTACCCATCCAAATCACCACTTGCATTGTAACAGACACCCCTTTCCACCATTTAACTCTATTATTATTTAATTCTTGCACTGTTCATAGATCCAGACATAGTTGAAGACACCATTTTCCATTTTCAAGATAACTGCCTTCAGATTTAACATCAACAAGTGCCATTAAACTTGGTAATCATAGAAAACACTGTCTTCCATTTCTATATCTTTGTTTGACTATGGCACCCAAATCTAAGTCTGTTGAAACAGAGGAAAATCATTTTCTCCCTCCTCCCATCGACCTGGATTGCATACCCTTGGTAGATAAAGATTATCTAATTGTAGAGACGAAGTGTGAATTTGACTTCTTCGAATTACACTTCTGGCTCAAAGACATATTCCTGGACTAGAGTGATGAGATCATACTCTGGGATTCCAATCTCCCACTGTACTTGTTTCAGCAGACTTACCATTTCCCCAAGTTCACCCTGAAATGTCAAGCTCACTACCTTCCTGGCCAAAGGGCTATTGTGTCTTCGTCTCATGAAACTATGTTAACCATCACCTTGGAAACGATAAACCAAATGCTCCAGATACCCATAATTGATTTTGTCGCCCCCTTCTCCATTGAAATACTGATAGAGATCTATCAGAAAACGTCTTTCCCACATAGTGCTCACATCTTTGAACTCTTCCTACCTGAAAGCACATAGTTCCATAAAACGAATCCCCCATATCATTCTTCCATCTTCTCAATCAAAGGAAACCAAATCATTTCCTCCCTATGTTGCTTGCTAGGATTCTATTCGGATGAATGGGTAGATGAACCCATTCTGGTTTTTCTATCCATTTTCTCCACTGAAGAAAAGGCTACTACACAATTTGATTACAGTCAGTTTCTAGCTGACATGATACATGAACAACTTTTCAAATTTTCCATAGAGGGAATGTTCAGGTACTATGATGCCAACCTCCCCCTTCTCCTTTCTCTCCTTTCGGGGTTGGCTCGACCTCTCAGTCTAGGATTGTTCAAATCTTCGAGTCAAATGACTTGACGCGATCTTGATGGAACCGATTTGACTTAACACATGCCCTCTTCCTATTCCTCGACACCTGCGATGTGGTACCTGTAGACCCTTTCCTTAGCACTTTTAAATTCTTGTGCCAATTTCCTTAGCTCTCACTGCTAAGATCCTGCTTGATATAACCACAAACTGTGACCATGGGTCAACTCCCTTTGTGATCTCTCACTTCAAGAATTTCATGAACTTCTTCCTCCCTTTACCGATTTTCAAATTGGAGAATACTCCGAGACCAGATCTACCATCCTCGTTCCTCTTGTGATAAATGATTGTGATCGAATCATGATTCCATACTTCGCGAGTCTCGCCTCCTCTCAAATCTGCTTTTTCGACTTACAAACCAGTGATGCATTGATCGTTTGCCATGCGTCCTTCTAGATCCGACAACCTAGATTGAGATCTCTCTTCATGACTTCACGAAGATCCTTCTTTTCTCCCGCAAACCTTTCGAAGTTATGTCTCCCAAACCTCTCGATCTTCTACCAATTGTCTTTTCCTTGATGATGGGTAATCTCTCCATCTTTGGGACCTTGACAAATCCTCGACTCTCTTGCGCACTTAGCACAATTTCCCTTTTGAGACTTAGATTGTTCTCAAAACTCCTTATGCACTCCTTGTAGAGTTCTGCATAGACTTTGTTATGTGATTTGGATCGGCTTGAGAACCCCCAAGGTTCTAAGTTTGTCTGCGAGCTTCTATTTCCCTCCTAGTCATTTCTCTCCCTTCCTCCTAATATTATAAGGTGAACTCTTGACACCTTAGGTGCACTCCTTACACTTGGATCAGTTCTTCAATGGATTCTCCCTCGACCTTATGAAAAGGTTAAGGCATCTCCTTTCCTTTGTTGATGCACTTCTTGCAAAACCTTCCTTCACCAGAATTTTCAGCAATTCTAGGATTCTTCTACACCCTCAACCGTGTAGTTCCTGGGAATGCTCACACAAGCTTGATGACCTCCTGGAAGAGTTTTCTAGAGTTTTCAATAGCTCTGTGTTGTGTCTCTCTCCACACAGTCTTTATTTTCAAGGGACTTAACCTCCTTTAAATTTCTCCCTGAGTCTGTAAGTAAATCTCATGTGCCTACCTGACAACTTCTCTTCTTACTCCACTGAGTTCAGACCCTCACTCCTTGTGTCAGATTATAGAGTTTTCCAGCTCTGTCATGCACTCCTTGCACTTAGCCTAGAGAATGAGACTTATCTTAACACACTTGCAAATAGAAAATTGTATCTCTATCCCTGCATATGACTTCTAACATCAATCTACAATTCACAAACATGTAAAATACATTCACAACACAACATCCATTACACAAAAAAATAAAAAAGGAAAAACTATCATTTTCTATTCATGGTGGAATGCCAAATTACAATGGTGGAGTATGATATCAACTTAGTCTTGGATCTTTGTGTTTTCTCCTCTAACTAGCTAAAATTGTCTAATAGTTCACCACCTAACTACCTAACCTCTACTTTTCTTACAATATAAAGATTTATACAAGAGGGGCTCTGTGAGTTTCCCTTGTAAGCTACCTAATGGTGTCAAATCACCATTCCTAAGGATTATCTAAAGGACAAATTGAAATGATAGAAATTCTTCTCCAAATTGGACACAGATCTGTTTTGTCTTCAACCTATTAATGATGACCTTATCTCCAGCTTATGCGAAAGAACGATTTTTCTCCTTCCATCTTGTCTCCAATAAATGCCTAGATCTCATCTTGGATTCTCAAGGAAAAAATGAGAGGACAGATCCTCTCCTTCCTTGAATGTGCACCATGCATGAAATCTAGTTGGCACGTGATGAGATGGAGTGATTCTCATGCATCATACTCCTCAGTACTGGTGTACCTATTCCTCTTCTTCGAGGTAGAAAAATTCTCCTTTGCCCTCCAGAAGTTGGATCAAGACGGAAATCTTCAACCTGTGACCTCTTGGACATCAATAGTGAGGAAAGAACTCATCTGAGTTCAGCTACAAACAATTTTTTGACCCATTTTACCATCCAGTGATATGCATGCTCAATAGAAGAACATAACCAAGAATAAATGAGGAATTCCACAGGATTATGCGCTTGTCATACTTAGCCAAAATAGGGGACTAGTACCTTTACCAGAAACATACAAAAATTAGGTCTATGGGTGTGAGATACCTCCTTATAGGTTGCCTAAGTACCTTCCTATCAGAGTATTCACCATGGAATACATCAGACAGATGATCAATTCAGATGATATCCACTTCATGGAATTCAAGAAGAAGCAACAACTCATGATCAAAGGCCACATCGATTCTTTCATATGCAACAAAATAAATGCAGGGGAAGAATCCAATAATTTGTTAAAGGAAATGAAATTCAGCCTAAGCTTCCAATGGAATTATGACCCCTATGGAATTATAGAAGAAAACAGGCTTAAAACAAGATCTCTCCTTATGCTCATGTGCCAAAGCCTGAAATTGAAAGGTTCATGAATCAGACAGAGTGTCAAGAAAATACTTTGTTAGATACAGAACAACAACCTTCACCTAAAAACATTTCACATACCAGCACTCCACAAGTACAAGCAGAGAAGAGAGCCAGTAAATAAGTTTCTCCTTTCATCACATAAGTCTCAGCAGAATATTTTCAAGTATACGGGAAGAGGACCAAGACCAGCCATACACCTGATAGGTCTAGAGAAGAAGAAACTCAGTCCACCATAGTTATGGATGGAACTTATTCATCAGTTTTCTCAGGAAGCCAACATATAATTTCCACTTCCTCATCCAAGAAGAAAACAGATACCACACTGTCAGCTAAGTCCTCACATGAGCCTACATGACTCAATATATTTGAGAAGTACAACTTGATCAAATAGAAGAATGAGCAATTGACTAACAACACCTATGCACATTCTTGGAAGAAGACATATACAACACAACACATGTTACTATCTCCATTCAAAACAGAGAAAGTAAGGATGCACATGGCATTCCTGTAGGTAGAGGTTCCTCATCCCAAAGAAATTTCTGATTACAAGAGGGAAACATTTGAATTTGATGTAAAAGAGGTGCATCTAGCTGATCAAATGGACATGCATAGGAAAACAAGGGAGATGATTTTCTCCACCTTGGAAAATACATCCTTATCTTCTACAAAACTACATGTATCTTTGAACAATGTCTAGTCTCAGTTGAATCTGGAAAACATATCTTCCCTAGCCAAAGATAACAAGATCAAATCCCTAGAGGAGTTGATACTAAGAATTGGCTATGATCCATCCAATGTCAAAGCAACCAAGGAATTACTGAAAAATAAGAATGCTGACATAGAATCCCTGAGGAAACAACTGAAGCTTCTAGCTATTGAATATTCACAAGCAAAAGAAATGGCTGAGAGCAAAGGCCACAAGGAGGAGATGATGAAACTCATAATGGAGCAGAAGGCACAAATTAAGGAGATGGAGGTCAAGCTAGATAAGTTAGTTAAAGAGAAGGAATAGAGTGTGTCAATGGCTATCATCCCTCTAAATGAAGTTCCTCTCATAGGAGTCACTACAGTAGCAACAACCACAACAACAAAAATCCCATCAACCATTCTAGTAAAAGATCCTGATGCTGCTGAGAAATTGCTAAATTGAATGGAGGACATGACCCTGCAAGGAGAAGAAATTAAAATATTGCGAGAATAAATTGAAAACATCTAGAAGGTGAAATCCATGTTCTAGTCTAGCTACAACACCAAGATTCACAAATCACAGAGACTCACTCAAGAAATGCAAAAGTTGCAGAAGGAGACAATCATGGCCAAGACACTGTCAGAAGCCAAGGAAAACATATGGATGGACATCAACAAGTCAATGACTGAGATTTGGCCACTCATACAAACTTTGTTTGAGAAACATGAACTGGTAAAAATATCCAGATAGGCCATTGACAAGATAAGACAAGACAATAACTGAGAGAAAATCCCACAGAATCCACTGAAATCATAAGGTTCTTAAACTCCAAACAAAAGAAGAACTAGAGGAAATGGAAATTGAATACATGATAGAAACCATCCTTGAGGTCAAGAAGGTTTTGATCAAGAAATAATTGATGCTGCAATTGGAGGAGAAAGCCTAGACAATGGACATTAGAGTACAAATATTTTTCAGCAAGGTTGATTCACTGCACAAGAAGGGTCTTGCAGGTTTACTAGTATTAAATGATAAGCTCATCACTCTATCAGAATACAAACAAAATATCCTCACAGTAGAAAAATATGGTTCTAAGTTTGCAGGCATACAAAGGATTATTACTGGCAAATCCTTCTTAGAAACTTTGCAGTTGGACCTGAGCATCCAACATGAAATAAAATACATTTTCATCAGAAAGCCCACCTTTTCCAAGTACACTGATATGGATGAAACATACAGGAGGTTACTCAAGGTTTCCATCCCTAGTAAAAAGATATGGGAAGACCTACTCTCTTTTCTTGAGTAGAGGTTATGTGTACATCCGAGTCAGCATGAGGAACAATCAAGTCAAAGCAATGAATCACCAACTACTTTCCCCAGAATCAACATCAAGGATTCAAGCAGATCATCAACATTCCTATTATTTTGTAATATGTAATATAATTATTTAGATTTTTTATCCACAATATCCTAATCATAAATGATAGGATTAGATGTAATTTTTGTATAAATACTTCTTTATTTGAAGTAATGAGGGTTGATTTTTGTGCCCAAGGATCTATCTTTGTAATCTTTTCAAGAAGATCGACCATTAATAAAAAGATTGATTCACAGGATTCTTGCGTTTGAATGTTGGTGATGTTTATTTTTCTCTGTTATTGTTTATCTTTCTCTGTAATCATTATGTTTTCTGTTTCTAATCATTAAAAGGAAGTTAATGAACGAAATTTGTCTCACGCACTCTGTTTCTTGTCTTTTGGTGATCTACATGTTTTCATCTGATATTAAGAAAACAAATTCTTAGTTGCTTCTTTGTTTGGTTGAATCTCTCACATGTTCTATCGTTTCATCACATTTAATTCTAATAGATCCTACATTCTCACTATCTCACCCTGTGAAGAAATATTATAAAATCTGTATCTGATCTTAATATTTAACACAAACCCAATAGACCAATGGATTTTTAATGCAATCTTTTAGCCGATCCTTATAAAAAAAACAACAAATTAATATTATTTTAACTAAACTAATATCCAAAAACTCAAACGGATCTAAATCCTATAGAGATATCCCTCTCTAAAACTGACAGGGCTAGATCCCAGTTTCGAAAGTGGGTTTGGTAAGTTACCTCTGTTAATTTCTTCCACCCTTAACAAACTTTGGGAATTAGAGAGTGCTAACATAGTGGCAACCAAACTGGGGAACTGAACAAATTTTCCATCTTTATGATTTATCTTCCCTAGATAAAGAAAAATTTATTTATGAAGAATTGAATATCTAACTTTCAAATAGATAAATGTTTAGAGGTTGCTGAAATTTGTATATATTAATTTAGATTTCTTAAAGTTTAAAGTTTTGGCTCCAAAAATAATTCACACTAGATCTCAGCCTAATCTAGAACCTATAACAATAATATATAATCCAGAAAAATTAATCAGAAAAAGAAACACCGTAGAAGGTCAAGGGAGCAATAGTCCTCTTCTTAGGGCCAATTCTCTTCTAAAGACGCTTATTACAATCCAGGATATCGAGTTTGACATACCTTTTGAGCATAGAATTTTTAGAACCAAATCTTATAGCTTTATGGACAAGATAGTGCTAGATCAAACCATCCTCCAACCTAAAACCCCTGAAAGCCTCTCTCCTAGAATAGATTTTGATCAACGTTTCCTTCAAGATTTTGAAAAATTGCAAGATCTAGCTTCAAATCTTGACCAAGCTCTGTATATATACCACTTTCAAAAGTTTGTCGAGCTTTCTTCCATCTCTATTGTTGCAGCCTCTGTCAATCATCAAGTAACTCATTCCATACCTCCCATCCCTATCTCTTTCACATATTCTATCACCTCCCCACCGATCACACAGGTTGTCATTGAGCCTCCTCCACCAATCATGGCATTGAGATATGCTCCCCTGGTATTAGTTTCTCCCTTACATGGCATGCCCCAAGACTATCAAAGAAGGCTTCCTCAATTTGATGGTACTAGAGACTTTAATGCACAAAAACACATGGATAAAATGAATGATTTCTTTGATTTACAGGAAGTTAATGAATGAGGCAGATGTTCAAATGATACTTTTTGCACAAAGTTTAACTAGCGAGTTCAAAAAATGGTTTAAATCATTACGTGATGCTAGCATTGTTTATATTGTTTCTTTTCACCACACCTTTCTAAATAGATGTGAGGTAAAGAAAAAACCTCTCCAAATTTTATCTGAATATGAAAATATCAAAATAAATCAATGGGAAATGGTACAAGACTATTGCATTCGTTTCAATAATATATTTAATGCAATTCTCGTTGATATCAAACCTCCTCAAGGCCTGGCCTTAATCAAGTTCCATGATGGATTTGATCATGATATGTCCTACCAAATGAGAGAAAGAAACTCTTCCACTCTATAAGATATGCATAAGAGTGATGTAAGTGTTGAAGCAAATCTTCTTGCTAGGAGAGCCAAAAAGAGAAATGAAAGGAGAGTTACAATTAAAGAAGAACCTTACACTTCTACTTCTGTAACATCCCGCTCTGGCGCACTGACAAAACTTATTCTTTGAGGACACTTGCTCGCAAGTGATCTGGATTTTTATGATGATGAACCACTTAACCTTGATGATGATGTGTCA
>JZKD02S0203982.1:8366-22262 GCA_000966675.3 Picea glauca
AGGTCTAGTAGTGTGCCATAACTGCCAAAAACTAGGGAATTATGAAAGAGAATGTCCTCTACCACCTGCGACATGCATGTATTGTCGCACAATATATCATGACATAGAGGATTGCACAAAAATGTTGGGGAAGATACATGAGAAACAAAATAAGAACAATCATAATGTACAATGGATCTCTACAAAATATAGAGAAGATGGCAAGAACATCATCATAGTGACGCACAGAGGTGCTAAAACAACAGATGATGCGACTATACAGGAACCAGTACAACACTGGTGGATTAAGAAAAATACCGAGCCACCCAAACGATTTGATGCAGAAAAGGAGAAGGATACCTTTAAGGAGGCCAGACAAGAATTTATCAATCAAAATGTTGCGTCTACCATGCAACATACCCAAGACGTCCCAACGTATGAAATGCCGTTAACATTGGACAATATTAGTGAAGTCCACCCAGGAAACCAAGTAAGTTGTATTAAAACTTTCCTGCAATCCTATATTCAATTATTTAAGGATACATCATGTGTTATAGTCTTACAAAATCTTTTAGATAGATGTACCACAAACTCTGAGGGAAAGTTAGAATAGAGGATAGTCAATCACCTCCATGCCAGAAGGAGAACCTGTAGAGAGTTTAGATTGAATTCCAACATCGAAGATTTTAAAATGGGCGATGTGATATTAGATCTGGGATCTGAAGTGAGTGTATTTCCCAAAAAGACATGGAAATGCATGGGAGAGCCTACCAAAGGCTACTCACCCATCCATATGAAGTTAGAAAAACAACACAAATTTCTACCAATAGGAAGGCTGGAAGGAGTGACAATAGATCTGGATGGAGTGCACACTAAGGAAATCTTCAAAGTGATCGAAATCGTGGATGACACAACACCATATCCAAAATTATTGGGATTGGATTGGGCATTTCAAAATCATGCGATAATCAACCTGAAGACCAGGAAGATGACATTTGAGTCAGGAAAATACAGGGTTATCGCACCCCTAGATCCATCAGAAGCCAAAATATTTTTGGAACCAACATGTTTAGACCTGGAAGAAATTAACCTGCTGTACCAAACCACCGCATGCACCGAAGATTACATTAATCCAACTGACTATGGTGTACTTAGCTGGAGAAGTATCACATCATGTTATTCCAACTCAGAAATTGGTCTGGAGAATTGGAAGCAATGCCTACATGAGGTCTCAACCAGAAGATGCGCCCAAATAGAACGCACAGTAAGGTGGGTTGGGACAAAGGTCAGAGAACCTCCAAGTTTCCATGGAATCAACAAATTGGAAGAATTCCTAATGAGATATGAGGATGAAGTATCAGACAGTCAAATATTGGCACCTCTCGACATCACACTTAAGGCTACACTTGCAATATGGTGGGACACACACAAAGGAACAATCAAGTACTAGTATCAATGTAAGTGGTTAGTGTGCATTAGGTTTTGCGCAGAGGAAAGAATCAACCAGTAGCAGAAATATGATGGAAAGGGGGCACCAACAGAACACTTGGAGAAGTGCAGAGCACTGTGGAAAATGACATCCCCAGAGGAATGGCCTCATCATTTCATACACACATTAGAGGGCATCCCAACAAACTGTATACAGACCAAGAACTATGCAGAGGAACTACGAGCTAGCCAATACTACAACATAAATTTACAATCACTTTCTCATTTGAGCATGAGAACCCCAACATAGACACAACCCTTAAACAAATAAGAGGGGTGATATTCTTTAAGGAACCAGAAGTTGAACTCATAACATAGGAACAACAACAAAACAAACATGCAGTAAAAGAACTATTGCCATGCTACCATGTGCAGGAAGAAGTACCGGATGAAGACGATTCGTGCGATATTTAGATTGAGGAAGTTGAAGGTGAAAGAGAAGTAGAAGGTCCACCACTAGAATCAGAAGTAATTTTTGTTCCTATCAAGGTGAATAAATTCAATATCAGGACAATTGAGAATCCAAAAATGGCCAGCATTGGAGACTACTGGGATGAGAAAACAATGGACAGGATAACAAAATTACTGCGCGAATACACTGACTTGTTCCCAATGACCTTCATAGAAATGAAGGGTATTGCAGGAGAACTTGAAGAGATGAAGATCCCTCTCAAATCGGAGGCAATACCTATCAGACAGAGGCCTTACAGGTTGAATCCCATCTACAAGAAGAAGGTAAGAGCAGAAATCGACATAATGCTGGAAGTAGGAATCATAGAACCAATAGAAGGATTAGAATGGATAAGCCCCTTGGTAGTTCAAGAGAAAAAGAAAGGAGGCATAAGAATCTGTGTAGACCCGAGAAAGATCAATGATGCTTACCTACATGACCCCTTCCCTACACCCTTTAAATATGAATTCCTAGAAAATGTGGGAGGCCAGGAAGCATACTCATTCACTGATGGATTCTCAGGCTACCATCAAATCAATATAGTACTAGAAGATCGACACAAGATTACCTTTGCAACATAATGGGGATCCTACCAGTACACATTCATGCCTTTTGGACTGAAAAATGAACCAACAATTTTCTCCAGAGTAGTCATTATTGCCTTCAAAGAATTCATCCATCAGTTTCTAGAGGTATATTTGGATGATTGGACAGTGTACAACCTGTTGAAGGATCATGTAGAGGTGTTGAGGCTGATGTTATAAAGAAGCAGGCAATGCCAAATATCCTTGAACATTAAGAAATGCATATTTGGAACACCCTTCAAAATTCTATTGGGTCACATAGTTTGCAGACAAGGTTTGATTGTGTATCCTGCAAATATTGCAGTAATTGTGAACTTACCACCACCGAAATTAGTGCGCCATCTGTGGGATACATTGGGACATACATGATACTACAAAAAAATTATCAAGGGGTATGCACAGATCACTACGCCGTGGATAAATTGCTCAAGAAGGATACTAAATTCCAGTGGAATGAAGGTTGTCAACAAAGATTGGACACCCTGAAGGAGAAGATGGTCACATCAACCATCTTAGTCTTTCCATATTGTGAGAATACATTCCATGTGCATGTAGATGCATCCGCCATAACCCTGGGAACTATTCTGGTGCAACTAGGTGCAGGCGAGTTGGACCATCCCATAGAATTTGCAAGCAAGAAACTGCCAGACTCTGAGAATAACTACAACACGACAGAGCGAGAAGGTCTGGCAATGGTATATGCACTTCAAAAGTTTAGGAATTACCTACTTGGCAAACATTTTAAGATGTTCACAGATCATTCAACCCTTAAGTACCTAGTCAATAAGCCAATGTTGGGGGGGAGAATACGTCGATGTTTACTACTGTTTCAAGAATTTGACTTTGAAGTCATAGTTAAACCAGGGAAGATGAACACAGGAGCTGATCACTTATCAAGGGTCACCAATGGCGAGGACCCTACAAACTTAGAGGATACCTTCCCTAAAGCATAATTATTTTCAGTCCAAGTCACGGATGATTATTTTGCTGACATTATTAAGTATTTAAGTACAGGGATTGCGCCACAATAATTTAACATTGCATAGAGGAAGAATTTGGTTGTCCGAGCAGTCGACTACCAGTTAATTTCAGGGAACTTATACAAAATGGGGATAGACAACATCTTGATAAGGTACATGCTAGAACATGAAAGGATTAGGATATCAGCAGAAGTCCATGAAGGAATAATGAGAGGACTCTATATAGGAAAAGATACCGCGCAAAAGGTACTAAGTGTAGGATTATGGTGGCCAATTATTCATCGAGATGAAAAGGAATTGTCAACAATGTGATGTTTGTCAGAGGGTTGGAAAATTGAACAGACAGGATGAGATTACCTTACACCCATAAGTAACGCTACAAGTGTTTGACAAATGGGCTATCGATTTTGTTGGGCCAATTCACCCACCTGAAAGAATATCAAGCGTTCGATACATCATCACTGCGATGCAATACCTATCAAGATGGGCATAGGCAACACTAGTTAAAGATTGCAATGCAGAGACAACAACACACTTCCTGTTTGAACATGTGCTCACCAGATTTGGATGTCCAAGGATCCTGATGAGTAACCAAGGCACTCACTTTATCAATAGAACTATCAGAGCTCTGACTGAAGAATTCAAGGTCTACCATTAGAAAATTACACCGTACCATCCTTAGGAAAATGGAACAGTGGAAGCCTTCAACAAGATTCTAGAGAATTCCCTAACCAAGATTTGCAATGTCAATAGGGATGACTGGGATTCAAATATACCAGCAGTATTATGGGCATATAGAACTACTTGTAAGAAGATGGTAGGACATACACCATTTATATTGGTGTATGGACAAGAAGCAGTGGTGCCATTAGAATTATTTGTACCAAGTCTGCGTATCATAATAATTAAAAACATGATAGAGCGAGGCGTAATACAAGAAAGGTTAATTCAGGTGATGAACACAGAAGAAGATAGGATTCTAGCATTCTTTCACCAGGAAGTATAGAAAGCAAGGGACAAATCTTGGCATGACTGACATATCAAGAGAAAACTTTTCAAGGAAGGAGACCTAGTCCTACTGTATGACAAGTTTTTTCAACATCCAGGAAAGTTTAGAATGCATTGGTTGGGACCATATGAGGTCAAGACTGTCACAGACAAAGGAGATGTAATGTTGAAGGATTTGGAAGGAACAGAGTTGAGGGGCATGATCAATGGGAGTCGAATGAAGCTTAACAAGGACAGTTGACCACTTGCAACTTGAGAGTTACCATGCAGTTTAAAAAAAATAAGAAAAATCCCCGTGAAAATCCGCATGCGTAGGTGAGAAATTCAGTGCGACAAGAAGGAAAAGAGTCTGTGCACACAAGTCATTGAGTCAGCACGATGAGATAATAATTCTGTGATGGAAGAAAAGGGTATCTAAGCTAAGGACTTCGAGCGCTTATACCAGCGCATCAGAAAATGGACCAATAGTTGGAAAACGTGGCAATTCAGAAAATGACGGCCGAGGAATGCAGGCGCCAACTGGCGGTGGCTGGTGAAACTATGAAAAACACATGACAATCCAAACACAGAGGTAATGAAATTAATGGGATAAAAAAGGAAACGTCCAAACAAATGACGCAAAGGAAAAAAACTAACAAGTACAATGTTCCCATGCACAAGACACACTGCCAAAAGTGAAAAAGGGACAACTGTCAGTGCGAAATAGTTGTCGCTTCACCGTCTCACTATAAAGTCGAGAAAAGGGGGGAAAATAAAATCGTTGTGTCAATTAATAAGGAGAAGATTGTAGATCCAAGTAAAAGAGTGATAGAGCAATAATTCGACTGAGCATCCATTGAGTTCACACATTTACATCTTAAACCTCACCATAATGTCACCACCCTGAGTTGGAAAGCCAACAGGAACACGTGAAGTACTGCTCTCGCGACAGACGCAAGGGAGTAAGCGGTACCTATAGTGGTGGATGTGGATGGAATCCACACACTAGAGTACGAAAAAAATGTAGTGACAGTAGAAGAGGAACAAAACCTAATGCAGAAGGTTGGATAGATGGAGGAGGACACAAAAAGAACTAAGTCCGACACCTCGAGTGGACAAGGGCCATGACAGATCGAGTAGGCCACAAGTTCAGCGCAATAGAGCCACAAATTAGAGGTAGAACATGAAATAGTACATGAGGGTGTACCAGAGGTGGGAGCCTTATACCCACAAGCTAAACGAAAGGACCAAGCTGAGATCAATGCACATAGAGGGGCACAACCGCAAGTAGAAGGGACCTTGGTTCTACCAAAGATTCTAAGTGGGGTGCACGTAGATGATGACATGATTGACGGAGTGACTGCTATCAAATACTCTGACCATGATGTGGTGGATATCACCAAGTTTCCAGACTTGGTGTCCCAAAAATACTTATAAAGCAGGGGGGAAGGTTCATCAGGAATGCCATTGTTAGAGCCGACGCAGTGGATTATTGGGATGTACAACACAGGTATCATGAATTTATTGGATGTCCCACATTTTGGGTGGGGGAAACATATTAATGCCTATGTCAAGCAACTGCTTGCACGAGTGTATGGCGAGATTTTATGGATGGATATGCTGGTGCCTATGACTGTGGACCTCATTGCAATAGTCACGGGGCTACCCACAGATGGGGAAAAGCTAGAACAATACTTGGAGGACAAAACCAGAGCCAAGTCCATCTCGGATGAGATCAAGGTGTTATAACCCTAAATTGCACCACACATGCTTACCTGACATCAGGCCAACTCATATCCCTTCATTGCCAAAACATCTGCTGAAAAACTATTTGGAAATCCTCTTGGGTCAAGGCCCACGCACCCTAACCCATTATTGCATGCGTGTGCACGCTGGTTGGCTCATTACAACCCATGTGTAACTAAAAAAGCATGAAAAGAGGAAAGTTGTCGATGGAACAAAAAGCTATGGGTCAGTTAACTGAAACTCCTGGCCATGCATGGCCGAGGGTTAGTCCAAAACCCTAGCTCCTTCTAGCCTATAAAAGAAGGGGTAGGGGTACCATTTGGAGGAGGAAAAAATATAGCGAAGAAACTCTGCCCATTTACATAATCCATTGTCCCAACCCTTTAGCCTTTCCTCATGCCAAAGGAGATTTAACGCAAAGCAGTTGGAGGACAGAAGAAGAGGAGCCCAGGATCAGGATCAAGGCGCGGTGGCTGGTCTCGACTTTGATTGTAAGTTGATTCATTTTTCAAATAATAAAAGAATACTTTTCCCATCCCAATGCATGAGTTATCTATGGTTTGGTTAATTTATGCTTAATTTGTAACCCTTGAGTAGAGAAGTAGCATGCATGCATAGTTGTTTGTATTGATTGCAGGTCATCTTTGGAAGGAGTAGCGCAAGAAAGTGGTCAAAGCGCAACGAAGGATCTTCATCGAATGCCGGTAACAAGGTTAGGATTCATTCTCCATGCATGCACTATGAAAGAGGGGTTTAAGTTTTGGGTTGTAGGTTAAAAATTAATTTCTTTACGGTCAAAATCTGCATGCAAGTCTGACCCTAGTTTTCTAGTCCATAGGGTATTTTTCCCAACAATAGAATTGGTGACCGTACTGGGGAGAATACTCTTTAGGGTTTCTGGATTTATTTAAAGTTTTTGGGTAGTTTAAAATATTAGATTTTCCATTTCTTTGTCTATCTTTTTCTAAGGTCCGAGCTAGCAGGGAGCCTAGTTCTTTATACTAGTTTTCCCTGACTGTTGCTTGAAGGTAGTTGTCGGGACACACAGAGGTACACGCGGCCTGCAGAAGGCCTGCACGCATGTGCCCGCGCCCTATCCTCTTACAACCCATGTGTGAATGATAGCTGTAGGGATAACAATAGCGTGCAGGAGTTCAAAGAAATTTAGAGGCAGTCCACCTCTTCCCTGTTAGAATTATACATTCTCAGGGGGTTTTCTGGAATCCTGTCTAGGTCTTGCTGGTTCACAGTCTTGTCTCAGATTTATTTTTTCGCCTTATTATTCCTTGCATTATTTTTTCTTTTCTGTTAGAAAAATCATCCAAGCCTTCAAGGGACTCTGGTTGTCAATACCATAGGCCTCTTCCTGGTCTGGACTACCTATTTTTATCTTTGTCTTAGAAGTTATACATACACGCGGCCTGTACAAGGTCATCCCGCATGTACATGCATCCTGTCTCAGCTCAGCATGCGTTCGCACACGTGCTATTTTAGTGACAGTAGCGTGCTTGACAAACTACTTTTTGCTTAGGGTGGGGCAGTCATCCCCTCCTTTGATGAGAAGTATTCCTCTCATGTGTTTGAGTCTAGGGTTGAACAACTAATAGGTTAAGTCATCTTACCCTTAGCCTGCTTTTTCTCAGTTGATAGTTGAACAAAAAATATAAAAAAAATAAATATTTTTCTTTATGGTTTTTAGGCAAGCGTAAGAGTATTTGTTTTCTTTATTGCCATTGTGTGCCTTTACTCTAATTCTTTTCGATCTGTGATTTAAGCCATAATTTTTCTTTCTTGGTTTTGTGCTTGTCGGTATTTTCCCTTTGTTTCTTTATTAGCACTTAAATAATAATAAAAAAATCTCTTTTCATTTTCTTCTTTGTTTGAAGAGTGTGTTTTTGCATCACTAGCTAGGGAAAAGTCTTTTGGTTCATAAGTTTTTGTAGTGCATTTAGAGCATAAGTAGCTCGTAGTTGAGCAAAATTCCTTTATGTTTGTTGCATAAAATCTTAGAAAAATTGAAAAGAAAAAGAAATCTTTCTTTGTGAAAAGTTGCTGAAAATTTTGCATTTAGAAAAAGTCTTTTGTTTCCATCTTTTTTCATTCATTTTTTATTTCATCTTTATACACCATCAATTTCACCTCCATACCCCTTGACATAAGAAAAATCCTTAAAAGCAACGATAATTTAAAATCTATTAGAATTTTTGTTTGTAGGGTTCACAAACTAGTTCAGGACTAGGGCCTTGGATTAGGTTGGAGAGGAAACTCTCCAAGGCCATTCAAAACCAAACATTAGAGTCTGTGATAGGGAGTGTAGAAGTCCAGTTTCGTGGAAGTTATCCGGGACCCCCCTCTAACACAGGGGATAAACATGAGGTCGCGTGCGGAAAGGTAGCGGAGATAACCCCTTCAAAGCCAGACCAATCGTAGTGGAGAACACATATCGAGGGCTTTTTTTGGGATTCCGTCGTTTGCATTTGCCATGAGGCTTCATGGGTCTCGAATCCATTCAAGGTCCTCAGTTGTCTTCTGGACCATTTTCTCTTGATACCCTTGACAAGTTTCGGGCTTGATACCCTACTCATTGTGGTCTACCCGACTTTTGACTGTACGCGCCTAGTGACTGTTCGCGTGATGGCAACCTAGTTGCCAATCTTTTTAGGGACATACATAGGTGACTAAGGGGGTATACCACGGTACCTAGGATATACATCGGGCCATGCTTTGAAGAGTATACCCAGAGGGTGCTTCCATGTTCGAGTTTCACTTGCACCGGTAAGTTGCTCTAGTGTTGGTTGTTGTAACTATTCTTCCAACTAGTTTAGTGATTTCTTGTCTTATCTCTTAGGGACTTCTTTTAGTGTGTGTTACTTTTTGAACATGTATAATACCTTAGCATGTCTTGGATCTTCTCACACAGTGGAGGATCCTAGGCTCCGCCGGTCACGAAGGCTTCTGGGCCTGTTGCTGGTTATACTGGAGCCACCCCCGCCACCATTGAGGCGGAAGCTAGACCAACAAGGGTCTTTCGAAGCGACCCGGTTACAAACCATTGTGCCCAAACAAATACCAGAGGAATAAACCACCAATATTGGCTCAGTTGAAACCCCAACCACTGATACCTGGCCACCGATTATTGTACCAATCTAATTTTATGAAATCCTGTCAGTGCCTCACACAGCTATGGAAACAAATGTTGTTTCTTCTTTTGGGAATCCTTCCATTCCCACCACAGTTTCTACCACAGGAGAAGCATCTCCTAACTTACCGTCGTCGGTCTGAGCCACCATGGTCTCGGTCGCAACTACGTTGCACAGTGGACCAACCCCGTCTATGGTGGCGGCCACAACCCCCTTCACACCTAGTGTGACATGCTCTCCGTTCTCATACGGTATGCCTAGTTCGATTACAAGTCCTGCACTCACTTACTCCACTTTACAGACTTTGGGTCTGGCGGCAGGGAGCTCTAATGCTCCTCTGCAAGGTCAATTTGGGGGAACTCCTGTCCCTTTCAACGCTTTTCCTTACGCTGGAGGTCATATCCCTCCTTCATCCCCTTCGCTTGGTGGTCCGCATCAGCAGTCCACCGGGCAGCCTACACACACTAGTTTATTTGGAGCCAGGAGTCAAGGAACACCTGCGCACAGTATGCCGGTAGGTTCATCACCGGTTGTTTGGAACAAAACGTTTGGTAACAACACTTTCTCATCCTCCGCTTTCCTACGACGGGGGAACATATAGCGAGACCTTGGAACTCAGGACAAGGATCCGTTCCCTCCTCTGGAATGTCGTTCTGGGGTAATTCTTTCCACAGTCAATGGAACCCTGGACATACTACTATGCCTCTCCCATCAGGACCAACATGGGGTAATCCTTCCCAAAGTACTTCAAACATGATGCATGCCCAACATCCTATGTCCTTTATGGGAAATCAACCGATGATGTATCCACAGATGTAAAATCCTTACGTTGGTCAGGGCCATGGTTTCTACCAGAATCCAGGCCAGCAACCAAACTTTTCCTGGCAACCTGGTGCCAGTCAAACTCCAGGACCCTTTTTCCCAGGTTATCAGCAACAACCCAAACTACCATTCCTAGTGACGTTACACTTGCCAGATTTGACAAGGTTGTTAAATGATCCTATTTGTCACGATCCACGTTGGCCTCCTATGCCAACAAAGTTGCCTTCGAACATTCCAAATTTCGAGGCCAAGCCTAATGAATATCCAGGTGATCATGTGACTACCTTTCATCTTTGGTGTTCATCTAACTCATTGAAAGATGACTCCATACCATTGCGATTGTTTCAACACACTCTTATCGGGAGTGCCGTGAAATGGTACATCGAGCTCGATCGCTCACGATAATCTTCTTTTGGAAAAATGGCGATGGACTTCCTTAACCATTTCCAGTTACCTGTGAGATACGATGCTGGAACATAGTTGCTTGCCAATTTCAAACAGACAACAACGGACCATATCTCTGATCATATTTGAGAATGGAGATGCCAAAATAGTCTAATCAAAGTACCAGTCCCACCAACATTCCTGCTTGAGTGGTTCCTTAAGTATTTGGTCCCACAGTTATCCAAATATGTCACAACTTCTAGAGTTTTCTCCGAAGAAGATGCCATCATGAGGGCTCAACAGTTTGAGCTCATCTATTCTCAGTCTGGTTTATTATACAACATCCTGCTGGATGCACCACGATTGATACTGGATAAAACTAGACAGAGAGCTGGACCACATGCCGATGGTATTGTTGGTTCAACACAAACCAAGCCCACTGAGCAATTGACAAAGCAGTTGCAACAGTTATCTATAAAACACACAATGTCCAGCTAGACTACTGCTTTGGCTGCTCCTCCTAGCTAAATGTCAGAAGTACACTCCGTGCAGTTGAATAACCCAAAGGCCACCCAACATCCTGAAGGGAAGAAAAAACAATGAAAGAAGGGTAAGGGGGATAAAAAATCCACTGATAATGTTGGCGGGGACACTACAGAAAAATGGAAGGTGAGGTATCCATGCAAATTGTGTGCGGAAGACCACCCGAACCATCTTTGTCCTCGGCTTGCAGAGGCCCAAAAGTTTGTCACACAACAACAACATGCAGTGTTGACTAATCCTTTTCAACATGGGAAAAATTTAACTCAAGCCTCTACAAGTGCTGAAGGGGGCAGCCAAGAAACCTACCCTCCTCCAAACAATCCCTCATCCGCGAATGTATATATGGTTAGGGGTGATGCTTTCATAACGAATAGAGCACATGACTATAGTAAACCAAGCGCTTCTGAGAAGGGTAAAGAAGCTGAGCTCCCATCTCTTCCTCTACAGATTGAGAAGACGTTGGGAGAAACAATGACATGCATTCCAAAGGGTGCATTTAAAAAAGCTTCTCACAACCTAAATGCAAGGGTTGCCCAGAATTACTCCGTGGTGGAGGATTTATCACAAACCCTTTGTGCGATGTCTGCTTTGGAGGTCCTCCAAAGCTACCCTGCTCAGAGGAAAGCCTTGTTAACTTCTTTAGGCTCTACTAAGACTTGTAACCCGGGTACCATCATGTTAGATACAACCGACTTAAAACTTCGTTTGCCTTACCACGTAGCATTTTAGATAGTAGTGGCTCATCCCATGAAAACTTTTACATGGAATATCTTCCGCATGGTGGTCGACGAGGGCACCTCGACATGCGTTATGTCATTATCATGTTGGAAGGCCATTGGCCAACCCACTTTGTCTCCTTCACCTACTCTCCTCACTGCTTTCGACGATCGATCTTTCCAACCACATGGCATCGTTCCTTCTTTCCCTATGTAGTTAGGAGGGAAAACCATGTGCGTTGAAGTGGAAGTAGTCGATGCTCCCCTTGACTATAACCTCTTGTTAGGACGGAGTTGGACTTATGCTATGCAAGCTGTGGTTGCTACAGTTTTCCGAGTCTTGTTGTTTCCACACGAGGGTTGGATAGTGACCATTGATCAACTGTCTTTCTCCAGGCCTGACCCAGCTTTGGGGGCATCCACGGTCCCTATGATTGATAATCCTCAACCAGGTGTCGTTAACATAGGAGTTGGTTTGTGCTTGTCCTTGATGGGTACCTTCGATTACCCACCTCCTCATGACGATGTAAAATTTATATCTAATCACCATAAGGTTGAGATTTTTCAAGTTTCATCATTCCGCATGACTTACTTTTAGGATCCTTGGATTCTTCCTTCCTCATCAGCCACGATGGATGAGACAGGGCACCCCGACATGTCCATGCCCTTGTCAGCTGCTGAGGTAACGTACTCTTTAGTCCAACAAGCCTCAGCTAACCCTTATCCGACTCCTGCACAAGAGTTAGATCCACTTCTAGAGCCTATTTGGGCTCAGGGTTCTCTCGCTAACGTCGATTCGTTAGACTTAGTCTTGCCTTCTGACGAGGCAGTAATCGAAGCAATGACTAGTCCGGACAAACCTTGGGAAGATCTTCATCACAGATCATATTTTCTCCCAGAGTTAAGCCAAATCGAATCATGAGAATTCACCATTACCATAATGGGAGATTAGCCGTGTCCTATTAATCTCTTAGCTACGTAGAAAATTTATGTTGAGGGAAATATGGTGACTATCGCTGAAACTATACCCATAAACATCTCCCAAAACCTTGGTGTCATAGACAATGTTTTCGTCGGAGCATACATCTCCCCCAAGGAGATGCCAAACATCGACCCACAAAGAGTCTATATTGAGCTAACTTTGTTGTTTTTCAAGCTCTCTTTGAGATCCAAAAGAAACATCCGGCGAGACTGCATTTATGCTTTTCGATCTTGTCCGAATTAACTGAGAAAAGTAACTATTATGGAGTCTTCTTTAAGCCCTTTTCAGACTCCTTAAAGATGAAAATATTGCCGAGTGACCTTGTTTCTTCACACTCGTTAAATTGGTCCAGAAGAACGTTCCTTAAATGAGTCTCCTTTTAAGCCCTTTTCATACCCTCTAAACATGAAAAGATTGCCGAGCGATCTTGTGGCCTTTCATGCTCGTTAAACTGAAATTTGAAGTCACGCCTGTCCGATGATAGTTTACCCCTTTTTCAGTCTGGACGGTCAACTGTACGAACAAAGGTATACTCTATAGAACTTTCGTTATTTAGAAGAGTACTCTCAGTTATAATTTAATCCCTTTTTCGAGCCTGAGGGACTAAACTTACAAAAAAGAAACCCCCACGGAGTCCATAATTAAGCTCTTTTCAGACTCCCTAAAATTGAAAAGATCGTCGAGTGACCTTATTTTTTCACACTCGTTAAATTGGTCCAGAAGAATATTTCTGACGGAGTCCATAGTTAAGATTTTTTCAGACTCCTTAAAAGTGAAAAAATAGCTGAGTGATCTTGTCCTTTTCACACTCGTTAAAATGGTTTTGAATTGATGTCTAATCAGTGCTAGTTTATACCTTTTTCGAACCGACTAGACTATTGTCGAAAAAGGTACCCCAGTGGAGTCTCCTTTTATGCTTTTTCATACTCTCTAAATATGAAAAACCATCGATCTTACCTTCTCTGGGCTCGTTAAACTTACATCAAAGGACGTTACCATTGTGTGTTCTATCCACCGCATTTGCATACCTTAGCCACCAGCCTTGTGACGGTTTGCTTCTGCGTCTTAACACCTTTGGCCACCGGAGGATTTTT